>CM053592.1:118011189-118028942 GCA_028646515.1 Pseudochirops corinnae
GTGCTCCTTAAAAATGTCTTCCAAAATTCAGAAATATAAGAAATGAATTGAAGGTGAAGTATAGAACTTAAAAGAGCAGTGATTGTTGGGGGAGGGGGAAATGAGCATAATCTCATAGAAAAATATAGAATCATAGATTTTGAGCAGGAGGGAATATTAGAATCCCTATCATCTAACATTGTCATTTACCAATGAGGGAATTGAGGCAGAAAAAAATTAATTGATAATTTAAAATGGCACAGCTTGTATAATGGAAAATTTGAACTTAGGTTCTCTGATTCTGAATCCAATATTCTTCTGAAACCTATCAGAGACTTTAAAAATCAGTAAGGGAACTCCTTTTAGTGTGCAGGTGAAGAAACTATGACCTAAAGAGTTAAAGGAATTTCTTTAAAATTACACAGATAGTGAGAGGCAGAAACCTAGGTCTCCTAGCTCCTTGCCTAAAAAGTGCTCTTTTTGCTGCCATGACACTTTATTTTTTAAAGAAACTAATCCAAAATTCCTATTCAGTCAAAAATAAAAGTAAATCAGGCGCCTCTTAAATGGGGCATATTACTCCACTGACGGGATTCCTGGAGACAGCAACCAGATGGTCTTTAGTTGATAATGACTTTGTTGAATCATTTTCTGCTCAGTTTACTAGCTCCAGGTATCCACCAGAGATTTGCTATCATTGTATGTTAGATCACACAGAGTAATAAAAATGTATGTGCACATACTAATTTAGAGCACTACTCAGGCCTAGTACTCAGACAACCCTGGTGTAATGACAGCTCAATATTTCAGAGATCCATGCTTTGGTAACTGTGGGTCCTCTGTCTATGATGGCCAAATCCATCAAAATTGATGATCTAGTGGCAAAATTTCTAATGATGAGCCCTTGTAAATTTAGCTAGGCTAGTTCTTAGATAACAAACACATAGCTGTTGGAAAAACATTCTCAACTTCAGTGGATATGCTAGAACAAAGTTGCCTCCATGTCATGATCTGTACAGGTCTAGAGTGAAGAAGTATTAACAAACTCTCTGTAAATTGAGAGCCAGAACCAGAGATCAGACCAAAAAGCGAGGTCACAGACCAACTAGTCCAATAAATTTTGTAAAAGTCATTATCCTACTTCCTCATGAAGAGTTGAAGTACACTTCTCAGGATAGCCTCCCACTGAATGGGGAGTCCTAATTGTTAGTTTCTTTTCCCCCTCCCTCTCATCCTTTTTTCCCCAATATGTCAATATTAATTTCATCACTTCAGTTTCTTTTTCCATTGATCATCACCTTAATCCTCTCAAGCATGTTTTATCCTTTGTCCTTACCTTTCTTTCTTCCATATATCTTCCTGATATTCAGTGATGCTTTACCAGCTATTGTACTCATTCTGTTCTTTTTTTAATAACTTATTTATCATCATAACCATATTCTAGGCTATGATGATATATCACTAAGCCTAAATGAAAATAAAATGGTTTTGGAATCCTAGGACCTGGATTTGAATCCTGACTCTACTATGGCCTCATTTTTTTCATCATCAAAATAGGGGGATTGTTATGTTTGATATTCCCTCTTAGCTATGAATCTATGATCCTTTTAAAATATAAATTTATCTATACACATCTGTGGTATGTTTGTATGAGTATATACCATTGTGGTATCACTTGCACCTCAAGAATTTCTTCAGCCATTTGGCTAAATCTCTATGTGCCAGGAATTATACACCCTTCACTAATTATCTACATTATTTATATGGGTATCATCATATTCATTATCCTCAAAGATATTATCATCTTCCTGAAGATAGATGGGATCTGTCTTAACTTCTAGATATTAAAGATAATGGAGTTGGGAAAGCTGACACTCATTGGGCACAACTCTAACCAGTCCCATCAAATTGATTCAATCACCACAGGTTCCCCAAAGAACTAACTAACAAGCAAAGCACCAACAAAAGAATCCTCTTGGCTTTAGAGTTCATTGAGATGAGTAATTACTTAGACTTTAATTCTATTTACAAAGTATATAAAACTAAGTGGTATAAAAACAAAAAATCTTTTGTAACAAAGCATTAAAGTATCTTTACGTCCCATGAATCCTAGCCCAGCAGGGTAATTCAGTTTACATATTCCTATCAATAAAGGCTATCCTTCAATAGAAGTCCTCTCCTGGACCCATTCTCTAAATTTGTCAGACACTAAGATCTGTGATTTCATTGTTGCCTCATTCACAGCCATGTATTTCTTAAGTCATTGTTGATAAATAGAAAATCCCTCAGTAGCTCTAATTCTATAAATATTTGATAAAAGGCATAAAAATTTACTTTCTATCCCTTCACAATTACTTCCATGCCTGTACCTTACTTCTTTACATGAAAATACTTATTTAATTTAATCTACATATGTCATTCCTGTTCTTTGAAGTGATTTTAAAGCATCTTTTAAAAATATTATCATTTGTCAGTGAGAGCTAGCACTCAGGACCCTTTGGCCCTATTTCCTACAAATAAAACCACATCAGAATTAGTGATTTCTCACTATACTACACTGGAAGCTAGCCAAACTTGGTCTCTGGACAAAATTGACTCATGTTTCACAACATAATGAAATACATTTGTAAGTCTAAACTGGAAATAGTGAAAGGGAAAAGAATCAAACATTTAGTTAAAAGTTCACAGTGGAATTATTGCATGGTTAATAAGAATATTGTGACAAAATGGGGCTTTTTTTGTAATAATAATACCAAGATTGGGCATTTTATATATAACTTTAAGATATAAAAAGGGTAGACACGTCTTATCTAATTTGATCCTTAAAACTACTATTTTATTTGACTGTTTTTGCATATGAAGAAATTGATATTGAGATTGTATTCTGTCCAAAATCACATCGCTAGTAAATTAATTCCAATTCTTTGTTGTTACCAAGTGCAGTGTTGTAACTACAGCATCAAAATGCCACTATACCCTTCTCTTAGTGTTGTGAGAAATTGCATGTCATTATGCAGTATCAATAATACATGCATAGTTATGTAAAAGTGGCCTGGGGCTGGAGATTTCCCTAGGGTTATAAACTTAAGTAATACCTCATCAGTGTGAATTTAGAGAAATGGAAATGGACCAGGAATAAAGACTGAGGCCCAAACTGAAGGATCCATGTTATGTCTCCTTTTGGTGTGTCATGATGGCAAGTCACATGATTAGGCCAAACTGTTATGTTAGATAGATAGGAGTGGGAAGCTATGGTATGGTAGCTTTTTATGTCTAGTGCTTGAACACCTTCAATAATGAAGAACTCACTACCTCTTGAAGCAGCTATTTCCACATTTATATTGAAATGAGTCTTAGATAGTTCCCCCCCACTTATATATCAGGCTTAAATTTTCCCATTGCTTCTTCCTGTTGCCCCTGCTAAATTTCTCCTTCGTCTTCCTGACCAATAGCCCTCTAAAGTACAGGAATGTCACCTTAGATCTAAGTGGTGTCTTCTCAGGAGAATGCTGAGGACTGTCCTCTGGACCTTCTCTATCATGCCCCAGATTTTCATTTTGAAACTATTCTGAAGTGATATTCCAACCCAGAAATTTACACACTGAAGTATCGTCTGTCCTAGTGACCCTTCCCTCTGATAAGATGCCTGCTAATGAAACCTTCATTTAAGGAAGGTTATTGAACTTGCTGTATCTCATTCCTCTCCAGACTGTACTTAATGATTTTCTATACCACATCACATTCTGGGTACCATTGTTTCCCTTCTCTCTTTTTTCAGCTTTTTTGAAAATTTCCATTTTCAAGGTGACTTGCAAAATGTAGGTATTTAATAATTTTTTTGGCTAATTTATTATTTCTTCCAGTTAAGAACTGGTCTAGTTAATTATAATGTAATGAGAATACTGATTATTATTATCTACCAGTGAGGGGGATGTTATCACTCCAGCCAATTTTGGTAATAGCATTTTGATGCCTTCTAACCCCAGAGGATGAAAGGGAATCCTTACTTCATTTCCTCCTTATAGTACAGAAGTGATCCCTAAAGTGGCATGGATTGAAGGATAAATTTCTATTTGTTCATGGAAAAAATCCTCCTGATTCTCCATTCTACATCTACTGCTCTGCTGGTTTCAACTCCACAGGACAAAATGCCTCCTCATTAGGTACCCCATAATGTCCTGTTTCCCACCTCCTGCCCCACTTTTCTGCCTCCTTTTGTATACTGTGTCCCCCTATTAGACTGCAGTCTTCTTTAGAGTGGGTACTGCCATTCTTTTTCATTAATTGTCTGCCTAACCTTTGCACAGTGCCTAGCACATAGTAGGGACTTAATAAATTTTTATTGGATTGGAATGATTAAAAATTGGGTAGCCCAGGGAGTTTTGTGTACTGTATGGAGGATGTGGCTTTATATTATGATTAGGGTTGAACCCAGTCAATTTAAAACCAATTCTGATTCAAAATTGATTTCTTTGAAGGCTGGCAGAAATGTAGATAAGAGATTGTGTTTTCCATAAGGAAGGAGCTGAAAAATGTGCTATGCCTGGATCCTAGCAACAAGGCATGCAAGTAGAAATAGGTAACCTTGGTTCACCAGAAATAGGAGGCAGGGCTTCAGATAATCTTTCTGGGTTTTTTCTTTCAGAACTTGTTCACTATTTCCTTGCAGTAAGTCAGCAGACTAGCTCTCTGTCGAGTCAGCAAACATTTAAGTGCTTCCTATGTACCAGGTACTATGCTAAAGCACTTGGCATATAGATACAATGAGAAAGGAAAAATCTCTGACCTAAAGAAATTTTCATTCTAATGGTGGATGTCAGCAGAAAAACAACAACAACAACTGAAAATTGTGGAAAGGAAGAGAAAGACATGATATAGAATGTCAGGAGAATCAGCCTCGAAAGCTAGAGGGTAATGTCAGCTAATGGTCCTTTTTTCACCAAAATTTTATGACTCATTTTTTTTTAACATTAGGGTTTTTTTTTTTTAAATTCATTGATTTCCAAATTCTCTTCCTTCCATCCCTCCCTCACTCACCCATTAAGAGTGCAAGAAATATGATAGGAATTGTATGTGTGAAATCATGCAAAACACATTTCCATATTAACCATTTTACAAAAATAGCAACAAAAATAAAATGAAAAAAATTATTCTTCCATCTGTACTGAGACTCCATTAGTTCTGTCTCTGGAGATGGATAGTATTTTTCATTATAAGTCCTTCAACATTTTCTTGGATCATTGTATTGATCAGAAAAGGTAAGTCATTCACAGTTGATCATTATATAGCAATGTGTTCCTTGTGAGCAAAGTGCTTTTTGTTCTGCTTACTTCACCATGCATCAGTTCATTTAAGTCTTTCCAGGTTTTCCTGAAATTATCCAGGTTTGTCATTTCTTATCACACAATAATATTTCATCACAAATATGACCCACAACTTTTTTATCCATTTGCCAATTGTTGGGAATTTGGGTTCCTTCTTAAAATGGAGGTTTTTGAAGGAAGTAGGTAATGAGAGGAGGCTGCAGGGATAGTGCAGAAGATATTTTTAGTGTGTGAAATCCAGGGTCAGAGTTAGCTTCCATGATGAAGAGATTTCTATGACCTGAGAATAGAGCAGTGACCAAAAATAATTTCTTTTTTTTTTTCTTTATATTTCCTAAGATTTGGGAATCATTGTGTCTTCATGTTGAGGCAGATTCTTTTGGGCTAAGGAAGAGCTGTAACAGTAAAGGGAATTTGAAGATCTTCCCTGCCCCTTAATAAGCCTCAGTTGAATTTCAGGACCTTTCCTGATTTGAACATATACTCTGCCCCCTAATAGGCTACATGTGCTCACCTGGAGCCTGTGGTGGGAGGCTTGTTTTTCAGGAAGGCACAACTTTTGTTACTTTGTAGTCAAATGAGTAAAGAGGGTTGTGATGTTTTCTCTGACCCTGGAGAAGGCTATATATACCTGTGAGGCAAGGTTTTGCTCTGGGGCTCACTTTGGGAAGAGTTGTGTGATTTGACCAGATGAGACTCTGGGCAGCTGTTGAGGCCCCTCCCTGGCTTTGAAAACCCAGATGTTGCTGCTTCTCTCTCTGGTGACTGAGTATGGATGTAATGGTCAGATGGCTAGAAGCCCTGTCTGCTGAATTGTGTTATTTTTATCTGTCTATATTTTTGTCTGCTTGTAACTTCTGTTTATATTCTCTGAAATTCAGGGTGCTGACTTTTTCCCCTGAGCTAGGTAAATGATATATGTTTGACTGATTAAAATAAGATTATTAACCCTTTTTGAGTTGCATTCCTTTAGAAAAGCAGATCAAAGAACATGTGCGAGCAGCCACCCTGGGTATGCTAGGGTGCTTGCTGCTACAAGAACATCAGTTATTAATTCAGTACCATCAAACTTAAATATATCTGCATGTGTGTGTGTTTGTGTGTGTGTGTGAGAGAGAGAGAGAGAGAGACAGAGAGTCAGAGAGAGAGAAAGAAAAAGAGATTAAAAGGTTAGAATTGAACATAACAGAAAACTAAACTTGTTTAGTATCTATACTTTAATTTCTATGTATTAAGTACCATTACTAATTGTTTAGTTACTCCCTCTAAATCCTTTTTATCTAGAGTCAGGAAGGTCTATCTTAGTTTTCTATAACTTTCAATTAATAAAACTAGTAAAGTAGACATAATTATATATATATATGCATATATATAAATATATCTATATATTCCTCAAATATTATTCAAATAAAAGATATATGTCTTTATATGATCCAATCTATATTTTCTATATTGTACTTCCCTAAGGCTTAACAATTATTTTGACCTAGAAAGAGTTTTGCTTTAAGATTGGCCACTCCCAGGGGCAGCTAGGTGACTCAGTGAACAGAGCACCAGCCCTGGAGTCAGGAAGACCTGAGTTCAAATGTGAACTCAGGCACTTAACACTTTGTATTACAATATTACAAGTTTGTCCTAAATGTTATTATTTCTATCACAAGGGAAATCATACACTATATTTACAATAGATAACTATATTTATTCTTAACTAAAGGCAGTTGGTATAAAATATATTATTATTTTATTTATTCACTTATTCAATCTATATGGATTATTTTATCCACTGCTTATAGAGCTCTCTTGAATTGTATATTTTTGTTGATAATATCTTTCAAATATTATACATCCTTGAAGTAAATTATTCTGTTTGAACAATATTGTTATATTTGTAGGTTAGATAATATGGGGTATAATTTTACAGTTGTCTTGTGTCACAGGGTTGATCTAAATGGAGCTTTCCGTGAAACTAAAGATTATGTCACTTACTTTTATTCATCCCAGTCCTAGTATGTAATCCAGAGAATTACACAAGTCTTCAAAAAGTTACAGTAAGAGTATCCCCTTGGTCAGATTTAAGTTACTTACCTGACTGAGTAGTTATTGCATATCCTTCTGTTGGCTAATCACACGTTACTATAGCTGGAACTGAGAAAGACACTTGGTTCACCATGTCTTTACACATAAAGAATTTTTCAAATGCCCTGTATGGAAGGAGCAATAAATCAAAGGCTGCTCATGTGGCCTAGGCTAATTTTTCCTTAAAGGATTTTAAAAGTGTTCCATTAGCCATATAAACCTAGAGATAGTTTCAATACCTTTTGAGGGGAAAAATAAAAAGCTTGCTCTGCTTGGGTTAGGGTCTTAATGATATTGTTTTCAACATATTTGTGTTTTAGAGTAGGGAGGTTAGAGGAGATTAGTGAGAAGACAATGCACCAGATCTTCTGTTGACTTCAAAGCCACAGGGTGACTGGCCTGAATAAACTTAGTCACAGGTATGATTACCCCTTTACTTATTCACTTAGGGTTTTCTCCCTTCTCTATATTTTTATTCATAAGTCTCTCTTCATTATTCTGGTAGTAATCAGTGTATGTTCATCCTTTCTTGCTTGGTGATGGACTTTGCAAATGAATGCACTTACATGATTTTTTTATTTCTCACTTATTTGAATCAGAAATCCACCATCTTCTTTTTAAAAAAATATTATCCTATAATTTTGAATTATTAATAATAATTCTATATTCATTATGTAGGGATTTAAAAAAATAATTGAATATTTGTAGTAGAAATTTCCCGTGATAATCTAAGTACTTGCTAGTTCTGATTAAACTACTCTTCCTGTTGAGCATAATTGCCTTTTTAAATAGAGTTTATCTTTTAGGTATCTAGGTCAAGTTACTGGAAAATTCTGAAATTACCAGCCATCAGCAGATTTGGGCAGGCAATCATACCTGATCAAAATGTTTGAGAAAGTGGGATATACTTCCCCTCCCTTCAGTGGCATTCAGTAACATCTGTAATTCTTAAAACTGTACAAGAATTGGAAAATTGACTAGTATCTATTGTCGTAATAAGGAACTTGCAGCCATAAATTTTACTTTAGATATAAGAATCAGAAATGAGCAATCCTGGTCCCTAGTTCTCCATAGCAAATGCAAGCAAAATTTCTAACAGTATCAATCTGTGCCAATGTTAGTTGCTTGTTTTATAAGTCCCAAAGTAACAGTTTACATGCTGAAGTATACTTTTTTTTTTGCTTTTTGAAAGGGGGAATGCAGGGCAATTGGGGTTAAGTGACTTGCCCAACATCACATGATAGTGTTAAGTGTCTGAGCCTGGATTTGAACTGAGGTCCTCCTGACTCCAGGGCCAGTGCTCTACTCACTGCACCACCTAGCCGCCCCAAGTATACATGTTTCTTATGCATATAAAAAGGCTATTTAACAAATATTTGTGGTTTTTTTTTTTTTTTAGTATATTAATGACAAAGTATCTTGTGTTGCATATATTGTTTCCAAAGAGGTTTCAATGTTTTATATTCTCTGGTACTTAAAAAAATTTTTTATTAGAGTACTGATAACAGTTTACTTGGGAATCCTCATAGCATCTTTTAGTTGATTCCTAATTTTCACATTCGGTTTATTTGCCTTAGTTTAGTGCCTCCTGTAGAAAATTCTCCTCCTGTAATTTTGACTAATGAGAATTAATTGTAATTTCCTTTCTTTAATTTCAGTAATCCTGGGGTTTCCCTTTGTCTCTTCTCTTCTTAAAAAAAATCAGATTCTTCTGAACAACTGAAATCATGTGGTGAGTCTATGTACTGTATCAGCTGCTTTGAAATGATTCAGATATAGATATTTAGTTCACTTTTAGCAAGCATATTATTAGCTAGATGCTAGGGATGTGAAAAAAGTAATTCTCTCTTTCTTTAAATGACTTTTGTTTTATTGGGAGAAACAACATAGGTGTAGATACAAAATTACAAAATATATAGAAAATAATTTTGCTTGGGAGATGGGGTAGGGTAGAACATTGGTAACCAGTGAGATACAGAAAAATGTCATATAGGATGTAACTCTTTAGGGGAATGGAGATTATACCCAGCTGAGAAGAGAACAAACAACAGTCCAGGCAGAGGTTGAAGGCATGTTGTAAGGTATTTTGAATGTTCTGTGTAGGAAGTGGCAAGTAAGACAGTATGAGTAGGACAAAAGGATTAGGGACTGGATTCAGTGGTATAAGGTACTTCTGGGTGAGGAGACTTCTTTTACCAAGGGAGGTCTGAACCTTCCTTTTAATTTATACCTTTGAGAGTTCCCTAGACAACTGAAAGTTTAAGTGACAAGACCAGATTCATGAAACTAGGTTCTGTCAGAGAGTGGACTTGAGCCCAGGTCTTCTTGGCTTCAAGGCCAGTTATCTGCCTGTACATATCATGCTGCTATTGTGCTGGAATATAGAATATTTAAATAGTGAGGTGAAACAGACTAAGTGAAATACAAAACAAAAGGAAGCCTATCTGTCTAGTAGTGAAAAGCCGTCTGTGACCCCTTGGTCCCTTGTGATTTGTTGTAACGTGCCCTACTGATCTCTCGTAGGAGTAGTCCAGAAAGTGTCAGGTAATTATCGATCTAAATTCAATTCTTCACAATAATATTGATATTCTGAGGGGAAAACAAAAACAACTGTTTCTCTGTTTCCTTAATCTTTCCACTCTTTAGCGTGTGGTTCTATTCCAACACAGCTTCTTGCTATCTAACATCTGGTTAGTGTCTCAACAGTGGTCTATGTTTTAAGCTTTCACTGTATTAGTAATGCAATGAAACAAGGCTAGCAGCAGCAGTCCTGTTTCAAAAATTCTAGGCAACTATCCAAGCCCTTTTTTGATTCCAAAGGGGGATGTCACTAGAGATTTCTATTGTAGTCTTTGGAAAGATAATCACATTTAGAAAGAAACACATCAGTGTCTTCCATGGCTATTCTTTTTCCTTAATCTAGGGACAATTAGAAAACTTGTTAAATTTCACACTTATATAGCCAAAATTTCACCTCTACTTTTAAAACACATATCATTTTATTTGAATAAGAAAATTTTTTTAGCAGATGATGCGTAGACCAGCAGATTTAATCAAAATCCCTTTCATTTTATGTTATATAGGCAAATCTCATTGATGCTGATGCATCTCCAAAATCAATTTGCTATCATTTTTTTTTTTACCAAAGGAGGGAAAAGACAGTCAGAAGTGCTCTTAAGACACTTAGTTGAAATGCAACAGTAACTACTTTGATTATACTTGACATTCCAACTATTCATATACAGTGGTCCCTATTTCTGTTTGAGTTTGACAGCACTGGTCTAGGCCATTCTATTGAAATCATTCTCCCCTGAAGCCCCTAATGAACTCATCACTTAGTCCAAAGACCTTTTGCCTTTTTCATTCATTTTAATCTCTATGCACCATTTGGCATTTGATTACTGTCTCCTTCATGATGTCCTCTTCTGCCTTGGCTTCAGTAACACTGAATTCTTGTGGCTCTACTCCAGCATCTTTGTCTACTTCTCTGTCTTTTTCTGTCTTCTCATTTTCCCTTGCTCTTAAAAATAAATATACCCTCAAGGTTATATACATAAACTTTCTATTCTCTCTGTAGTCTCTGCCATGGTGATCTTATTCACTTTCTTGGCTTTAAATATCAACTCTTTTAAAATGATACTGAAATGATCATATTTCTATTTTGATCTTATACTCTCTCCCTATAGCTAATATATGGACCTGTAATTTTATGACTCATATATCTAACTGGATATTTCAATGGCACCCCAGACATCATGTCTAAAATCAGTCTCATCACTCTCTTGGCCTTAACTAACTCTTGTTTCTATTATTATTTGATTGTTTCAGACAAGTCTGACTTTTCATGACCCCATTTGGAATTTTCTCGGTAAAGATACTGGAGTAGTTTTCCCTTTCCTTCTCCAGCTCATTTTATAGATAAGGAAACTGAGTCAAATAGGGTTAAGGGTTTTATTAGCATCACACAGCTAGTAAGGATCTGGGGTTGGGTTTTACCTCTTTCGGACTCCTGGTCTACTTTTCTATCCATTGTGATGCCTAATTGCTCAATCAACTAAATCCCTAAATATTCTATTCCTGTTGTGTGTTACCTTTATCCCTAGTCACCAGGCACCTAACATTGGAGTCAGCGTTGACTCTTCTTTGTATTTCTCATCCTCTTATTGACCAAGTTATATTATTTCACTCTGTGTAATATTTTTTTCAGATCAAATTCCTCCTTTCTTTTTGTAATGATAACTAATTTAAATTTAAAGACCTCTTTTTTTGTTATGTCAAGTAAGTAGGTGCTTAGCCCTTAGTAACTAAGCCCTTATTAACTAACCTTAGTAACTAAGGGCTAAGTACCTCTGCGAAAGAAACAGAAGATGTTGCTGACATAACAGGAAGGGTTATCTGAGACAGGAAGCCAATGTGTGTGTGTGTGTGCGCGCGCGCGTGCGTGCGTGTGTGTGTGTGTGTGTGTGTGTGTGTGTGTGTGTGTGTATAAGAAGAACCTGAGAGAGAGGCAGTCAGAATCAAGAATTTTCCTCCTGGAAGCTTCTGGTGGAAGAAGAAGAATCTTCCGAGCATCTGGAAGCTGGGCTACTACCTGCTGGACTGAGAACTGAGTTGGAGTTTTCTTGAGACCAGAATCTTGAAGGCTGAGAAGGCCACCTGGAGGACTGAGATCTCTTCTGGGTCCTAGGGCCAGCCAAACTACTGGAGGACTGAAGACGCATGACTGGGATAAGACTTTATTTGTGGCTTGATTGATCCTTGAGTTCCTGACAAGAGAAGTGATGAAGGTTTTGAGGTGTGCTGGACCATGTGAACTTCAATGCATAGTAAGAACTTCTGGACTGGACAAGAAGCTGGGAGCTGTCTGCCTCTGAACCCAGGTGACTGTTTGGTGGATTCAGGTA
Source organism: Pseudochirops corinnae (assembly GCA_028646515.1). Classification (NCBI taxonomy): domain Eukaryota; kingdom Metazoa; phylum Chordata; class Mammalia; order Diprotodontia; family Pseudocheiridae; genus Pseudochirops; species Pseudochirops corinnae. The sequence continues at coordinate 118,023,473 of CM053592.1, forward strand.
GGAGCTGGGACCAAGGAAGGGGATCCAAGGAATCTGAGAGACCACCTTGAGTCAACATGAAGAAAAGGCCTCTCCTTGGATATTGAAAGTGGTGATGAAATTGAAGTTTACTAGACACTGAGGGATGGAGGGTTTGTGTAATTTTCTAATGATTGTATTTAGTGAGTAATGATACCAAGTGACTGATTGCTAGATAAGTGACTGATTAAGTTAACCTGTGATTGCCCCATGAGTGGAAGATTGACTATTGTATTGTGAGATGATTGAATGACTGACTGAGGAGGCAAACCTCCTTAGGGGATACCAAATGATTATTCTTTTAATTTTGGTGAAAACGACATGGCTATTTTAATGTAAAGCTGTTATGAACACTATATTGTGATCTTCTGTGATAAGGTATAATGTTGTGAATGTTTGCTTTGATTTGTTATGGAATAAATGGAGTGTTCACTATACTGTGTAATCAGAACTTTAAAAGCTATTCACAGGAGCATTCTTTTGGGAAGCTGCTCATGCATGGTGTTATACTTTTACTTCTAATTCTTTTTTAAATTATTAATTAATTTAATTTTAATTTTCAACATTCATTTCCACAAGATTTTGAGTTCCAAATTTTCTCCCCATCTCTCCCCTCTCCCCGACATGTCATGTGTTCTGATCCCCCCTTCTGCAGTCTGCCTTCCCTTCTCTCAGTGCCAGATTTCTCCCTTTCCCTTCTGTTTTCCTGCACGGCAAGATAGATCTCTGTACCCCATTGCCTGTGTATCTTATTTCCCAGTTGCATGTAAAAACAATTTTTAACATTTGTTTTTAAAACTTTGAGTTAGAAATTCTCTCTCTTCTTCCCTCCCCACCCACCACCAATTGCTTGAGAAGACAAGCAATTCAATATAGATTATACTCATGTAGTTATGCAAAACACTTCCATAATAAGCATGTTGTGAAAGACTAACTATATTTCCCTTCATTCTGTCCTGCCCCCCACTTATTCTATTTTCTCCTTTGACTCTGTCCCTTTTCAAAAGTATTTGCTTCTGACTACCCCACCCCAATCTGCCCCCCCCCATTTTATACCCTTCCCCCTTACTTTCCTGTAGGGTTAGATACCTAGTTGAGTGTATATGTTATTCCATCCTTAAGCCAAATCCAGTTAGAGTAAGGTTCACTTATTCCCTCTCACCTTGCCCCTCTTCCCTTCCATTATGAGACCTTTTTCTTGCCTCTTTTATGTGAGATAATTTTCCCCATTCTATCTCCCCCCTTCTCCTTCTCTCAATATATTCCTCTTTCACCTATTAATTTCATTGTTTAGATATCATCCCTTCATATTCATTTTACCCTGTACACCCTCCCCTCAATCTGTTTTATTCATTTCCTCCAACTACCATAATACTGAGAAAGATCTCATGAGTGACAAATATGTTTCCATGTAGGAATGAAAACAGTTCAACTTTAATAAGTCCTTTATTTCTCTTTCTTGTTTACCTTTTCATGATCCCCTTGATTCTTGTATTTGAAAGTCAAATTTTTTAATCAGCTCTGATCTTTTCATCAAGAATGCTTGAAAGTCCTCTATTTCATTGAATATCCATTTTTTCCCCTGAAGTATTATACTTAGTTTTGCTGGGGAGGTGATTCTTGGTTTTAATCCTTGCTCCTCTGACCTCTGGAATATCATGTTCCAAACCCTCTTATTCATTTAGGTAGAAGCTGGTAAGTCTTGTGTTATCCTGAGTGCGTTTTCACAATACTTGAATTGTTTCTTTCTGGTTCCTTGCAATATTTTTCCCTTAACTTGGGAACTCTGAAATTTGGCTACAATATTCCTAGGAGTTTTCCTATTGGGATTTCTTTCAAGAGGTGATCAGTGGATTTTTTTCAGTGTCTATTTTACCCTCTGGTTCTAGAATATCAGGGCAATTTTCCTTGATAATTTCTTGAAAGGTGTTGTCTAGGCTTTTATTTTAATCATTGCTTTCAGGTGGTTCAATAATTTTTAAATTATCTCTACTGGATCTATTTTCCAGGTCATTGGTTTTTCTAACTAGATATTTTATGTCACCTTCTATTTTTTCTTTCTTTTGGTTCTGTTTTATAATTTCTTGATTTCTCATAAAGTCTTTAGCTTCCACTTGCTCCATTCTAATTTCTAAGACAGTGGTGCTCAACCTTCCTAATGCTGTGATCCTTTAATATTCGTATGTGGGCATATCTGCATGTGGGCCATCCTACCTGGAGACAGATAGAGGAGCAGCATCTCGGTTCCTAAGACCATTGGAAATATGTGTTTTCTGATGGAGACCATTGGAAATATGTATTTTCTGATGGTCTTAGGCGACCCCTGTGAAAGGGTTGTTTGACCCCCAAAGGGGATGTGACCCACATGTTGAGAATGACTGTTCTAAGGAATTACTTTCTTCAGTGAGGTTTTGGACCTCTTTTTCCATTTGTCCAATTCTGCTCTTTTAGGCATTCTTATCCTTGTTGGCTTTGTGGACCTCTTTTGCCATTTGGATTAGTCTATTTTTTAAGATGTTATTTTCTTCAGTAATTTTTGGGTCTCCTTTAGCAAGCTGTTGATTTGTTTTTCATTATTTTCTTGCATGACTCTCATTTCCCTTCCCAAATTTTCCTCTGCTTCTCTTACTTTATTTTCAAAGTCTTTTTTGAGCCTTTCCATGGCCTGTGAGCAGTTCATAATTTTTGGTGGTTTCTGATGTAGGAACTTTGATTTTATTGTCTTCTTCTGGTTGTATGTTTTGATCTTCTTTGTTACCAAAATAAGATTCTATAGTCTGGGTTTTTTTATGTTGTTTGATCATCTTGCCAGAAAACCTTTCAAACTCTTTGTCAAGTTAGGACTCTGCTTCCAGAGGGGTGAGGGGGTGGGTATACTGTCACAGGATTCAATGTTTTTTATCAGCCACTGCCACCTCGACCACCCTGGGATTGGGGCCAGATGCCCCACTCCTCTTTTTTCCAGGTCCCACAGATTTTTCCCACAGACCTTCTATTCTGTCTTTGGAATTTGTGGGTTGAGAAGTCTGGAAACTGCCACAGCTGCCAGTGATTCAGTTTTCTGCACTCTGTTTTAGTCTTGTCTGCGCCAGGACAGTCCATGCTAGACTGTTCTTTTCTCCCAGCCCAGATACCCTTCCTGTCAACCTTCCAGTCTGTGTTATTCTGGAAATTTGTTTTGTTCTGTCATTTTGTGGGTTCTATAGCTCTAGAATTTGTTTAGAGGCCTTTTTTTTTTTACAGGTTTTTTTAGAAGGGTTTTAGAGAGATCTCAAAAAAGTCCCTGCTTTTACTCTGCAATCTTGCTGAGGCCTCTATTGCTTTTTATTCTAATGCTTCCAGTTGAGCACCTAGTTTAGACCTTTATGTGTTCATAGAATCAAAGAATCTTAGAATCAGAAGAAAAGTAAAAGCCTATTTCCTCTTAACAATACTCTTGAAAAAAAATCTCCTTTACATTATTCTAGACAGTTGATTACTCATTCAGCCTTTGCTTGAAGTGTTCGCTGTCTTCCAAGGCTGCCCATTTCACCACTAACTAGCAAATCTTTCATTAAGCCTAAATCTACCTCTCTGCAACTTCCAATGATTGCTCATAACTCTACCCTGTAGAGTAAGCAAAATGAGTTGAATCTTGCTGCCCTATGACAGTCCTTCCAATACTTGAAAACAGGTATCACATTGCCCCTAAATTTTCTCCCTTCTATGCTGTGGAATATATTATCCAGCTACATGATTATTAATAAACATTTAAAATATCTTGATTACTTATCAAATAAAATATACATTGTTGATTTTGTTGTTCCAGTCTTTTTGTAATCTAGATTTAGCATGCTTTTCAGCTTTACTTCATACTCTTCTTCTATTACTCTAAATTCCTGCCAAATAGTAACAATCTTATCTTTCCCTCTACCATTGCATTTGTTCATCACAACCACTATTTCTGGAACTGATTCCTTGAATACACTCTCATCTTGGTCTGGTTATAACTTTGCTTTCTTGTAAGGACTGATATAGATGCAATTCACCATGAGGCTTACCTTAAAACATCCATCTTCTTCAAACAAAAATTACATCCTCCCAAAATAACTTCTCATAACATTTTGGCTGTACATTTTTTCCTGTAATTATCTTTTTAAAAAAAATAATTTATTTATTTTCTTGTTTACATCATTCACTTCCATGAGATTTTGAGTTACAAATTTTCTCCCCATCTTTCTCCTACCTAACACCTCAAAACAGCCATCCCACTGTATAACCCCTCCCCTAATCTGCTCTCTCCTTTGTCCTCCCCCTTGCCCCTGTGACTTTCCGGTAGGGCAGGATGGATCTCCCTACCACAGTGCCTATGTATCTTAATTCCCAGTTGGATGTAGTTAATAATAATAATAATAATTGTATATATATATATACATATATATTATTAACATTTGATTATAGAACTTTCAATTCTAGATTCTTTCTCTTCCTCCCTTGTCACCCATCCCCACTGCAAGGACAAGCAATTAAATACAGGCTGTACATGTGTAATTACGCAGAACCTTTCCACAGTCGGCATATTGTGAGACTGATCACATGTCCCTCCTTCCTATCCTGCCCCCCTTTCTACTCTCTACGCTGTCCCTGTCCCTTTACAGAAGTGTGCACTTCCATCAACCCTCCCCTCCATCATCCCACCTCTCATCCCCATACCCCCTACTCTCCTGTGTGGCAAGATACCCAGTTTAGAGTTTATGTCATTCCTTCCCTAATCCAAGTTCAATGAGAGTAAGGTTGACCCTTTCCCTTTTGCCTTCCTCTTCTTTCCCTCCATTGTAACAACTATCCTTTGCCTCTTCTATGAGATGATTAACCCCATTCTGTCTCTCCCTGTCTCCTGTCATTCTAATCCTCTCCCACCTCAGAAATTTACCTTTTAGAGTTTTGTCCCTTCCTATTGAATTGATCTTGTGCCTTTCATGTATTCAGATATACACATACTCAGATATGTGTGTTTATATGCATATATAAACCCTCCTATATAGACATATGTGTATGTATATGTATATATGCATTTGTATTCCCTTCACCTATCTTCATACTGAGAAAAGTTTCATAAGTTACAATTGTCACTTTTCCATGTTGGCATGTAAATAGTTCAACTTTGTTAAGTTCCTTATGATTTCTTTTCCATGTTCACTGTCTCATGCTTCTTGTATTTGAGTGTCAAATTTTCTTTTCAGTTCTGGTTTTTTAAAGCAAGAATGCTTGAAAGTCCTCCACCTGAATGAATGACCATATTTTGTCCTGGAACACAATACTCAATTTTGCTGGGTAGGTGATTCTTAGTTTTAATCCTAGTTCTCTTGATCTCCGGAATATCATATTCCAGGCACTTCGATCCTTTAATGTAGAAGCTTCTAGATCCTGGGTTATCCTAATTGTGTTTCCACAGTATTCAAATTGTTTCTTC
>CM053592.1:118029442-118053928 GCA_028646515.1 Pseudochirops corinnae
TCACTGAAGGTTGAAAGAAAAAAATTAAAATAATTGCAAGTTTTAGCTTTGTTATTAATATGTTTTGGTAAATGCAGTGTTCTTATGTTCTAGACTATATATGCAGTTTTGCTAATGGTATCAAAATATCTAGGTTAATCAGAGCTTGAATTTCATCCTGTAGCAAAAGTAAAAAGACACCTAAAAGGAAAGGCCATAATTTCTTCCAGAAACATTCAAACAGAAATTTTACAAAAGCATATAAATAGACTTTGAAAATGATAATATCCTTACAACACAGTTAAAGAGAAGTAGTTTGTCTCAGTATATAGAACGTTGGATTTGAAGTAAGGGATATATGGGTTTAAATCACCAATAATGTGACCATCAGCAGGCCTTTGATCTTTTGGGGGCTTCAATACTGGAGAGAGTAATTTGGAACTGGAGAAATTCATTTCAACTGTCTCTGGCATTTCCTATCTATGTTATCATCAAATCACGTAACATTTCTGGGCTTCACCTTCTTTATCCGTAAACTTAGTCTGTTGGACTAGTTGACTTCTTTATTATTATTATTATTATATTTTCATTTTTAATTTATGAAATAATATAAGCATTTCCATAACATAGTAGAAGATGATTGCACATGAAATTCTAAATCTATTATGTACAATTTGCTATTTCTTTTAAATATATAGTAATTGTGCAATTTCTTTTTCTCCCTTTTTTCCTTCCCGTCCCACCCCATTACACAGAAATATGTGTGTATATATGTGTGTGTGTGTGTGTGTATGTGTGTTTGTGTGTAAAATCACTCTATACATACATTTATTTATCTGTTATTTCTCCAGATATAGATGGCATCTTCCTTCAAAGGTCCTTCATAGTTAATTTGGGCATTTATACTAGTCAAAATGACTTAGTCATTAAAAGTTGTTTTAAAAACAAAATTGCTGTTATTCTGTTGCAGTGATGTTCTATTCGTTCTGCTCATTTCACTCTTCATTATTTTGTGCAATTCTATCTATGTTTTTCTATAATCAATGCACTCATCATTTCTTATAGCGCAGTAGTATTCCATCATAATCATATACCACAACTTTCTCAGCCATTATTCAACTGATGCATCCCCATAATTTCCAGTTTTTGTGACCAAAAAGGGAGCTCCTATAAATATTTTAAAACACATAAGTTCTTTTCCTTTTTCCCTAATCATCTCTGGAAATAGACCTGTAGTGGTATTCCAGGGTCAGAGGATATAAAAAGTTTAATAATTGTTTGGTCAAAATTCCAAATTACCCTACAAAATGTTTTGGATCAATTCAAAATTCTACCAACAATGAATTAGTGCTCCAGTTTTTCCACATACCCTCCAACATTTGTCACTTTCATCTTCAATCGGTTTAGTGAGTCAAACTGAGAGGTGTAAAATGATATCTTGAGATTGCTTCAATTTGCATTTCTCTGATCAATAATGATTTAGAATATTTTTAAGGCTGTAAGTTGTTTGGACTTTTTTATTGGAAAAGAATTAGTTGACTTGGAAGTTCTTTCTCACCTCTGAATCTATGATCCTATGAACTTTGATGAAGGGGTAGAAATTACTGGAAGGCAGATTTAGCTTTATATGAAAAAATATTTTCCAGTACTCTCCTGAATGGATGGAGCTCCCCAAGTGGTAGCTTGTTTCTTGTCATTGTTGTTCTGTGAATAGAAGGTAAATGATATCTTATCTGGGTACCATAAATGGAATTCATGCCTGAAATAAAAGTTTGGACTAGATAAACTCCACAATTTCTTCTAACTTTTGGATTCCATCATTCTATGAAGTATAAAACAAGAAAATAAATGTTGTGAAAATCTATCATATCTAGACAAGATTGCACCATGTCTACATTGACTGTGATGGTAAGATTTCATAGAGGAGCTATGAATTGAGCAAAGTACTGAAGAATAGGTAACCCACCCCTGTATATACATTTCAGCCTCCTATTTCAGTTTTGGGAAGACTGAAATTGACACCAAGTTGTTCCCTTGGGGAGTGTAAAATCTGTTCTATAACTGGATTAAATATAGGTAACAGATCATATTCCATACCTGGTATAGCCATCTTAAATATCTGAGGCCATTAAAATGTACAATGTCCCTGTGTTCTTACAATGAATTAAAAAATTCTCTTTGTCAATTTCATGATCTATGAAACTGTACTAATATTATTCATGCTATGTATAAATAAGATGTAAATTAATAAATATTATAATAATAACAGAATATAATAAATAAATAATAATATATAATAAACATTAAATAAATAAATGATACAGTTTTAAGGAAAACACCTAAGAAGACTTATCTTACATTCCTACCCCAATGGTTTACTTAAGACAAGCTGGACAACTTAATTCACCTCTCAGTGCCTCACGTGTTATTACTGTGATTTTGTTTATACCCTCCCTTTTCTAAACATGCCTGCTTTATTTATTTCTCCTTAAATATTTCAACACAGCTCAGATGCCAGCTCCTCCATGAAAACTTTACTTACTTGCCCATTTGGAATGATCTTTTCACAGATCTCAGGTAGATTTTCATTGTTCTTCTCTTCCTGGTTACATTTTTGAAAATTGGTTATTTGTGTGTGTCATCTTGCCAGATATGTCAAGCCCTGGAAAACTTCATAGTGATTGGATATGTGATTGGATAAGAGAAATTCAGGAAATCACATTTAGGAGAATATATCATTCTTCTAGTGTTGCCCAAAAAAAGCTCCACCCTCGCTTTTAACACCAATATTCTCTGAGTGTTACTTTGTGGCTAAGAATTATATACTATCATGGTCTCAGTTGAAAAAAAAAACTTGTGCCTTATGGAAAAGGCAATGGAAAGAAGTGTGATGGGTATAAGGAGACTGCAACATATTTATTGTGACTTGAATGCAAGAAATGACATACAGGACACCATCAGGTAAATGTCTATTAGAAAAACGAGGTGGGCTTCACATATGGTAAAGGCATAATTGATGTGATAACATAAATACTGTGTGTGTATATATGCAAAATATTTAAAGAGTTGAACAAGGCATCCAGTATTTTTGAGGTGGATATTTGATGGAAGATGGACAGTAGGACAGGTGGAAGTGTTGCAAATGATAAGATAGAGTATGGAGGTTTTATGGAATTGCACCAGTGGGGATAGTAGCTATAGATAACCAGTATATATCAAAAGTCTTTCCTTCAAGTTAGTAAGTGTCTTCTGTGAAGCTTACATTTAGTAAATATATTTTAAATGTAATTTGCACCTGTTTGGGGTAAATATTTTAGAAGATGGGATAATATATATCCATTAAGCCACATCATAGAGGAGAAAACCAACACTCATTTTTTCATTTCAGTTGACCTGTTTTATGGACTCACTGTTATTGATTGTAGCTTGTGACATGATTCCAAAGTAAACATATTTTCTAATGCAAAACATATAACAGAAAATGAAATTTTATATAGTATTTAGATGAATTTACCTTATCTTTCCAAATTATTTTTAAAAGTATAACTGTAAAATCCTAAAAAAAAATGAACCATTGTTGCTCGTTATTTGGGGAATGATGGTGAAAGTATTGGTAGGCAGTTGAGCATCAAAATATACTCACTTGTATGTAAATAATTTTGTTTGCTTTTATGATTCTTAGCACCTCAGATCACTGTAGTTTTAGGTAGCATTATTTTTTTTCTTATTTTATCATGACCTTTGGAATAAGGTAAAGTCTTTTAAGTAGCCTATAACTCACAGTTCACTCCTTCTACTGTGATTCAGGGCTAATTTATTTTAATTGTGTGCATGTTTGACATTATCAATGATAAAATTAACATTGTTTCCTTCTAAAAATTTCCATAGATATTTTTTTTTATTTTTAAGAATGATAAATCAGAATTTTTACTTAATACTTAATTTCAATAAGATATTTAAGAAAAAGAAATATTACAAAATACTGTTTTACATAAATGTCATTATTTGGCATAGGATCATAGGTTTCAATCTAAAATAGATAATAGAGGGTTATCTATCTAACTGCCAAACTTGATCTTTACTGATGAGAAAAATGAGAAGCAGAGAAGCTAACTTCTTTTTAGTCAGATAGGTAGTAAGTGGATTAGGTGGAGCTCGACCCCAGATTCCATTCTTTCTACTTCATCACACCGCCTGTAAGAGAGTAAAAGGATAGAAAGTAAATCATAAAGTATTCCAAACAATATAAACATATGCAAAATATGAAATATATTACTGAAATGCTAGGTTTTTTTTTCCCAGTGAAAAATTTCCCAGTAGGCAAAACTTAAATGACTTAGACACAAGTTTGAATGCTTCATCCTTTTTATCAGCAGTAACCATAGTACTTTCCTAGGTAATCTCAGTGCTTTTTTTTTTGTTTAAAAAAAATGTCCTATCTCCAATTCTAGTAAAATGAAAACAAAACTCCTGAAAAGAATGAAGCTATTATCAGCCATTGAGCTCATTTGAGTTCATTGGGGACAACAAATAATGCTATCTAATTAATTAGGATGACAGGAAACTGCATGACACATTTCTTATGGCTGGCTGGTTTAACATTCTAAAACCCTCTTGTTGATTAGGACTTGCATGTTTTAAATAGAAAAGGATGTTAGACATCCCATCTGTTGTGTAGCTGAGCTTCAGAAAAAAAAGGTACACTGAAGTCTTGATAAGTTCACGTCACCAGAACAAGACAAATGTAGCATCTTATCTGATACAGAGAATAACCATCTTGCTAATTGTTCATAAAATTCTTTTGTTTTGATCAAGTAGAACAAGTAGAAAATGAGTACTGAGAATCTTATCACAGTTGACCCTAAATGTCAGTGTGCAGAATGCTTAGTTCACTTTCAAATGTTTCTCTTCTGTTTCCAATAAAAAAAAAATGCAGGAAAAATATTGAAAAAAGATGCACAGTTGAGATAGCACATCTTGTTTACAGCATGGTGCATGACACATAATGATACAATAGAGCCTATTATGCAAAGCTTCATCTTCAATTATGTGCATATTTTGAAAGAAATTTGTTAGAAAGCAGTAAGCTTAAAATGCATGATTCTATTTCATGGCTGAACGCACCTTTTAAAAAGTATACTTTGAGTGAACTTTAAGTATATTTGACAAGTATAAGGAAGGGGAATATAGACTAACATGTTTAAAGTCAATCTCAACTTTTCTTTATTTAGAATTATGACGGCTTAATAGGGGTGGGCAACCTGCAGCATTGAGGCCACATGTAGCCCTCTACATCCTCAAGTGCAGCCCTAATCGTCAAATACTTGATATGGATTTCAATTTACCATTAAAGTGTTCTTGGTCTGTTTCCCATATGATTGGTCAGAACCATCTATATCCAACAATCATTTCAAACTAAAATTGGTGTTTGTTGTCACTAATCTTCAATATAAATAAAATATCAAATGAAGAGATCTACTTGATTTATGTGTGTGTAAGGATGTGTATGTATCTCCATATGTATATAGATATATATGTAAATATTGTGCAGTGAGAAAGTGACAAAAGGAATATTTCTGAGAAACCTGTGAAGATTTAAATCTCCTAATGAAGAGTGAAGTAAATAGACCCAGAATAACAGTTTATACCCCAAACAAAACAATAAAAGATCTAAGAACTCTCAGCAATGCAATAGCCAATTATACTTCTACAATACTGATGAAGAAGCATACTACTCACCTTCCGATAGGTAATGGACTCAAGATATGGAATGAGAGAACCATTTTCAAATTTTGCCTCTGTGGGAATTGGCTTAGCTTAAATATACATATTTGTTATGTAATACCATATATTTCTCCATTTTTTTCCATTTGGAAGGTTCAATAAGAAGGAGAGAAAAATGATTTAAAAATAAAATGAAATTAATAAATAAAGGTAAGCAGATTATTTTGAGGGAGGAAGACCTGTGATTTCATGGATGAACAGGGTTCTCATCGTGAAACCTATTTTCACCAATGAAGGCACAGCAACTTCTCTGTAGCTTCTAGAATCTGAGGGTTGCTTGTGAAACTTAGAGGTTTAATAACATGCCTGATATCACATACCTGGGATATATCAAAGGCAGAACTTGAACCTAGAACTTCTTGGCTCCATATGAAAGTTAAATGAAAAGTTTTCAATATATTTCTTACACAAAACAATGGTGTTGTGAAATTATTTTATTTTATTTGGGAATAACTGATTTTTCAGTATTATGGTGTCAGAAGAGCCATAGATTCAGAGACAACATGATTTCAAACCTCACCTCTGCTATTTACATCAGTGACAAATAGGATGTCTGCTAAAACAATTTATCTCTTTGGGTCTACATTTCCTGTGGTATAAAATGATTGGCAGAGCCATAATTTGGATAAAGAGGCAAGGCTTTGCCCTAAGGTATTAAAATTTGGAGGATACAAAAATATGAAATGTTCATGTTTTTACAAATAATGAAATCATTTAGTTTCTTATACTTGGCATGATGACAACTTAACAGGGGTGGAAAACCTGTGGCCTCAAGGCCACGTGTGGCCCTCTAGGTCCTCAAGTGTGGGCCTAATAATCAAAAGGCTGCATTTCAGGACCTAGAGGGCCACATGTGACCTCAAGGCCACAGGTTCCCAACCCTGGTTTATATTATTCTTCAGCAGGGCAGAAACAAGTGACCTTAACATCTAATTACCAGAAATAATTAGTAAAATTTGTACAACACTTTAATTTTGTGCCTCTATAGCAATTACTTTCATTTCATGTTCAACTGAATTTGTCCTTTTAAAAACTATTATTTTCATATCCTAAGCAACAAAGATCATTTGAGGCTATTTTTTTTTTTATGATGCTTGCCTCAGGTGCCAGAGTTGCTATTGATGGCTCTAAGATGATGATAAGATCGTAAGATGAGCATAGAATCATAGATTTAGAACTAAAAAGAACCTGAGAGAAAACTTGTTCACAAATTCCCTCCTTGCAGAGAAGAAAACATAACATTAGATAGATAAAATTATTTTCTCAGGATGAAATAATTAATAAATAACAATCTAGTATTCAAAACCAAATCTATATACTCTTTCAAATATAAATCCAGTAGCACGCAAATAGAGAATTTGTGCCTTGCAAGTAATAGAATCATTACACACACATATCATGTAGACATATATGTGTGTATCTGTGTATATATATATGTATGTATATATACACACACACATACATATACATATATATACACATGCATATGTGTGTGTGTGTGTGTGTATAAGAAACACCAGGGAAGATCTAGTCCAAACTTCTAATTTTTATATGAGGAAACTGAGGTCAAGAGAAGTTAAGTGACTTGCTCAGGATTACAGTACTTATCAAGAGAAGGACCTGAATCTTATTTTTCTTATTCTACAACCAATGTTCTTTCCATCCTGCTCCACTTCTTCCTTTCAGTATCTACCATATCTCCTAGGTGTCCATAGATGTACAGGCAAAGAATTAGAACAACTTGGGTCACTTAAATGAGGCAAATAGTAAGTGTGAAGTTACATTAGAATAAATATTCTTTCTGATCAAGGAAAGCAGTGATATTCTAATATACATCAAAGGCACTGTGACATAGTAGAAAGACTGCATTTGGAGTTAGAGGTTAGACGTTTATGTCTGTTTGGGAATGTACTCAGAAACCAGGGGGGAGGGAAAAAAAAAGTAAGAATGAACAGGGAAATAGATAATAAAATGGTAGGCAACAGTTCAGAATTTTAAAAGATTTTAGAAATAATGTCTTTTTAAAATTTCAAAGTAAAAAGGGAAGAAGCCAATTTTTTCTTAAATGTTTTCTCAAAATTCATTTAATGACAAGTTACATATGAAAAGCTTACCATGTCTGACAATTATATAAGTCCCTGGAGGATGCAAAAATTTTACTTAAGACTTGGTCTCTATATTTCATGAAGTTCACAGTTTTGAAAAATTTTTATTAATTTAAATTTATTTACGTACTTTTAGTTTACAGCATTCAGTTCCACAATCCCTTGAGTTTCAAATTTCCTTCCTTCCCCTTCCCCTCCCTTGGCAGCATGCAATCAGTAGGATCTCCAAATACCTTCACATTAAACATTAGTCAAGTTGAAAAGAAGGATTATAACCAATGGAGTGAACAGGGAGAAAGAAGGAACAAAACAAAACAAAACAAAAAAGAGAGCAAGTAGTTTGTTTCAGACTCTGTAGTTCTTTCTCTAGATGTGGATGTCTCTTTCTATCAAGAGTCTTTTGGAGTTGTCTTATAACTTTGCATTGCTGAGAGGAGCCCAGTCTATCAAAGTTAGTCATCTCACATATGATGTGTCTGTTGTAATTGTGTACAAATTCTCTTGGTTCTGCTCTTCTCACTCAACATCAGTTTATGTAAGTCTTTCCAAGTTACTATGAAGTCCATCTGCTCCTCATTTCTTATAGCACAATAATATTCCATTAAATTCATATACCACAACTTGTTTAGCCATTCCCCAGTTGATAGGCATCCCTTAATTTCCAGTTTTTTGCCAGCACAAAGAGAGCTGCAATAAATATTTTTGTACATATGGGTCTTCCTCCCACTTCTATGATCTCTTTGGGATACACCCCAGAAGTGGTATTACTGGGTCAAAGGGTATGTAGTTATTTATAGCCCTTTGGACATAGTTCCAGATTGTTCTCCAGAATGGTTGAATCAGTTCACAACTCTACCAACAATGCGTTAGTGTTCCAGCATTTATCATTTTCCTGTATTGTCATCTTAGCCAATCTGACACGTGAGATGTGGTACCTCAGAGTTATTTTGATTTGCATTTCTCTAATCAATAGTGATTTCGAGCATTTTTTCATATGCTTATACATATCTTTAATTTTTCCTCTGAAAATTGCCTGTTCATATCCTTTGACCATTTATCAATTGGGGAATGACTTGTATTCTTATAGATTTGATTAAATTCTCTGTGTATTTTAGAAATGAGACCTTTATCTGAAACACTGATTATAAAAATTATTTCCAAATTTTCCACTTCCCTCTTAATCTTGGTTACTTTGGCTTTAAATATACAGACATTTTTCAATTTAATGTAATCAAAATTATCCATTTTGCATTTCATAATGCTCTCTATCTCTTGTTTGATGATAAATCTTCCCTTCTCCAAAAATCTGATAGATAAACTATTCCTTGCTCTCCCAGATTACTTACAGCAGTGGTTCTCAACCTTCCTAATGCCGTGACCCTTTAATACAGTTCCTCATGTTGTGGTGTCCCCTAACCATAAAATTATTTTTGTTGCTACTTCATACCTGTAATTTTGCTACTGTTATGAATCATAATGTAACTATCTGATATGTAGGATGTATTATCATTGTTACAAATTGAACATAACTCACAGGTTGAGAACTACTGGCTTACAACATCAGCCATTATACCTAGATTGTACACTCATTTCGCCTTGCTTTTGGTATATGGTGTAAGATATTGGTCTAGGCTCAGCTTCTGCCATACTATTTTCTAGTTTTCCTAGCAGTTTTTGTCAATTAGTGAGTTCTTATCCCAAAGTCTGGTGTCTTTGGGTTTATGAAACAGTAAATAACTATAGTTATTGACTGCTGTGTCTCATGTACCTAATCTATTCCACTGATCCACTACTCTATTCCTCAGCCAGTACCAAGTAGCTTTATAATAGAGATTAAAATCTGGTGTGAGTAGGCCACCTTCCCTAACATTTCTTTTCATTAATTCCCTTGATATTCTGAACCTATTGTTCTTCCAAATGAATTTTGTTACTATTTTTTCTAGCTCTACAAAATAATTTTTGGTAGACTGATTGGTATGACTGTTCATACATAATTTAATTTAGGTAAAATTGTCATTTTTATTATATTAGCTTGACTCAGCCACGAGCAATTGATATTTTTCCAATTAGTTAGGCCTGACTTTATTTGTGTGAAAAGTGTTTCGTTATTGTGTTCATATAAGTCCTGGGTTTTTTTGTCTGGTAGATTCCCAAATAGTTAATAATGTTTACCATAACTTTAAATGGGATTTCTTTCTATCTCTTGCTGTTGAAATTTCATTAGAAATATATAGGAATGCTGAGGATTTATATGGGTTTATATTATCACCTGCAACTTTGCCAAATTTATTTATTATCTGAAGTAGTTTTTTACTTGATTCTCTAGGATTCTCTAAGTATATCATCATATCATCTGCAAAGTGGTTTAGCTTAGTCTCTTCTTTGCCTAATTTGGTTCCTTCAGTTTCTTTTTCTTCTCTTATTAATACTGCTAACTTTCTAGTACCAGATTAAAGAAGAGGATATTAAGCCAAGCACAAACAAGTTTCCAGAGGATGGCTGCTGTGAACAGCTTTCAAGGTTCTGATTACATAGTATAGTGAACTCTCGATTTATCCAATAACAAATCAGAGCAAAACATTCACAGAAAATCGAGCTACAGCATTCACAATGTTACAACTTATCACAGAAAATAAAAATACAGCATTCACCATGTCATTGCTCAACAACTTATCACTAAAATGGCAACATAGTTTTCGCCAAAGTGGTCACATAGTTTTGAAGAAAGAATAATAATTTAGTCAATCAATCTATTAGTAACTCAGTGATTCAGTAATAAAGTACAAAAGGTCAAAGTCGTCCACCCATGGGGTACACTAAGTTACAAATCAGTCCCTATTCATTCATCAATCACTATTCAATCATCAGTCACTACTTGGTACCCTCTTAAGGGGTAGTGGAAAATACACAGGCCTTCCACTACTTGGTCACAAGGAAATCTCAATTTCATCAGTACTCATCAGTACAAGGAGAGGTCTTTTCATCTTGATTTGGAGCAGAATTTCAGTTTCCATGACTCTTTTCCATGGTCCCACCTCCAGCCTGAATCTAACCAACTGCCACCCAATTTCAAAGGCAGATAGCTCCCAGCTCCTTGGCTAGCTCTCAGTGCAGTTCCTGATTCACATTGGAGCTCACAGTGTCTAGTCCATCTCAAATCCTTCTCATTCTCTGTTCCTGGGAAGACAAGGCTTAAGAAAGCCATAAGAACATTCTTGCACATTAACATACATACAGCAACATTGGTACAAAATAATGGCACCACAGTCATCCTTCCTCAGTCTTCTGCAGCTCTGGCTGGCCCTTGGAAATCCTCAGCAGCTCCAGCTGGCCCTCAGAAGTCTTCAGCAGCTCCATTCTCAAAATCAAAATAATTTTCTCCACAGAAGTCCCAGTCCAGCAGCAGCAGCCCAGCCTTCAGATTCTCATCCCAAGAAGTTCTGACTTTCCCAGCTAGTGTTTTTGGACAAAGAACTGGACAAGTAGCTGCACAAGGAACTGTGAGCTGCCTGACTTTGAACGCAGGTGACATAATGTAATGCCATGCACAAGCAGCTTTCCAGAAGAATCCTACTGTGAACAGCTTTTAACATTCTGATTACACAGTATAGCAAACATTCTATTTATTCCATAACAAATCAGGGCAAAACATTCACAGAAAATCAAAATATAGCATTCACAGTGTTACAGCTTATCACAGAAAATCAAAATATAGCATTCACAATGACTTATCACTAAAATGGTCACATAGTTTTCACCAAAGTGGTCACAGTGGTTTTCAACAAAGTACAGTCATTTAGTTAATCACAAAATCCTTAATTCAATCACAAAATACAAAAGTACAGTACTGTACAGTAAATCATAATCTTTACTGCACAGTAAATCATAATCTTCTCAGTCAGTACACAGTATCCAAGCAACGTCTTCTTTCAGCTTGACTTGAAGCTGGCCCTCAGCTTCCATGGTTTCTCTTCCATGGCCCTACCTCCAATTGTCACCTGGATTCAAAGGCAGGCAGCTCCCAGCTCCTTGTCCAGTTCTTCATCCAGTTCTTGTTCCATATTGAAGTTCACAGTGTCCAGTCACTTCAAGTCCTTCACAGTTTCTCTTTCTGGGAAGACAGAGCTTGACAGAGCCACAATAACATTCAAACACATGGCTGGCACCATCATCAATTTACTATCTGCCTGTGAAGTCAACTCAGACCCATCAATAAGGTCTGAGAGCTAATCACACATCATCAACATAGAAATCAACACAGACCCACAAACAAGGTCAGCACAAATCATCAGTAAAGTCCCAGGACCTCCAAAACCTTCTTCTAGGACTTTGGTAAACATACAACCAGAAAAATCCTCTTTCAAGGCTTCCTTTAAGGTCCCAGGGCTTCTGAAGAAAGCATCACAAACAAACATCAACACAGACAGAGCAGCCAGAGTGCTGGGATACCACAAGTTTTGTCCTTCTTGACTCTGCCACCACAAGAGTCCTCTTCTCAATTCTGACTTTCTCAGCTTGGGCTCTTCCTTATATAGGTATTAGCTCCTCTCCTTCCTGTTGCAGGAGTTCATGAATTCTAGGGTTCACAAGTTGTGGAGTTCACAAATTCTGTTTCTTAACAGATTTGATACAAAGCTCAAAAGAAACATGAACTGAAACAAGGTGTGATTTCAATAGCTGAAACAAGGTGTGAACTACTTCTGTGCTTGCCATTACAAGGCCCCTCAATAGTATAATTTTGCTATCTACTTCTTCCTCTAATTCCCTTAACTTCTCCTCTAGGGATTTGGATGCTATTCCACTTGGTGCATCTATGTTTGGTAATGATATTGTTTCATTGTCTGTGGTACCTTTTAGCAGGATATAGTTTCCTTTCTTATCTCTTTAATTAGATCTATTTTTGCTTTGCTTTATCTGAGATAAGTATTGCTACTACTGCTTTTTTTACTTTAGCTGAAGCATAATATATTCTACTTCAGCCTTTTACCTTTACTCTGTATATATCCCCCTGTTTCAAATGTGTTTCTTGTGGACAACATATTGTCGTATTATAGTTTTTAATCCATTCTGCTATCTGCCTCCATTTTATCAGAGAGTTCATCCCATTAACATTCAGTTATGATTACTATATGTGTCTTTCCATCCATCCTATTCCCTCTCCTGTTTATGTTTTTATTTCTTCCTTCTCCTTTCCCCTCCTTAAGAGTTTTCCTTTTGACCACCACCTTCCTCAGTACTCCCTTCCTATGCACCTCCCTCCCTTTACTAATCCTTCCTCCTTGCTACTTCTTCCCTCCCTGCTAATCCCCCTCCCTCCCCTCTCCCCTCCTACTGCTTATAGGGCACAATAGATTTTTATACTTAATAAAGTATATTATTCCCTCCTTGAACCCAAACCTATGAGAGTAAATTTCATATAATGCTCCTCTCCCTCTCTCCTTTCCCTCCAGTATAATGAGTTTTAGTGTCTTTTCATGTTAGATTCCTATACTTAACTGATTATGTTAATCACTCCTTGAACCAAAACCAATGAGAGTAAAGTTCATATAACGTTCATCTACCTCCCTTTTTTCCCTCAACTATAGTATGTTTTTATGCCTCTTCCTGTGGCATAATTTACCCTTTTATGCCCCCCCTTTCCTTTTCTCCCTTTACAATCTCTTTGCACCCATTGATAAGATTTTTTTAATCATCAGATTGGTTAATTTATACCCATACCCTCTCTCTATGTATATCCCTTTTGAATGCTGTCATAGGTATACAATTCTTGGTATTGACAGGTATCAGCTTCCCATATAGTGATGTAAAAAATTTGCTCTTACTGAATCATAAGTGAGATATGTAATTGTGTATGCGTGCATGTGTGTGCACGTGTGTGTGTGTGTGTGTGTGTTTTCCTTGTTTACCTTTTTATGTCTCTCTTAAGTCTTGTATTTGGAGATCAAATTTTCCATTGAGCTCTGGCTTTTTCATCAGCTGGGTCTGGAAGTCCCTTATTTCATTGAATGACCATCTCCTTGCCTGGAAGATTATGCTCAGTTTTGCTGGATTGTTGATCCTTGGTTGTAGTCCTAGCTCTTTTGCCTTATGAAATATCATAATCCAGTCGCTCCTTTTAATGTAGAAGCTGCTAGGTCCTGTGTGATCCTGACTGTAGTTCCACAACATTTGAATTGTTTCTTTTGGGCTGCTTGCGGTGTTTTCTCCTTGACCTTGTAATTCTGGAACTTGGCTGCAATATTTCCTGGAGTTTTCAATTTTGGGTCTCTTTCAGGGTGCGTCTGGTGAACTCTTTCAATAATTATTTTACCCTCTGATACTAGGACTTCAGGAAAGTTTTCTTTGATAATTTCTTGGAGGATATTGTCCACGCTGTTTTTTTCATTATGGCTTTCTGGTAGAATGATAATTCTTGGATTATCTCTCCTGTATCTGTTCTCCAAGTCAGTTATTTTTTTCCAATAAGATATTTCACATTTTCTTCTAATTTTTCAGTCTTTAGGTTTTGTTTGACTACTTCTTCATGCATTGTTAGCTTCAGTTTGACTGATTCTGATTTTTAGCAAATTATTTTCCTCAGTTAGGTTTGGAAGCGCCTTTGCCATAAGTTCAGATACCATTTTTAGGGAGGTCTTTTCTCCAGTTAGATGTTGAACCTCCCTTCCCAGCTCACAAATTTTACTTTTTAAGGATTTGTTTTCTTTGGTGAAATTTTTTTTTTCGATTTTGGCAATTTCGGTTTAAAAAGAATTGGTCAATTTATCTTCTGCCTCTCTAATCTGGCTTTGAAATTCCTTCTTGAGCTCTTCCAAGAATACTTTCAGGGCTGGAGAGCAGTTCATATTTCCTTCTATGGTCTCATGTGTGGGTATAGAGTCAATAGTGTCTCCTTCTGAAAATTGTTCTTCCTGCTCGCAATAATAGGATTCAATTGTCTTTGGTTTTGCTTTAACCACTTGCTTCTGGCCCTTTGCGATTGCCTATTCCCTGGCTTTTAAAGTGGATTTTTGCTTCTGAGGTACAAAGGGCTTTGAACCAAGCTTCTCAAGCTGGGAGCTAGGGGCCTGATTGTTGACTTTGTGTGCTGTAGCCTCTGGGTGTCTAGACTGAGGTCAAGGCCAGGACTTTCAGTGTTTCCTCTGGGTTACTCAGAGGCTTACAGAATAAGGTATGGGTGAGGGGTCCTCTGGCTACTTAAGATTTCTGCCTCTGTGCCCCTGGGCTAGAGCTTTGGCAGGTTCAGCAGCTGGTGGCCTGCCTATGCTGGAATCTACAGATTTCCTTGACTGTGTTAAGGCAAACCTGGGCTTCTGGTCTTAGCACTTGCTGGCTTTACCCCCTGGGCTTCAGGGTTTCCTGCTGGTCAGCTGAGATGGGTCTTGTTGGGATGCCTCCCACCCTTCACTTCTGGCTTGGCACGCCCTCAGTCACACCCTTCCTCCAGGACTCCCAAGCCTGCTGCTGGTTCGCCTATTTCAGGATTTTACACTGGGGTAATAAATCTTTGGGTTTTCAAAGTCAGGGAGGGGAATTAGAGCAGCTAGAGTTTACTCCATGATGTTGGCTCCCAGAAATTCAGGTAGGTGATTGTTAAACATCCAGGCTATGGGTTGATAGCCCCAGGAGAAGCTGCTACATCTGCTGCAGAACCTGTTTTTGTCTCCTATCTAGCTCTGACAGAACCTCCATCAGATGGTGCTGAGGTCTGAGAATTGCCCATGGGGTGGGTGAATCTGCTGATTGGGGCTCCCCTGCCCAGTCCTACCTGCACACTTTCCTGGCCTGGGAATCTGCCACGCTCCATCTCCCAATGGAAAAATATGTTGAATAGGCAGGACAATTTGAACAACTTGGTGTAATAGAATAAATACTTATCATGGTTATAAGATACAGGTTTGAATCTTGGGTCCACAATCCTGAGTCCAACATGGATAAATCAAAATTTGTCTAGTCAGCTGAGACTACAGAAGAGCTGCTGGTCTTCCTCTAATTAAATAAGTGGCAGAAGAATGCAAACTCCTTAAAGGCAAAGAGTTTCACCTTTATCTTTGTATCCCTAGCATTGAGCATTGTGCCTGTCACATAACAGTTTTTTTTAAATGCTTGTTGATTGCCCTTCCATGTTGAGAATGTGCAGAATGAGTTTTATACTTGGATGAAATTATAAAACTAGATGTATCCTATCTTGCCCCCAAATCTGATTTATATATCAATATGGTTATATATCAACATATGACTGCCTAAATGGTTTGATATAACCATATTTCATTGCCCCAAGTGGTTTTAAATTATCCATCTTTCTTTAAATTTTATTTATGAAAATCAAAGCCATAAAATGATATTAAATGCCAAGAGGATAAAATCCTCAATGGTATTTCAATTGTAATCTTTACTTTTAATCTCATCCATATCCTCCAATGGGAAAATACAGATTTTAATATGACATTAGAAGCCAGTTTGGTTTTTGTTTTACAGTAAGAGATTTATTGAAAATAACCCTCAAACTCTTTGTAGTTAACTACATATTTTAAAACTTCAATCCCACTTTTTCCTTCTAGAATATCTTTACTTTTTTTCTTAATCCCTCTATCCAAATCTGTGAAACCAATCGGGTTAACTGAGCAAGTAGCAACATTGTTGCATGTTCTAGATTATAGAAGAAAGGATGCCTGGTTAGGGTCAAGTTTATGATCATATTTCAAGCTCATACAGAAAGCTCATTACTTGTACCTGTGTTAGTCATGGGTATGAACTGAGGGATAATTTGCTGACAAAGAAGTAGAATAAATGAACCTGATGTCCACTCCCTCCCCTTCCATAATGCTGCATGTCTAATGTCTTCTGTTCGTGCATTAAACTATTGAAAGAGTAAGTATTGGATATCTGAGACTGACAGCACACTTCTTCAGTACATCACAAAACAGGTGAGAAATAACTCAAGGAAAAACACAACACATTGTAATGTATATGTGTAAACATACACACACTATATACGTATATGTACATACATATATACATAGACATGTATAAACTATATATATGTGTATATCTATATCTATCTGTCTATAACTTTGTCCATATACACATATTCAAAAAGCCAGAAAACCATTCTTGTTTTAACAGAAGTGCTCTCTCTCTCTCTCTCTCTCTCTCTCTCTTTCTCTCTCTCTCTCTCTCTCTCTCTCTCTCTCTCCCCCCGCTCCTTCCTTCCTTGTTTCCTTCTTCACCAAGATCCTCTGATGTCAAGTTGCATGTCTGAAAGTGAAGGTTCAAAGCCTCTGGCAGGCATCAGCACATAAGAAACAGTTTTCAAATACAGGTAAAAGTGGACTTCCCTATTTTCAAACCTGACCTAAGGCTCAAAAATGTCTTCTCCTTTGACTAAAATTCACCAGAAAATTATACATGGGTTAACTCCCACAGGCTTTTAAGTTTTGGGGGGTGTAGGGAAGTCTGTCTTGGTTATAAGATTCTATTTTGGTTCTAACTATTTCACATAGTTTCTATTTTCATTAAAATAACTTTTTCCAGCTATTAAAAAAAAACTAATTGAGTGAAGTATGGAGATGTATTTTCAGTTGTGATATCATGCATAGCCTAGATCAAACCAAAAAGCATATATGCAAATGTACCATCTATACCATAGCACATGTGCCTAGATTTTTTTATAGAGTATGTGGGATGCAAAGGCATTTGTAGATCATTTAAAAAAAAAGCTTTCCTCTACAAAAATCTATTTTACAATCCACCATCATAAGGATCACATTTTTTAAAAGGTATTTTGACACATAGATTTCATTTCATCCACCAATTACATCAAAGACAGTTAATGTCTATTGAGTTCAATTCTCCTCTGTTTTGAAAATAATGAAAATTCAGCTCTATGGAATTTTAAGGGGTAAAGGTTTATAAGTACACAAAGATTTTCACTATATCCTAGCCTGACAACATTCTTCCCCAAATTCCACAAAATGGTATTTACAGGTTATTTAGATTCACCTGTACATCAATTTTGTTTCTTTGGGAAAAATATTTCTGCTGCTGAAAGAAATGCTATCTGTTTTAGAGTATTACTAGGATGCTCAGTCTGAAAGGGACCACAGTTCACTGTCTTTTAGATTCAGTACTCTGGGTCAGACTGTGCGTGGCAAATAGTTGTTTGTCTCATATTTTATAATCTGCACAAATGGAAATTACCCAGTCACCCTGAATAGTTGTTTCAGTAATTGATTATCCTCATAATCAAGGAGCTTTTTATTTCTAACTAAACTGACTTTGTTGGAACAAATAGCTATTTCATTTTTTTGGTAATTGCAATGTAATATTTCCTCAAACAATTCTTTGTATCCTTAAAGACAGTTATTAAGATTCTGAGCTCTGCTATATATTGCTGTGGTCCCCAAAACTAGAACCTAGCATAACTGATCTTATTGTCTGGTCCTTTTAACCAGTCAATGAAATAGCTCCAAATTAACAGCATGTATCAATCCACATCTACCCTTAAAATGATCAAATGTGATCAGATTGGATTTTTTGAAAATAATCTTATTTTAGTCATATAAACTTTCCCTTAGTGGACTGAACAATGTGACAGAT
Source organism: Pseudochirops corinnae (assembly GCA_028646515.1). NCBI lineage: Eukaryota > Metazoa > Chordata > Mammalia > Diprotodontia > Pseudocheiridae > Pseudochirops > Pseudochirops corinnae. The sequence continues at coordinate 118,047,907 of CM053592.1, forward strand.
ACTCCATGATTGTGACAACATAGGATCACAGATGTCAAGCTGGAAGGAACTTTAGAGGTTTTCTGACATACCACCACCATTTTACAGGTCACAAAACTTCTGCTTCTAGAAGCTACATAATTTGATCAGAGAAACACACCTAGAAAGGAACATTGTCTGGATTCACACCCAGGACTTTTCCTTTAAATCCATTGTTCCTTATATGGCATTTCATCTTTATCTGTGCTTGTTTTAGGACTTCATTTGGCTTTTGGATTATTATTACAATACTTCTTGATAAAGGAAATAGCTTACAGTCATTACGAGATTACTACATACACATGATATTAAGTGTTCTCTAAGCTTGTCAAACATAAAAAGCAATAATCGTTGCCTTTCATATATAATGCTCCTAAAGATTAGAATTTTCTGTCAGTTTAATATGACCTGCACATTGTTTCCAATGTGCAAATACAGTGACACACTGAAAACTTTATACTAGCTCACAAAATTGTTACTATCAAAGATCTTTTTTCAATATGAACGAATCAACTTGAAAAACTGACCTTGAATCCTACTTTTCCCATCCCTCACTCTCTTTTTCTCCCAGAATTCCAGTATTACTTCTCTGAGTCTCCTCTATTTCCCCAGGCTTTGGAGGGGAGCACCTTCCTTACAAAATTGATTTTTTTTTTTTCCCCTTGAATCAACATTATGTTTTGGATTGGGAAATGAAGGTCTATACTATGCAGAATGAACACCAGCCTAGAGCCATCATTCAAAATTGAAGAGCAAACAGTTACTTTAATACATTTACAATGTGAAAAACATAAAACTGCACCGAAAATAATATACATGATCATTATTAGGAAGAAAGATGTACTGACAGAACAGTATCAAATACCATTTCTGAAACAATTGAATGCAAATGAAGAAAATATGTCTGTGTGGATTCATTCATCAGTTTGATCAATTTCTCTTCTTTCTGCATTTCAAATGGAAATGTGTTGACCTTTAAAGCAAGTAGATTTTGAGAGGAAAATAGTTTTCTCCTTCCCTTTCTATCTGCTTGGAATTCTACCTGTCTTATTCTTACCACTGAATGAAACTTTCCTGTTTGGCATGCTGTTTTAATTAATGTTATACTTTTTCAGAAATCTTTATTATACTAGTTTGTGAAACCAAAGGATGACTAAAAATCTCCTGCTTCTTCTTTTATACTTTGGCATGAAGAATAGCGTAAGCATTCATAAGAATAGGAGAAAAAAGAAAACAAGATACAGTGAAAAAAGCAGAGAATGTGATAGAAAGTGATGCAGATAAATCTTTTAGCATACAAAAAATGAAAGGTACAGAAATAAAATTTAGTATTAAACTTTTGTATGATAATGAACTACTTTTTGTATTATTGGTACTGTTGTTATTCAAAATGAAAACAAATACCTGGTGAACAACTTTTTGGTGATCAGTCTATTGGTATTTATCTAGATTAGTCATTAGGCAATGCAAATTGTAGTCTTTCACCAGGCCCATAGTCAAGAAGAAGTCAGCAGAAAAACAATCCACTTAATATTACCATTGTTTATGAAAATATCTGATAGGTTACCACACTCAACTTAGCATTTCTGACTTCCTAGACAAAACCCTTTTCTTACTCACTATTCCCCTATATGCATTGCTTCTCCCTGATTTAAATGTAAACTCCTTGAGGACTGTGATGGTCTCACTTTTGTCTTTGTTTTTGTTTTGTTTTTCTGACTCTAGACCCAGCATTCTAACCATTGCAATACCTAGCTGTCCTTTTGATGTATAATAGGTGTTTAATAAATGCTCATTTGTTCATTCATTTAGTTCATGTTTCTGTATTTTTATTGCTATGCATTCTGTATAAGAAAGGCTCATTAATGTGTAATATATGTGTGTGGCCCGTGCAAGTTGTACATGTCCACAAAGTCTATCTTTTTTTCCCCCCTAAATGTAGTTCATAGGAAAGTTTTGATGGTTATCTTAGGAATCTTTCCTATGCCTCTGCAAGGCTGAGTTTGATTCTTGCTGGATGGAGAGCATGGAAAGGTAGCATGAGGCTAATCTTTCTGCATTCCTCAGAGAAGAAGTCCTGGACTAAAATTAGACCTATGTGTTTCCAAAGTATTGCTAGTACATGGAAAATGATTTTTTCCAGTGTTAGGTTTATGTCACATTCCTGGACAGTATTTTGTAAAGAGGAAGGGGTGTCACAAGATATATCTGAAGACACAGTTCCTTCCCACCAAATGATAGTTACACAAAAGACTACCAAAAATAGTAAATGGCAAATAAACCTAGTTTTCCAAGAAGATAGCAAAAAGAAATCAGAAAATTTAGATTGTTAAGAATATACCAGATATAATGGAAAGTGAATAGATTTTCTCCCACTGGGAGAAAGATACTTCAGCTCAGCCAAAAATGAGTTCCCTAGTTTCACCCAAGGAAAATTCCCCAAGGTCTCTAAAGAAACAAACTGGAAAACATGAACATTCTGAGGTGGTAGTTACTCTATGTGTCATAGTAAAATCAATCTTATTTTTCTCTTTCTTTCTTTCTTTCTTCCTTCCTTCCTTCCTTCCTTCCTTCCTTCCTTCCTTCCTTCCTTCCTTTTTTCTCTCCTCCCTTCCTTCCTTTTTTCTCTCCTTCCTTCCTTCCTTCCTTTCTTCCTTCCTTCCTTCCTTCCTTCTTCCTTCCTCCCTTCCTCACTCCCTCGCTTCCTCTCTCCCTTCTTCCCTCCCTCCCTTCCTTCCTCCCTTCCTTTTTTTCTTCTCAATATCTTACTCTCATGCTCTTGCTCTACAGAAGGGAAGGGGAATATAGAAGAATATCTATCTTCTCAAGCTCTCTTGCCAACTCCATCCCTCACACAGGCATCAATTATTAGGTCCTTTTATGCAGAAGTGTCAGGATTGAGTACAGGGTTATATATGCATAAAACCTATTCTTAATTAAAATAGGAGAAGAGAAGCAGCACTTGTTTGCTAATGATTTTCTACCTTAGACCCCATTTTCACATTCACAAAACAGACTGAATTTTATATACAATATAAGTTCTAACTATGCCTACTGATTATTACTATTTTTAAACACAACCCATTCCCCTCTTTCTTTGCAGAGGCAACCACTTTTCCTGCTAGAAACTTTTGTTTTTAATTGCCTTGGAACTTTTTATTTCCAAAACTTTTACCATCATCTTCTTGTACATGATTCCTTGTCCTCTCAGGACTTCAGTGAGATTCAGGGTCCAGGCCTCAGTGAAGTTTATAATTCAGAAAGGCTTATAACTCCAGACATAGAAGGTATAGGGTTGAGCCTCAGGGCTCAGAGCTGTTTTCAGGAGGATTTTTGTTACATCATGGATTAAAAAGACTCCTTAGGAAAGAAAACTACATATAATGTTACATGGAAAAACACATTTCAAATTCCAAAAAACTAACTCACACATTTTAGATCAACATGCATTTTAATTTGGTTATTGCCTATATGTCAATGAAGAAATCTGGGTACAAAATAGGTACTTAAGGGTACTAATTCCCAACCTTCAAGGAGTTGTGACATACTGTCACTATTACTTTGAGAAATCACTTGTTTGCCCCTGCTAAAAAAGCTATTTGTCATTTGTTAATTAAAGTGATTCTGTTTTGAGAATTCTTTTGAGAATTTCATGACACCCATAAAGCTAATGGGATACATTATGGCAGGTTGCCAGTTTACACTCAGTAAAATCATTGGTTTTATATTTATACTATATGGAAAGTTAAAACAAAATTGTAAATACATTCTAGTGAAAAAAAATATGTTAATGTTCTTTTTCTACCCAAATTTACAAAACTTACTTTCAATTAAGTTGATCTAATGTTTAAATTTAAGTTTAAATTTTAAAATTCTTACAATGTATTTTATTCTCTATTATGATTTTAATAGTCTAAGAGCAAATACTCCTATTAGACGGGAAGAATACTGCCTAACCAGTAAAATTGGCAAAAACCTCTACCAAATATCATGATTTAGTAAAAATGTCCTCAATTAACTGAAATTTTTACTTGTTATCCCATTTTGAGTTGTCATATGCCAAAGAGGTCAAACTACCGACAAATTCCCCAGTGAAACCCAACCAGATTAAAATATAATTGGAAGATGTTTAACAAAATATATAAATTCAAGACAACAGAAATAATGTTAGTTTGTGGTTTTCTAAGAGAATATGTAGCTTGCAGGAATTGGTTTCTATTTAAATTTTATACCACTGATACAGGCCAATGTGGTCAAACTCACATAGAAATAGAGCCACCAATACATAAGGATGCCACCTGCAGCATATTTACTTAGAAAATCATATAATAACATTATCTATGTTCTTGTGGCTGTTCAGTCATTTTGTCATATCCTACTCTTTGTGACCCCCATTTATCATAGCACTCCAGGACCTTTTGTCTTCCTCTATCTCTCCAAGTCTGTCCAAGTTCATGTTTGGTGTTTTCATGACACTATCTATCCATCTCATCCTCTGTTTCCCCCTTTTCCTTCTGCCTTCAATCTCTCCCAGTATCAAGATCTGTTTCAATAAGTCCTGTCTTCTCATTATGTAGGAAGAGTATTTAAGTTGCAGCATCAATATTTGAACTTCTGATGAATTAATTTCTTTAAGTATTGACTGATTTAACCTCCCTGCTATCCCAGGGACTCTCAAAAGTCTTCTCCAGCAACAGAATTCAAAAGCATTGATTCTGTAACCCTCAACTTTTCTTATAGCCTAATTGACAGTTATATATTACTACTGAAAAACCCATACCTTTAACTATGTAGACCTTTGTTGTCAGGATGATGTCTCCACTTTTTAGTATGCTGTCCATTTTTTCCTATAGTTTTCATTCCAAGGGACAAGTTTTTTTTTTCTTTAATTTCATGGCTATAGTCACCATTGGCAGTTATCTTTGAGCCCAAGAATATAAAATCTGACACTGTTTCTTTCTTCTCTCTCTATTTGCCAGGAAGTGGTGGGACCAGTTGCTACAATCTTAGTTTTTGTTGCTATTTTTTTATGTTTTTGAAGATGTTTCAAGTCAATTTTTATACTCTTCTCCTTTACCCTCATCAAGCGGCTCTTTCATTCTTCTTCACTTTCTGCCCTGGGAGAGCTATCATCTACATATCAGACCGTTGATATTTTTCCCAGCAAACTTAATTCCAGCTTTTGGTTTATCCATCCTGGAATTTCACATGATGTACTCTGCATGTAAATAAGGTGACAATATACAGTCTTCTTGTACTATTTTTCCAATTTTAAACCAATTGGTTATTCCGTGTTTAGTCCTAACTGTTGCTTCTTGTTCCACATACAGGCTCCTTAGGAGACAAGTAAGATGATCTGGTACTCTAATCTTTTTGAGGACTTGCCACATTTTCTTTTGATCCACACGGTTAAAGGCTTTAGTGTAGAAATGAAACAGAAGTAAATGTTTGTTTCTTTGTTTGTTTTTCTGGAACTTCCTTGCTTTCTCCATAATCCAGCAAACATTGGCAATTTGGTCTCTAGTTCTTCTACCTCTTTTAAAACTTGCCTGCTCTTCTGTTAATTGTTAGTTCATGTATTGCTGAAGCCTCACTTAAATAATCTTAAGCATAACCTTGCTGGACATGTGAAATGAATGCATGTTTGGTAATTTGAATATTCTTTGGCATTGTTGTCCTTTAGGATTGGGATATAAACTGATCTTCTTTTTTTAAACTTTGATTTCTTTATTTACTTTTAGTTTACAAGATTCAGTTCCATAGTCTCTTGAGTTTCAAATTTTCTCCCTTCCCTCTCCCCCACCCCCTCCATGGCAGCATGCAATCAAGTATAGAATCTGCAAATATTTTCAAATTGGACATTAGTCTGGTTGTATAGAAGGGTTGTAACCAATGGAGTGAACAATGGGAAAAAAGAAAGAGAACCAAACATGAAAAAAAAAACAATAGCATGTAGATTGCTTCAGTCTCCATTTAAACTCTGTTCTTTCTAGATCTTTCTCTG
>CM053592.1:118054428-118080867 GCA_028646515.1 Pseudochirops corinnae
TAAAAGTTCATTCCATACTTCCTTGTACTCCTAGGATTATATTCAGTTTTTCAGCGTGTTATTTTTGGTTTTAAGTTTATTTTATTTTATTTTTTTAAATATTGTATTTTTGGAGGGTTTGGGTGGAGAGAGGTAGTAAGTTCTATTTTGGATATGATCAGTTCCCCGTATTATCCATTTTAGTGTTATGATTTGTTTCTTCATCTGTTCATCTAACTCCACTCCTCCAACCATTTATACAGGTAGGCTTGAGGTTAACCCCCATAAAATAATGGTTGCTTTTTCTACTCTACCTTTCTTTGTCCAAATCTGCTCCATCGTGTTTAACACTTTGGGTTCTTCAGGTTTCTCATGTTTCTTTCTAATATACAGTTCTAATTCTAATATACAGTTTTAATATACAGTTGGTATAGTACAGGGAAAAACAAGCAAACAAGCAAACCTGTCATCTTTTGGGTCTAGTCTTTCTAGAATGTTATTTAGCTATGTGGTGCAGTGGATAGAGCACTGAGCCAGGAGTCAAGAAAGCCTGCATTTAAATTCAATCTCAGAAAGTTACTAGTTGTGTGATCCTGGGCAATTCATGTAACCTCTGTTTACCTCATTTCCTTCATCTGTAAAATGGGTATAATAATTGCACCTACCTTCCCAAAGTTGTAAGGATCAAGTGAAATACCATTAGTTAAGTGGAAGCACAATACTTGGCACATAGTAAACATATGTGAGCTATTATTATTATTATTATTGTTATATGTTATTAAATACAATAATCATTATTCATCAAGCTGCCTATGACATAGCCACACTACTTTCTTCTGTCTGGGAGTTTCTCCTGCCTCTATCCCTTTTCTTGACTTCTTGCTCCACCCCCTTCCATATACACCTGCTATGTTTGAATCTTCTATGTTTAGAAACTCCCAGTCTTAAAACATCCAGTGACCTTAAAGTAATTATTAGAGAGATGGGAAGCTTAACATCTGGGAGTTTTCATATTGGGATATTTTTCAAAAGGCAATCAGTTGATTTTTTTCCAATTTCTATTTTACCTTTTGATTCAAGAATATCAGGGCATTTTTCTTCAATAGTTTCTTAAAAGATGATGTCTAGGCTACATTTTTTTATTACAATTTCCTCTATAATTTATTAAAAGATGATATCTAGGCTGTGTTTTTTACCATGACTGTTAGGTAGTTCAGTTATTCTTAAATTCTGTCTCCTCAATCAATTTTCCAGGTCAGTTCTTTTTCTAAAGAGGTATTCACATTTTCTTCTATTTTTATTCTTTTTTATTTTATCCTTTCTTGGTATCTCATAGAATCATTAGCTCCCACTTACCTGTTTCTAATTTTTAAGGAATTATTTTCTTCAGTGAATTCTTTTACCTCCTTTTCCATGTAGTCAATTCTACTTCTTAAATAGTTCTTTTATTCACTAATTTTTTATATCTTTTTCCATGTGGGCCAATTTTGCCTTTAAGGCATTCTTGTCTTCATTGTATTTCTGTGCTTCTTTTGGCATTTGACTTATTCTATTTTTTAAAATGTTATTTTCTTCAATATTTTTGTATCTTTTTTGTTTTACCAAGTTTTTGACTCTCTTTTTCATGATTTTCTTGCATCACTGTCGTTTCTTTTTTTTTTTCTCTATTTACCTTATTTGATTTTTTAAAGTTTTCTGTGATAACTTCCATGAACTAAGACCACTTCATTTTTTTTTTTTTTAGTCTTTGGATGTGACAGTTTTGACTTCGTTGTTTTCTTCTAAGTTCATGTTTTGATCTCCTCTGTCACCATAGCAAATTTGTATGGTCAGGATCCTTTTGTTGTTGTTGCTTGTTCATTTTTTCTACCTATTTCTTGACTTTTAAACTTTGTATCAAATCTTGACATTGTTCCCAGGACGAAGGGGGCACTGTCCTAAGCTTTGAGTTTTTCCTACAGCTGTTTTCAGAGCTAGTTCTGGGTGTTTGTAAGCTTTCGCTTCTTTCACGGTGGTATGACCTAAGGAGAGTTGGGTTTACAACACTCCTGGCCTGTGCTCTGGTTTGTGAGCAACCCAAAGCATTCTTTTTTTGTTCTGGAACTTAGACAAGAGTCCCAGGTCCTCTGCAGTGCAGGCTGTAGCATACTCCTCTTGTCCTAGGACTAGGACCCCAAAATATGTATGGACAATACAGTGGAGTCCTGCTCCCTGTGCCAGCAAAGTGTACCCCATTGCTGCAAGCTTTGCTCTGTTAGCACTCTCCCTTGCTTTGTAACTGAGACCCAAATCTGGGTATGGGCAATGCAAGAGAGTCCTGTACCCCTGCCAGCAAAAGGACCATTATAATTTCCTTCTGATTTGTTTTCTGACCCCCTTACTGTCTGTGTTGGACTGTACTCCTCTCTCACCCTGATTTGATAGACCTTTCCTGTCGACCTAAGTTGTCTTGGTTTGAAAATTTGTTTTACTCTGTCCTTTTGTTGTTTCTGCCACCCCAGAATTTGTTTTGAGGAGTTATTTAAACTGCTTTGGTAGGGAATTTGAGAGATCTCAGGCAAGTCTCTGCCTTTTCTCTGCAATTTCAGCTCTGTCTTAACTTTATCATTCTTATCAATGTTTCCTCTATTTTTTTTTGAGTAATCTTTTGTTACCATATAAATCAACATGAATATTTAAAGACTTTCAGTTTGTAAAAGCCTTGAGAAGTTCTAAATCACCTCCTGGGCAAATAACTGGGAAAATAACTAACATTTCTATAGTTTATATCTTCTTACAACCTTTGTATCTTCTCTAAGACAGAGAACAATTTTTGCTTGGTATGTACATGAGTAATTTTTAGTATTGCCTAAAAACAGCAAACATTGTGAGTTCTATATATTTCTCCCTGCTTTCTCTATATGCTTTTAAAACAATACTTGGTATTCCCATTGATAGTTCTCTTGACTTTCTCCCATGGCTGACTTCTGTCACAGAATGACAGCCATCTTTGCCTTCCATGCTGGGGGATCAATTTTGGGGGACTCAATGAGGCTAATTTCATTATGGAGAATACCCTACTCTCTGCTCAGTTGCAATAAACATTGATCTCACTTTTACTTACCCTAATAGAAACAGAAGAAAACAGAAGCTGAAAAACCAGCAGAATTGTTATCTATTGAGATTATAATTGCAATTACCGTATTATTTTTCTTTACCTTTTGAGTTTTGTATTTCTACTCATACTTTTCTACTTGTTTGACTCCTTATATCGAAGAGTGGGAAAGATAGAAGTTAGGAATATTCTCTTTTTTAATTGCAGGAAGTGAGTGTATTTCTCCATCCTACTTACTATTGTCAGTTTCTTATCTAAAGCCTTACTTTAGGTCTAAGCCAGCGGTTCTCAACCTGTGGGTCGCAACCCCTTTGGGGGGCAGAACAACCCTTTCACAGGGGTGGCCTAAGGCCATTGGAAAACACATATTTCCAGTGGTCTAAGGAACCGAGACACTGCTCCTCTATCTGTCTCCATTCGGGTTCATCCACATGCAGATAGGCCCACATATAAGTATTAAAGGGTCCCAGCATTAGGAAGGTTGAGAACCACTGGTGTAAGCCATGGATGGAATGGGGGTCAGAGCTGCACCAGATTTCTTAGATATAGGGAAGTCTAAGGTGATGGAATTCCCCCTTCCGATGCAAGTTGCCACCTTTTCCACAAGGTGTAGTCTTAGAAAAGTTAGTTAGAAAACTGACACGTTAAGTGACTTGCCTGATATTATGCACTATATGTCAGAGGTGGAATTTTAACAAGATAGATTAGCCTGGCTTTGATGCTAGCTTTTTCTCCATTATGCCAGGCTAGCTTTCCATTAAGACACTATAAGTTTACTTTCTTGGTGGGCTGACCTACTTCATAAACCTTCAGAATTCTAATTTTTAAAATGCCTCTTCCCAACTATTTGTATGTGTATGTATGCATTTTGTATATGCATATATGTATGCTTAAATGAATATATTATGCACACAGATATATATATATATATATATATATATATATATACATATATCTCCCTATAGAATGTCCCCAGCAAATTGCTCTGTATAATTTTAAGTTTCAAATCCTAAGCAAATAAACACTCCAAATTATGAGACTAGACCTAAAGAAGTCCTATGGTGACAAAGCAAAGAGACCTCCCTCTGGTCTTTCCCTCTTAATAGTTTCTTTCTGACTAAACACTGCAGTTTATGTTACTTCCTCTCAAAGTTCCTTCTACATTCCAGACCTACTCAATACTTTCTCTATATGTGAAGGATCTAAATGTTGAATGGGAACCATAAATGTTTAACTGAATTAATACTTCTGGAAATCTGAGTTAATAACTTTTTTTCTTGAAGAATGTTCACAAATATAGATAAAGGAAAAAACAAAGCTTTTCCAGATTAAAATAATTTTTTTTCCTAAAACTCCAGTGAAAACAATAAGCAGGATGCAATTATGCCAGTGTTTCCTTCAGTTAATCTCATTATGAAAACATTTGGGTAAATGAGAAGATACTATAAACTTCTTTTATATATTAAATTATCGCCCAGTTCTTCCCTCTCTAAGATCATAACTTGAAGAGGAAAAAAACCCTAAAACTTAAAAAAATTCCTTGTAAGAAAAAGTATCTACTTCATTATAAAGAAAGGATCACTATGTTATCTGGAAGTTCAAAGATTGCTTTCCTTGTTAAGAATGAAACAGTGGTACTTGTTAGTAAGTAGAAATATATACCTGCATTATGTTACATTTTTAAAAATCCAGTATTGATATTCCTTGGACACATATGTGATGAAAAGAACTACAGATATCTCTCTTCCTATGCCTGTTTTATCTGTTGTTAAGATCATTTCTTATAAAGTTAAATGGAATTTTCTCCCCTAAATTCTACTGGTGTGGTATTTGGAAATGAGGATCGCTGATAAGAACATTATAGCCCAGGTGAGGAATAAGTTACACCTATACAAGAGAAAGGGCCAGAAGACATCATCCTTATGCTACTTTTTCATGACTTTTTGTATCAATGCCTGCTGTTGGCTCTTATATCAATGGATTCAATGCCAGAAACCTCATAGGAAGACATCCCTTACTGGGATGAACCTGGAGGTTCTTATTGTCCTCAGTAGCTGTTTTCCTGTATCTAGTTATCATACCAGAGGGCCAGCTGTCTACATTCTGATATATTCTTCAGAATAATTTGGCTTTAGACATATGTTTTAAAAATTCTTTAATTTATCCTGTGCGGTCACTGCTTTAATACAAAAACCCACCATTTCGTAACCATGTGATGTTCAATGGTAGAGAAAGTAAATGTAAGAGTCTCTTTGCCTTTCCAGGTCACTAACTTCGATAACATAGTCTAGTCTCATTTTTTATCTTCAGTGAAAAGAAGCAATTTCTGTTATCAAAAAGAATTGCCTTCCTAGCCCTAAACAAAGTGTGTCCCAAAGGTTTTCTCTCACCTGGCTTCCCTCCAAACAGAAATGGGTTCATTCTGGGAGTTGGCACTTAGCCACCCACACAACCACACTAAAGTATGAAAATAAGGAATTTTAGAGAACTTTTGAAGTATTTACTCATTTTCCTAAATGTAAATGTAAATTCAAAAAAGTACCTTTACTCATTTCCTCTCTACCTTCTCATACTAAACCCAAATCCTATATTCGATCTTCAGATGTTTTTCTTTCTTTCTCCTAAGATTAGTCTGTAATTCACTAGAGTACCTTAGCTCTGGGCTTCTATTTTCTCATGTCAAAATGAGACCCAGACCCTCTTGTTGAACCACAAAATATAACATGTCTGTACAATTAGTACACCTGCCCAATCAGTGTGGGTCAAAAGAAAGTGTTGGCAGTCATAAATGGTCACAGGACATAGAGGTGGAAGGGACAAGAAAGATCATTTAGTCCTACTTTCCAGTGTATAGATCTTAATATGAAAGCAAAAAAATAATTTATCCAGTCATAAAAATAGTAGCATATCCAGAATGTGAATTCACATTGTTTCTAAACCATGAAAATCTGTGATTTCTAGTCCTGTTTCTAAATCCAGTGATCTGTCCATATATTAGGTAACTTCATACTATACTTAGATCACTTCTGAATTTTCTCTGTAGTTATAATTATTTTAATAGAAGAAATGATGGCTCTTCTCTGATGAAATAGGTATGTGTGTGTGTGTGTGTGTATGTGTGCATACATATCCATACATCTTTTCCTCTAACTAGCTTCAACTACTCTTATCTTCATACAAGAGGAAGGATAACAGAAGTAGAACTACTCCTCTTGGGAGACATTTTTACCTGTGATATATCTCTATCTTTTCTTTGCTAGATATCATGCCTCCTACTAGGCCTGTTTCTGTGAAAACATGGTCAGTGTGTTAGGGTTAGAGTAATGTAACACTCCTCTCAGCTTCACTCTTTTCTTTCCCCTTGATGCTTAAAATTATAGGCTCAAGAATTGGCCTCCTAAAATGTGCTTACCCTTTGATTGAGCAATAGTACTACTAGGTATATATCCCAAAGAGATGAAAGAAAAGGGAAAAGGACCTACTTGTAAAAAATATCTATAGCAGTTCTTTTATGTTGGCAAAGAATTGGAAATTGAAGAGATACCCATCATTTGGGGAATGGTTGAACACACTTGATGTTTACTAACTTGATTTCTTTCTCAAAGACCAAACCTTAAACCCAATTAACTCTGAATCATATGGATTGGACAGCAATAGATTTCTGTCCAAGCCCCACTTACTGGTTATTTTGGGGGGGACCTACTGGCTCAGAGTGAATGTAAATAGTAACTATTTCTCTTTTAGCCAGCCACCCTAAGACCCTTTCCTTCCCATTTGTTTTTTTTTTTTTTTTGACTAAAGGGGCCATCCCTTGACTCATTTCTTAAAAACACTTCTTCCACTGAATGGGTGTTGCCTCAGTCAAAAGTGAGAACTTGTAAAGACCTTAACTTAAAAGAGCCCAGTTCTCCCACTGCATCCTGAGCCACCTTCATTCATCCTGATGAATAGCTGGCCAGACAGCTTTGGAGGAGAAAGTGAGGCTAGTGACTTTACACAACTCTCCCTCACTCAGTCAGAGTCAATTGCACACATCATCATTTCCCTGATGTCATGCTACTCTTCAAGAATGAAGGAAAAACCACAACCACAACAACTATTGTGCTATAAGAAATGGTGGGCAAGATGGTTTCAGGAAAAAAAACAAACAAACCTGTAAAGGTTTATATGAACTGATGCAAAGTAGAATGTACAGAATCAGAAGAACATCATATACAGTAATAGCAATGGTATAACAATGATCAGAAGTGAAAGAATTAATTACATTGATCAAGAAAACTGTCCAAGATGATTCCAAAGCACCCATGATGAAAATTGTTAAATACCTCCAGAGAGTGAACAGATGAAATATGAGTGCAGATTGAAGCATATGTGTTTTACTTTTTTTTCCTTCTTTTGTGTGTCTGTGTTTCATTTTGCAACATAGTTAATATGGAAATATGTTTTGCATGACTTCACATGAATAATCAATATATTTCTTGCCTTCCTAAGAGGTAGAAGAGAGGCATGAGGGAGAGAATTTTAAATTTAATTTAAAAATGAATTTTAATTTTTAACATATGATTGGAAAATATTTAACAAAATAAATATATTTTAAATAGGTTGTTAGCCTCCTTATGTCTCTCCCAGGCCTGGAGTTGTTTGCACTTACCTGGGCTTGTGCTGAACTGGACTCACCTCTGGACTAACTACACTGTGTGTATATACATAGACTAATTAAACTTATTTGTTCTTCTCAACCAATATCAAGATGTTTCCTGTGTGGTGTCCTCTACATTTCTTCTAATGCCCAGCAATCTAATGATCCTTTCAAAATGACTAAAAGTTATCTACTCATGGTGATAAATTTATAGGAAATTTTATTCTCATCTATATTATTTTATTGATTATTTGGTTAATCATTGTGAAGGAAAAGCCTTCCCTAAAATGCAGACTTTTTTTCTTCCCAAATAAATCATATTTCAATATTTCACGTTTCTATGATTTTCATCAAGGTGATAGCTCTCTTCAGTTATCCATGTCACAACCTTTCCAGGACATTTTGGATGGCTTTTGATATGTGCTATGGTCAAAATACTCATCACCTTATGGCCAACCTTTTAATGAGACTATCTTCACCAGTTTAAGGATGAAAGATACATATTCCTTTATTGCCGTACTCAAAGATTTTACAGTTTGATAGTTCCTGACAGAGCTTGAATTTAGCTGGTATAACTTTTGAGATTCCAGGCTTCAGGTGCTATATAAATGGTAACTAGATATTAGGGGGAGTTAAATGGCGGATATAATACTGAACCTGAAGTTAGTAAGACCTGAATTCAGATGTGGTCTCAGACACTTATTAGCTTTACAATCTTGTGTAAATTACTTAATTTCAGCTTGTCTCAGTTTCTTTAATTGCAAAATATGAATAATAATAGTACCTGCCTCTCAGGGATGTTGTGAGGATCAAATGAAATAATGTTTATAAAGTGCTAAGCAGAGTGCCTGTCACATAGTATGATACTATCTATTATTACCTAAGAAGCTCATCTCTATGTCCCAGTGAGGGATCATATGTAAAGGTTAGTGGAGGAAACTACTTCTGGCTCTCAAATGTTAAGGAGCCAATTCGACACAATGCAAATGTGTACATATATATATATATATATATATATATATATATATATGTTGAAATATCTCACTTTCATATGAACTTCAACATATTACTGAACCTATAGACACTTAGTAAGTACATAATTGCTTCTTTTTAGACATATATCCTGCATGCAAAGAAATTTACTTTATCCAAGTCTCTATAAGTGCCCTATGCTTAGTCCTGTAGATATGGTAAAGGCTAGGCATTGGCTTTTGTGAATAATCGTGATTTCTAGAAATTGCCTGCAGTCTCTTGACACTCATTTTGTCTAATTGTAGTGCCATCACTTACCTATTTCACAAATGAAGCAATGCCAAGGAATGTTAATCCTGAATCTATCTCCCCTTTTCTTGAGCAATAGACTCAGTTTTATAGAGAGAATAATAACTTTCTTGCACAGAGCAGAAAGGCCTTTATAGACATTTCATTAATTCTCAGAATAGCCTCTGACAGAAATGGAAAGTACGATTATTATACTCAATTTTAAGAAAGGAAAATAAGAGTCGGAGAGAAAGTTTTAGTATATTTTCTTTTTAGGATCACATGGAAATTGACAATCAGGCTAGGAATAGAACTAATATCTTCTAACTCCTATTGCCAGTGTTCTACTTATTATTCTATACTACTTCTAATGTGACCATACTTTTTATTCATAAGAATGGGAAGTATTAACAAAGAAAAAAAAATTATTAGGGATTTTTCACATCATCAAAGCCATCATTATGAAATACTTTACCATTCAAAGTCTAGATATAGTAATGACTGAATTTCTTTTGAATTATTCTATTCTTTTACTTCATTGAATATGAATAAAAATTATGCTTCTGAAAGTATTTTCACCATAAAGATTCTGTTTTTCCCTTTATCCTCTCACTTTCCCACAATTCTCTTCATCCTTATTTCCCTATTATTATCAACTACTACCAATCTGCCTCTAATAGCCCTAGTTCAACCTGTGCCTGATCAATATTTTTTTCTACAACATTACCAGTGAATGATCAGGTAGCCTTTATTTAAAACTTCCAGTGGTATAGACCTACTACTTCCCAGTGTAGCCCTCTCCACTTAGAAAGACAGCCCGCTATGGTTGATAGAGTATTGAATTTAGAAAGACATATTCAGAAAAACCTATATTCGAATCATGCCTCCAACATTCATTAGCTCAATGACCATGTCACTTTATATGTTTATTTCAGATTCCTTATCTATAAAACTAGAATAATAGTATTCAGAGTACTTAGCTCATAATGTTGTTGTAGTACTCAAATATAGGACATCCCAAAAATCTTAGTGCCATTTTAAGTTTAACTAAATTTAAGGCTTTGGGGGATATTCTTGATATATAAAGTATTTTCTAAACTACAAGGTACTATATAAATAGTTACAATTTTTTCAATAACATTAGACACTTTTCATGTTGGAAAGGTCTTCCTTAAAGGAGGCTAAAGTCTATATCCATGACCAATTCTACAAATTTCTGTATATTCTGTTGCATCAAACATCATAAGGCTCATCTTGTTACCATATGGCAGACCTTAAAATACTTGAAGGCACCAATCAATTGCCCACATCCTGAAGCCTTCTTGTCTTGGGTAAAAATCAACAAATTATTCAAGTGATCTTTTTATTGTATAGACTTCACCCATCTCTTGTAGATGAATTGCAGCTTATATTTCTAAAAAAAAATGTGGTAGACAACAATTGTTGTGGCACCTCCAGTCAGGTCTAACACGACATTGTTGTGTGATTTGATTCTCACAACTGTAGAAGGTAGGTGCTGTTCTTATCTCCATTTTATAGATAAAGAAACTGAGACAAATTGCAATTAAGGGACATGCCCAAGGATGCAGAACTATTAAGTATCTGAGGTCACATCTGAACTCAGGTCTTCCTTAATCCAGGCCTAGTGCTCTATCCAGCCCTGTCTGCCCCTACTAGACTAGATAGTCCAGACCTATAATTTTTCTGGAGTAGGGAACTCTCATGGAGAAACGTCCTTCTACCAATATATATCAGCAGATTCACCAAGAAGGTTGATACAATGCCCATAATACCACAATTGGTCAGATGCTATACTTGAATAATCATCCCATTGACTCCAGACTCCAGTATTCTTTCCACTGTGTCACACCATTGCTAAAACATCTAAAAATTCTACATTATATGTGACACTTCATTTTGCTATGTAAAATGGTCCTTATCCACTAAAAATATATGTAACTGAAAGAATGTATGCTTCAATAATCATAAGAGGAATTGTGTGAAGTATTATTTCTAAAAGTTGTTTGACTATGTTTTTAGCAGAATCATAGTATCTAAGAAACCTCATTAAAATATCAATGACAAGTTGTCCCCTAACTTCTCCACAGAAGAACTCTAGTGATGCTGAGACTTTCATCTCCTGAAGCATCCCATTCTACTTATGCTCAACTGTAATCACTAGGGAATCATTAGTTTCATATGGAAATCATATTTTCCCAATATCTCCTTTTAAACAACCACTATTTCCCTTCACATATCTTGGAATGGAATGACTTCAAGATCCCTAACTCTTCAGGTTTCCTTCTCCTGACAAGTCCTAGCTTGTAAATGTCCTTTCAAAAAAGTTCCCATTTAGAAATAAACTCAATGTTGTCTGACTAGAGAGGAATACAACAGGATTATATACCTATCTGGTCCTGTCATATGTCTCTCTTAATGTGCACTGGTTATATGAGTTTTGTTTGATGCTTGATGACTTCACAGATGAATTCTGAGCACACATTCCAATAAAATACCCACTTTTTTCAGGAAGCTGTTTTCTAGCAATAACATATCTCAGTAAACTTGTACTCATGAAGCCAACTTTCACTACATGATAGTACTTTATCTTTTAAATGTTATCTTATTTACTTTAATATATTTTTCAATATATTTTTTCAATATATTTTTGGATATTGATTGTCATATAAAATTTTAGCTATCTTTAGGATTTTAGTCAGCTGTAGATTTGAAAGTATGTATCACTGAATATATCTGTTCAAGTTCTCTGAGTAGTATTGGGTCCTTGAGGCACTCCATTGGAGGTATCCTTTGAAGCTGACATGGACTTATTAATTAATGATTGTTCTTTGAGTTAGATGATTCAGTATTATAAAATCACCTGTCTTATCATTTAGCCTAAATCCTTCCATCTTTCATACAAGGATAACAAGAGAGAATATTTCAAACAACTTGCTGGAATCTTGGTGTACCAGGTCAACGACATTGATCACGGTAACCTATTAGTCTAGTCACATCTCAATAGAGAAGAAACTCACTGGAGACTTTAACTAACTCATAATAAAGATATGTGTGCTTGAAAAATCATTGTTCATTTGGTCTAAGAATTTTTATTAATGCTTAATTTTATATCTTCATTATCATCACAATTTATAATTCTTTGGCATTATTTTTAAAATATTAATATTACCATTTTAATTTGTTACTTCACTAAAAAAAGATCACTGTTAAAATTGTCTTGTGTCACTTTAATTTTTCTTCTTCCCTAAGTTCAAATTCAGAGGAAGGAAAAACATCAGAGAACCTATTAGACTTGTGGATTGACTGATTATAGGGTTTGGGGCAATTTAAAGTAATGTATACTTCACATATGAATTATCTTTAATATTGCTAGCGTAATTATCCACATCTCAAGTTTAAATCTAAATTTAGCAAAGCATGGTATGAGGGGAGAACTAATTACACAGGGGAGTTTTGCATTTGCAAAGTGAGACAGTAAAATTAAAAGGACCAGTTAGCAAATATTTATTGAATACTTACTGTTATTCAGACAATTGCACAAAGTCTGTGATTTAAATTTAAAAAGTGAAAACACATCTACTGGCAAGGACTGTGGTAAATAGCAGGTCCCCCATATGAAGGCCACATACTCCATGGGGCAATGTCAAAGTCCTAAGGTGTCCAAGATCAGGGCATGAGAAAGTCAGTCACACCCTATACTCTCTGAGTAAGCCAGTCCTGATTTCTTTCCAGCATCACTGTATTATTCTCTGACCAAGAAAGAGAAAAAAGTGAAAATAGAATGTTTTGTTCTGCATTCAGACCACATATAGTTCTTTCTCTGGATGTGGATAGCATTTTCCGTCATAAGTCTTTTGACGTTGTCTTGGATCAGTGTATTGCTGAGAAGAGTTCAGTCTATCATACTTGATTATCACACAATGTTACTGTTACTGTGTACAATGTTCTCCTGATTCTGCTCACTTCACTCAGCATTGGGTTCATGTAAGTCTTTTTAAATTTTTCTGAAATCCACCTGCTCATCCACTATAAAACAATAGTATTCCATTACATTCATATACCACAACCTGTTCAAACATTCCCCAATTAATGGGCATTGCCACGATTTCCAATTCTTTGCCACTATAAAGAGAGATACTATAAATATTTTTGTACATGTGGGTTCTTTTCCCTTTTTTTATGATCTTTTTCAGATACAGCCCCAGTAGTGATATTGCTGGATCAAAGGGTATGCACTGTTTTATAGGCCTTTGAGCATAGTTCCAAATTGCTCTCCAGAATGTTTGCATAAGTTCACAACTCCACCAGCAGTGCACAAGTATTCCAATTTTCCCCCATCATCTTCAACATTTATCATTTTGGTTTTCTGCCATATTAGCCAATCTGATAGGTATGAGTTAGTACCTCAGCATTGTTTAAATTTGTGTTTTTCTAATTGATAGAGATTTAGAGAATTTTTTCTTATGACTATTTTTTCA
The DNA here is from genome assembly GCA_028646515.1 of Pseudochirops corinnae. Taxonomy (NCBI): domain Eukaryota; kingdom Metazoa; phylum Chordata; class Mammalia; order Diprotodontia; family Pseudocheiridae; genus Pseudochirops; species Pseudochirops corinnae. The sequence goes on from CM053592.1 coordinate 118,067,900, forward strand.
TGTAACTAGCTTTAATTTCTTCATTTGAAAACTGCCTGTTCATATCCTTTGGCCATTTATCAATTAGAGAATGACTTGTATTCTTATAAATTTGACTCAGTTCTCAATATATCTTAGAACTAAGGCCTTTATAAGAACGTTCTTTGATAAAAATTGTGAACTAGTTTTCTGCTTTCCTTCTAATGTTGGTTGCCTTGACTTTGTGTAAAACCCTTTTAAATTTAATGCAAGCAAAATTATCTAGTTTGCATTTCACAATGTTCTCTATCTCTTATTTGGTCATACATTCCTCCATTTTATGTAGATCTGACAGGTAAACAATTCCTTGCCCTTCTATTTTGCTTATGGTATCACCTTTTTTGTCTAAACTATCCATTTTGACCTTATATTTATATGGCGTTAAGTTGTTGGTCTATGCCTAATTTCTGCCACACTATTTTCAATTTTTCCTACTAGTTTTTCTTAAATAATGACCTCTTTTCCCAGAAGCTGGGTGTCTTTGGGTTTAACAAAAAGTAGAATACTATAGTCATTGACTACTGTGTCTTATATATCTAACCTATTTCACTGATTTGTGACTATTTCTTAGCCAGTACCAAGTTGTTTTGATGATTGCTGCTTTATAATATAGTTTTAGATGTGATAGAGCTAGGCTACCTTATTTTGCATTTTTCCCTTAATTCCTTTGATATTCTTGACCTTTTATTCTTCCAGATGATATTATTTTTTATTTATTTAATTTACTGCTATTACTTTTTAAACTCTCTAGTATAATTTTTTGATATGTTATATTACTGAAAAAGTAAATTAATTTAGGTAGAGTTGTAATTTTTATTACATTAGCTCAGCCTACACACGAGCAATTTATATTTTCCAATTATTTAGATCTGAATTTATTTGTGTGAAAAGTGTTTTGCAATTGTGTTCATATAATTCCTGGGTTTGTCTCGGCAGGTAGACTCCCAAATATTTTTTTTTACTTTCTAAAGGTATTTTAAATGAAATTTCTCTATCTTTTGCAGCTGGGCTTTGTTGGTAATTCATACAAATGATGATGATTTGTGTGGGTTTCTTTTATATTCTGCAACTGGTAAAATTGTTAATTGTTTCAAGTAGGTTTTTTTTTTGACTGATTAACTATACCATTATATCATCTGCAAAGCACGAAAGTTTTGTTTCCTCATTGCCTATGCTAATTCCTTTAATTTCTTTTCCTTTTCTTACTGCTACAGCTAACATTTCTAGTACAATATGGAATAGTGGTGATAATGGGCATCCTTGTTTCACTCCTGATCTTACTAGCATTCTCATAACTTATCCCCATTGAATATAAAGCTTGTTGATGTTTTTAGATAGATAACTGCCTATAATTTTAAAGAAAAATTCATTTATTCCTATGCTCTCTGTTGTTTTAGTAGGAATGGGCACTATATTTTGTGAAAAGCTTTTTTCTGTATCTATTGAGATAATCATGTGATTTCTGTTAGTTTTGTTATTGAAATATATGTTGATAGCTTCCCTAATATTGAACTAGCCCTGCATTCTTGTTATAAATCCCATTTACTTATAGTGTATCATCTTTATGATAAATTGTTATAATCTCTTTGCTAATGTTTATACTTTTTGCATCAATATTCATAAGGAAAAATTGATCTATAAATTTCTTTTGCTGTTTTGACTTTTGCTGGTTTAGGTATCAGTACCATATTTGTGTTATAAAAGAAATTTGATAGGACTCATTTTTTTTTTTGCCTATTTTTCCAAATAAATTATGTAGTGTTAGAATTGTTTATTAAATATTTAGTAGAAATAACTTGTAAACCAATCTGACCATAGGGATTTTTTCTTTGATTTGATGGCTTGCCCATTGTTCATTGATGACTTGTTCAATTTCATTTTCTAAAATGAGGGTTTGGGGGTATTTTATTTCCTCTTCTGTTAATCCAGGCAATTTTTGTTTGTATATATTCATCCATTTCTCTTAGATTGTCAGATTTATTGGAATACAGATGGGCAAAATATCTCCTAATCATTGCCTTAATATCCTGTTCATTGTTGAATTCACTCTTTTCATTTTTGATACTGGTAATTTGGTTTTATTTTTTTTTTTAGATAATTTAATCCAAGGTTTATCCATTTTGTTGTTGTTGCTTTTTTCATAAAACCAGATCCTATTTTTATTTATTACTTTAATGGTTTTCATGCTTTAAAATTTATAAATCTCTCCTTTGATTTTCAAAATTTCTAATATGATATTTAATTGGGGATTTTAAATTTTTTCTTTTTCTAACTTTTTTAGTCATATGCCCAATTCATTAATTGCCTTTTTCTCTATTTTGTTTATGTAATAATTTAGAATACTCCACTGACTTCATCTAGTAAATTTTGGTATGTTGTCTCATTATTGTTGTTCTCCTTGATAAAAAGTAATGATTATTTCTATCTTTTGTTGTTTGACCCATTCATCCTTTAGAATTATTTAGTTTCCAATTAATTTTTAGCCTATCATTCCATGGTCCTTTATTACAAATACTTTTTTTATTGCATCATGATCTTAAAAGGATGCATTTAATGTTTTTGCCTTTCTGAATTGGATTGTGAAGTTTTTATACTCTAATACAGGTTCAGTTTTTGTGTAGGTGACATATACCACCAAGAAAAGCATATATTCCTTTCTATCCTATTCAATTTTCCCCAGAGGCGAATTATATCTAACTTTTCTAAAATTCTATTCACCTGCTTGACTTCTTTCTCTTTTGGTTAGAGTTATCTTGTTCTGAGAGGGGGAGGTCGAAGTCTCCCACTGGTGTTGTTTTTACTAATTCTCACTTAATTTCTCCTCTAAGAATTTGGATGCTATACCAATTTGTGCATATAGGTTTAATATTGATATTACTTTATTCTCTATGGTATCTTTTAGCAGGATGTAGTTTCCTTATTTTTCTCTTTTAATTAGATCTATTTTTTTGCTTTTACTTTGAGATAAGAATTGCTAGCCCCCTTTTTTTTTTAATTCAGCTGAAGCATAATATTCTGTTCCAATATTTTTACCTTTACTCAGTGTATATTTCTCTCTGCTTCAAATGTATTTCTTGTAAACAGCATATTTTAGGATTCTATTTTTAATCAACCTTGCTATCTGCTTCTGTTTTATGGGAGACAACATTCACAGTTATGGTTACTAGCTGTGTATTTCCCTCCATCCTATTTTCCCATTTATACTTTTCTTTCTTCTTTTATCCTGTCCCTCCTCACATGTATTTTGCTTCTGACCACCACCTCCCTCAATCTGCTTTTCCTTCTATCAACTCCCTCACCTTTTATTTCCCCTTTCCCCACCTACTTCCCTATAAGGAACCCAACTGCATATGTTATTCCATTGTTGAGTCAAATTCAATGGAAACAAGGTTCACACAATGCTGACTCCCTCCATTCTTTCCCTCCACTGTTATAGGTCTTTTTCACCTCTTCATAAGATGCAGTTTGCCCTATTCTGCCTACCCCTTTCCTCTTTTCCTAGTACAGTCCTTTTATTCATACTTTAATTTTTTTAGTATCATCATATCAAAGTTAACTCATGCCCACACCCCCTGTCTATCCTTATAAATTGCCCTAATAGAAATACATTTCTCAAGAGTTGTAAGTATCATCTTCCTATGTAGGTATATAAACAGTTCTTTCTTATTGAATAACATTTTTCTTTCTTATTTATCTTTTTTGCTTCTTTTGAGTCTTTTATTTGAAGACTGAATGTTCTGTTAAGCACTGGTCCTTTCACTAGGAAAATTTGAAAATCCCATATTTCATTTAATGTCCACTGTTTCCCCTAAAGATTGTGCTCAATTTTTATGGGTGATTGATTCTTGAATGTAATCCAAGTTCCTTTCTCTTCTGGAGTATCATATTCCAAGTCCTCCTATCCTTTAATGTAGAAGCTGCTAAGTCCTGTGTAAACCTTTCTGTGCCTCCTTAGTATCTGAATTGCTTCTTTCTGGATGCTTCCAGGATTTTTTCCTTGACCTGATAATTATAAAATTTGGCTCAAATAGGCCTTGTAGTTTAAATTTTGGGATCTCTTTCAGGAAGTGATTGGTGTATTCTTTCAATGACTATTTTACCCTCTGGTTCTAGGATATCCAGGCAGTTTCCCTTGAAAATTTCTTGAAAGATGCAGTTCATATTTTTTTTTTAATCATTGCTTTCAAGTAGTCCAGTCATTCTTAAATTATCTCTCCTGGAACTATTTTCTAGCTTAGTTGTTTTTCTGAGGAGGTACTTTACAATTTCTTCTATTCTTTTGATTTTGTTTGACTTATTTTTGATGTCTCATGGAGTCATTAAATTACTCTTGCCCAATTCTGATTTTTAAGGAACTATTTTCTCCAGTTAGCTTTTGTAATTTCTTTTCCATTTGGCCCATTCTACTTTTAAAGGAGTTGTTTTCTTCAGTGAATTTTTGTGCTTCCTTTTACAAGTTGTTGACTTTTTTCATAATTTTCTTGCATTCCTTTCATTTCTTTTCCCAATTTTTCTTCTATCTCTTTCATTTGATTTTTAAAATACTTTTTGAACTCTTCCAGTAGGACTCTTTGGGCTTGAGACAAATTCATATTCCCCTTTGTGATTTCACATGTAGGCCTTTTGACATTGTCCTTTTCTGAGGTTGTGTTTTCATAATCCCCGTCACCATAGTAGATTTCTATGGTCAGGGCTCTTCTTGTTTTTTGTTCATTTTAAAAAGTTGAGCTGTGCTCCTGTGGCACAGGGGCCACTGTTCTAAACTTCTTGTGCTTGGAGCCAGTGACCTTTTCACTGACTTTCTGTTCTTTGGCCTTAGGTGCTTGCATCTGTCCCAATGTTCTGGGGTGGCTCAACCTAGTCATGACTATTGTGCCAGGGTTTTGGGGTTGACAGTTGGTCTTCACAGCTGGCCTGCTATGCCACTAGCCTGCTGAGTCAGGATTGAAAAGCCTGCGTTGTTGCTGATCTATGCTGTGGCTAAAAGCCTCCAGCTGGCTTGCCTAGACACTGCCTGCACTAGCCTTCACTCCCCTTTTACCCAAGTGAGACAGACTTTTCCTGACGTCCTTATAATTTATCTTGAGCTGGAAAATTGTTTCACTTTGTCTTTTTGTGAGTTCTGTTGCTCTAGCATCAGTTTAGAGCAGTGGCTCTCAACCTGTGGGTCGAGCCCCCTTTGGGGTTTGAACGACCCTTTCACAGGGGTTGCCTAAGACCATCGGAAAAGACATATTTCTGATGGTCTTAGGAGCTGAGACACCGCTCCTGTATCTGTCTCCAGGTGGGTCTGCCCACATGCAGATATGCCCACATACGAGTATTAAAGGGTCACGGCATTAGGAAGGTTGAGAACCACTAGTTTAGAGGTTTGATTTAACATTGTTTCTGAGGGAAATTGGGGAAATTTCAGGCAACTTCCTGGCTTTTCTCTGGCCTCTATGTCTCTTTCCCTCTTCCACTGCCACAACCCTAGTACCCATCCTTATAGCTTCTCTCTTACAATATTTCTATAGAGTTGTAATGATCTCTTAGCTTCCTGTACCTCTCATCTTCATTTCATCTTCCACACCACAGCCTAAGTAATTTTCCTAAAGCATTGATTTCATCATGTCACTCCCCTACTCACTAAATTCTAGTCACTCCTTCTTAACTCTACATTCAAACATTATTTCATCTTCATTTCATTTTTAAAATTCCATTTAAGTTATATGGAGCTAAAAATTATGTATAGTACTAATAGTATTTCATAAGCTTTATAAGCAAATATAAACATACTAAAAAAATAGGCTCAAAAATTATTTGACTTGTAGGTTACATCATCAAAAAGGTTAAGAGACCCTAGATTCAAAGGGATTCAGGCTGACATAGTGGGAAATGAATTAACACTTGAGAAACAAAACCTAGATTGACATCCTAGTTCTACCACTTAATTACTATATCACTTTATTTAAGTCACTTTCTCTCTCTGGGCCTTAATTAATACATCTGTAAAAGGAAGAGATTGGATAAGATGATTGTTAAGGTCTCCTCCTCCAGTTATGAGTCTATAATTTTTTTTGATGTGTGATTACTTGGGCAATTATCATATGTTTGATTAATGAAGCAAGTAAGATAGATAATTCAGGTTCCATAATGGAACTTCTTTGGCTTCAGTGCTCATTAACAGGATCATTAAACTTTCATTTCATGCCTACAATACCCTAATTTTACAAGACCAAGAATTAAGATCCAAAAGGTTTAGTGACTTGCCCAAGGAAACACAACCAGTCATTGAGAGAACTGTGACTAGAATACAGACCCCCTCCCCCTTCCAGTCCATGGTTTTCACATTTGCATTTTTCCACCATAATAATTACATTTGATGTGTTCAGTGATTAGAGCCTAAACTACGAGTTGATATGCTTTATATTATTTCATTCTTACAGTATCCCTGCAAGGAAGGATGAGAAGTTATGTTATCCTTATCCTCACTTTACAGCTAGGGACATTGAGTCTCAGAACAGAAAAGTAACTTCCTGAGAGTCAAGTAACCAGCTAGTTAAATACCTCAAACTAGAAGCTGGGCCAACTGATAAAGGGCTGCCGTATCACAATGAGAGGGTGAAAGGAGGGGAAATAAAAAGCCACCCTGAAAAATAAATCATTCCATTGTGTAGTACACCATTGCAGCTGAGCCAATCAGTGTAGAAACAACCTAAGTTCCTTAATTCAAATTCACTTGTGAAATATACAGAAATAGTGTAGAATTCCATGGAGATAAGTATAGGTTGCACTTTCAGCTCAGCAGAGAAATATGAATAAGTTAATTTTGCCAGAAGAATGTTACAGGCCCTTTTATAGTCGAGCAGCTTTCTTTCCCACACTGTTTTAAGTCAACTTTTTAAAATCCAACTTGTCTCCTACCATTTTTTTTTTCCTGAGGTTCCCAAAGGAACTCAGAAGTCTACCATTCAGTTAGGCCTTCGATACAGAATATAACAAAACTTTCTAATCACAGTCCCCCAACACTGGTATTATTGCATGAAGCAGGTGAGGATGGGAGGGAACTACGGTGTATTCTAATACCCTAAGCATTCTGCGCAGTGAGTCTTTACAATTTCTGGGGCTACAGATTTTGCCTTAACTTACTGAATGTCTTTCTAATATTCACCTAGATCATTAGATCAACTCCATATATAGTTTCACTTCTAATACTTTTCATCCACTCACAAACCAGTGTGGGGAGGAAGAAAAGGAATAAGGGGATGATAAGCTCAGGAGTATCACTTTTACATGTTGGAATTCATTGTCTTTCTCTTACATTACTTTTCTGCACACAAACTGAAGTCACTGATGGCAAAACAGTTTCTAGCCCATGATTTTTCCTTCCTCACACTCAGGAGCTAATTTGTTTCACCATTCTTTGGGTGCAATAGAGTTAGCTTGAACTAACTTGAGAGAGCCAAGTGTTAAATTTTCCATGTGGAAATCCATTCTTATAAATATAATATAAATCCATTATTGATCTATTGCTTGATAGTTTAGACTTAAAAATGTGATGGAGATATTTTAATAAGGAAAATTAAAGTTAAAAGTGTGTTGTGTATGTATATTTTGTTTTCTTTTTTGCACAGAGTTGATAGTTAAATATTTACCAGCCCACTACTGATATTGCTCTTAGGGACACCAAATTTGGAGGTACATCCCTAAAATAGTAGCTAACAGTTGCATACATCTGTGTTTCCATTCAGCCCCACATACATAAATATTCTTCTTTTGTCCATCTCAGCATACATAAGTGAGTACCAACATGTAATCAGTTTATAAGTATATTTTGATTTACAGTGGTAGATAGTTTCATCACATGGAAGACTCTCACATAACATTTTCTTTCCTGACTTTCTGTAAATTTATAGATGTAAATTTGTAGGAATATCTTTTATTTCATGATATACTGTGGGGAAATATTTAAAGGGAATCTCTTTATTTAAATGCTTTTAGCTGAAGACAAAAGGAAATTTTCTAATGGCTAAAGTTTTTAGAACTTCACACTCATGGAGTAAAATTTTGTGCTTTCCTTAGAAGTATTTAGGATTATTCTTTTTAAAGACAGAATACTAATTTAACTAGAAAGTGGTTCTCAGGGCTGAAACAAGATATTCATGTTATCAAGAGAACCCACTTTTTTAAACTGTCATCCATCCTCTTATTCTTCCTACTATATTTAGTTAATTGTCATTCTGGCCCTCCCAACACTCAGAAGCACACTCACAAGTACACATACATATGTTCTAAGACACAGTACTATAACCACCAAACTGAGGGGTAGCCAGGATTATGACTAACTAATATTGTGAATCCCTATGGATGATGATAAACTACTTGAGCTCATTCCTTAATGAATCACATATCCACTCCATCCCAGTGCTTTTGAACCACCAATTACATTGTTCAAACACCCTATATCCTCCACTGACTGCTCCCTTATTCCCAGATCTTAAGCCTTTTTCTTTCTCTCTCACTTCTCTTCTTACACTCAGTGACATGTGACTCCCTTCTGAGAACACAGTTTCCTTGGCCACTCTTTTCAGCATTGGCTATATCTTCACTCATGCTACCTGATTCACTGGCTATGGTGGGAAAATTGGCATACTCTTTTTTTCCAGTTGCCATTACTAGGTTCTCCCATTACCACTATGCCTAGTCACCTCTTAACATCTGGGCTTCCTTCAGTCCATATTTATTATCCAATCAAAATTCTGGTGGCTTTTGTCTACAGACTTCCAAGACATTCTCCTTCCTTCTTCAACTATTTTAGTGCCTCGCTCACAGTCTTTTACACACACACAGACATACACACACACACCTCCTGCTTTCATACTAGCGGACTTCAAAATACATGCTGATACTCCCTCAAAAATTCTTATCTCCCAATTCATTGTTCATTTCTATATATTACTCCTCTACCCTTCCATAGCTGCCTACAGAAAGGGTCATGCCCTTTATCTTGCCATCACCCACAAGAATTCTAAATCCATCATAATCTGTTGTCATTTCATCTCTCCCTTTGTCTTGTAACTCCATACTCTATTCTTTGTCCTCACCATAACTTCCGATTGGTTCACTCCTTAATTCTCTCCTAGGTTACAACCCTTGCACCATTTACAGTCTCTTTCCTTACCCACTTAGTGTCTTGATGAACTAGTTCAATTCTAAACTTCCTCTTTTCTTAAAGTACCTTGACTTTTTATCCTATAAAAGACCTTGCCTTGCCTAATCCCAGTGTTTGATTACTCTTACCATCTGCTGCCTTTGTTCTTACACACTGGCTACTCAATTAAACACTAGCTAATTGAATGCACAATGAAATTGTGCCAACTGGATCCTTTACAAATTTATGTTACATAATTTCACCTGGACCCTCGCTTTGGAAAGGCAATCCTTTTGTGCCTCCCTAATTAATTCACTATCCCACACACTACAGTGGTTTTTCCAAACCTTTTCCTCCTTCCTCAAACCTGTCATGGCTTCCCCTACTCTCAACTTCTCAACTGAAAACCTCTGAGCCATTTGCAGAGAGCTCCCTCTTCTCCCTTTTTCTGCATCTCACTTCTACAGCTATTTCCTCACACCTATTTCAAATAAAGACATGATCTTTTTTCCCTTCCCAGGAAAACACCTGTACATGTCCATTCATAAGTGATTCCATCCCATTTTCTTCAGAAGATTTTGCTCTTTATTATACCTACTCTCTGAATAATTAATAGCCTCCTTTTTGTGGTTGCTGCCCTAATATCTGCAAATATACCTGTCTTCAAAAAAACATCCTTAATTTGATCCATGCATCCAACTACTTATCTTTTTTATTTCTTTCCTCCATTTTGTGGTGAAATGCATAAGGATTTCATCTACAATAGATGCCTCTACTTCTTTTCCTGTTAATTCTCTCTTTAAGTCTGTGCAGCCTGTCTTCTGACTTCATCTTGCAACAAATGCTCTCTCTAAAATACAAATTATGCTGAATATAATAGTTTTTGTTTTCTCAATGCTCATTCATATTGACCTTTCTGCAGCCTTTGGTACCATCACCTTATTCTATCCTTATTCTCCTCCTACCTGTCTGACCTTTTCTTGGTATCCTTTGTTGGAACTTCATACAGGGCATGCCCACTAACTGTGAATATCTCTTTAGACCCTGTCTCCCTCTGTACTATTTCACTTGGTAGTTTCATTAGTTCTCATAATTTCAATTATAATTTCTATATAGATGACCCTCATATCTACTTATACAATCCTAACCTCTCCCCCAATCTCCAGTTTCACATCTGCAACTGCCTAGTGGACATCTCAAACTGGATTTATCACATATATCTTAAATTCAACATGTCCAATACTGAAGTCATTATGTTCCCTTATATTTTCTTCCCTTCTGACCTCTATTTTGTTGAGAGAATTTCCATCCTCCTAGTCACCCAGGCTGGAATCTTAGGTATTGTCCTTGCCTTCTTACTCTCTTTCACCCCTCTCCCATGTTGAATTAGTTGTCAAGTCCTGTCAATTCTTTTGCAAAATCTCAAGTTATATATGAATCATTTTCTTCTCTGACACTGGCACCACCCAAGCCCAGGCTTTAATGTCTGGAATATTGCAGTCGTCAGATCATTGGTCTCTTTGTCAAGCCTCTCCCCAGTCCAGTCTATCTTCCAGTTAGTTGTCAAATTGATTTTCCTAAAGCACAACTCTGACTATGTTACTCCCTTATTCAATAAAATCCAGAGCCTCCTTTTTGCCTCCAGGATCAAATATAAAATCCTGTTTAATTTTTTAAGTGCTTCATTACCAGACTCCTGGATTTTATAGTCTTCTTGTACCTTATGCCTCTCCACATACTATGCCATCCAGTGATACTATCCTGCTTGTTATTGCTTGTACATAACATTCCATCTCCTGATTACTGGGATTTACGTAGACTTGTCTCCAAGACATGGAACTCTCTCCTTTCTTATTTCTCTGAAGTCTCCATGTCTCAGCAAAAATCCCACCTTCTGAAAGAAGTCATTCCCAGTCACCCAAAATCTTAGTGCCCTTATTCTGTCCCAAATGTGCTAGTGTGCATACTCAGCCATGGCCTTTATATGCTTACGGGTGTGAGGTGATATAATGGGGTAAAAAGAACAATGGATTTGGACTTGGGAGCCAAAGACCTAGGTTCAAGTTCTGACTGAAATATGCCTTAGGGAAGTTATTTAATTGTTCTAAGTCTAAATTTTCTATAAACCATAGAAAATAGTCTTACACTTCCTACCTTATATACTTGTAAAGAAACCAGTTTGTACCTTATGTCAGTCCTTAAATATAAGCCATAATTTTCATTATTATGAAATGAGACTATATATTTATGAAAGTACTTTGTAAAATAGAGGGAGACTGTTCGTTGTTTTTTCAGTTCCCTGTCAACTCTCTTTCAACCTACAACTCTATTTTTTCCATAAATGATTTATTTAATTCACCCCGACTTAGCAGAAAACCCTAGTGGGAACTTGGAGGGAATCTCCCACAATAGAAAGTGGGAGATAAAAAGTGATCCTTCCTTCCTTCCTCTAGACTAGCACACCCCACACAACTCACAATACTAGTGAAGGATAGCACCTAAATATAATTCTTCTACTTCACAGCTTTATTCCTTGCTGTGCTGAGACCCCAGATTATATTTGGTGAATGAACTCCCATATTCCTTCAGAAACATAAAAGTGATCTAAAAATTCTTCCATATGGTTATTTTCTTTTATTCCAGGTTCATCAATTTACATGTTTACCTAGAACAACTAGGCACACAGCTGTTACAATTATCTGGGAAAAACATCCAGGTTTGTCTCTTATATTTTATTTTGGAAAGGAAATAATTGACTTCTAAAATAATGTAGAATTTAGGATGTTTAAAAAATGTATTCTTGTGGTTAACATCTGTGTCTCATGTATGATATGACACAGTGTTCTTATGAAATGATTTCTTTTTTAGTTTGTTCACTTGAGAATGTATTTGTTCCAAAAGCATGATGACTAAAATATATTAATTCAGAGTTTTAAATTACTTTATTGTAATTTTTCAATCAGTGAATCATATGAGAAAATTGAAGACATCTAGTTCTAAATTGCTATAATCACCATATTTTAGGCTTATGTTATGAGTTATAAATATTAACCAATTAATCACTCCACTCTTTGCAACCAATTTATTTTATAGCCCTGGAAATAAGAAATATAAATATGTAGAGGTTGTTTCTCCCTTTGTTATGTAAGTGATTTATCCATGTGATGTGAGGGTACAGTATTAAATTCAAATATTTATTCCTGTTACCTGTTTTTCAGTAATAATAACATTTTGATTTGAGATTAAAAAGCTAAGATTGTATTTGTTTAATGTTGGAAAGACGTGGCTTTTTGTGTTTTTCAAACTTCAAATATTAGAAGGCCATACATGATAATAGTTCAGAATCTTCAAAGAGGCACATTTATAATAAAAACATAATCAGCCAACTTGATTTCATATCACCTTTTTAAAAAATCCATATTATTTTTAACTAGTTCAGTATATTTCATTTCTGGAAGAAATAACTGTATGTTAATTTTATCTTCCAAATAGTTACAAGCTGTCAATCTTGGACCAAGTGGCAGATATAAAATGTTTTATTATGTGTATTTCTTTTCTTAACTAAATAATCAGATCTGTATTTAGGAGACTAGATTTACTAGGTGTGGTGTGTTTTGGCTTTAGAGGATGACCTTAATTCCATGAATGCTATTTGGATCTTTTTGAATGATCATTTAAAATGGTATTTTTAATCATGTATGTGTTTATAAACACATATGGATATATAATATTTGTGTGTAAAATATGCATATGAGAGATGTAATATATACAATACATATATGTATATATTTACATTTGTTTCAAAAACATCATTTAA
>CM053592.1:118081367-118094887 GCA_028646515.1 Pseudochirops corinnae
TATATATATATATATACACTTGATTAATAATGTCCTTTAAAATGTTCATTCATAACATTCAAATATGTGGATAGAAAAACAACTATATTCTTATGTAATTATTTCACTTTTAACCTCATTTTTTTCAAATTTAAACATTTCTGAGAAATAATTTTAAAGGTTGTTTTAGAATCACAGATATGTATTTATAATGCATATACATATGCATGTATATGTGTTTGTAGGTGTGTTTTTTGTTGTTCAATTTCCATTTTGACTGACTCTTAGTGACCCCATTTAGGGTTTTCTTAGGACAAATACTTGAGTGGTTTGCCATTTTCTTCTCCAGCTCATTTTCCAAATGAGGAAGTGAGGTGAACAAAGTTAAGTGACTTGTCCAGGACAACATAGCTACCAAGTTTCTGAACCCAGATTTGAGCTCAGCTCTTCCTGACTCTAGACCTGGTGCTCTATTCACTATGCCACCTACATGCCCCTTTATATGTGTGTGTGTTTCTATTTATATGTATCAATGTATGCACACATATAGATAAATGTATGAGACAGGGAGAGAGAGGCAGAGAGAGATAGAGACAGACAGACAGAGACAGACTGAGACCAACAGAGACAGAGAGAATAGGTTCTAGAGGTCATTAACCTGACCTTAAAAAAATTGATAACTGTATTTCCATATAATAGATTACCATTATAATGATATTCTTTTATTTTATATATTAAAAAATATCATTCTGAGAAGGTATTTCTAACCATCATGAGATTGCCAAAGACATTTTTTAAAGAGAGACCTCCTGTTCTAAAACTAAATGGGATTTTCAAGATCTCCAGTCTTTCCTTTAGAAAGGGCATGCAAAGAGAGAGATGGGATCAATACCTCCACTCCACTACAATGGCAACTCCCAACTTCATCACAGTGTTGTTAGTATCATGTGAAAAAAATATAATTAAAACAATTTGTAAAGTGTAAAGCCTTATATGAATACATACACACACATATATAATACACAACATGCACAAGGATGAATTGTTAAAATGATTGTAGTTTTTACAATCATTTGAACAATTCTCTTCTGTCGTTATCCTATTCAGTCACTAAAGAAGCATTTCTTATAACCCTACTCTATGAAATGAACAAGGAAATGTGATAGGTATTGGGGGAAGACAAAAGGAAAGAAGTATTTGATCCCAAAGTGTCTTCCAAGTTGGTTTTGTATACAAGAGTTGAATAAATCAAACAACTAGAAAAAGGAACAATAGCATATAACTTTGCTAAAAATATGTAACTAATAAGTAAAAACATACTAGAACATATTATTTTCTACCCTTAGTTCTGTGGCTTCATTCATGTAAATTGCTGCAGGTGGAACTCCTCATATTTATAAAGATCAGCAAGTATTGTGTAACTTGGAGTCTTCTAGGCTTGCTTGAGACACTGAAGGGTTAAGTGACTCATCCAGAGTCAATCATAAGGTGCTTTGCAGATCATTAATTGGCCATTTGTATGACCATTAGATGGCCATAAGTGACAGAGTAATAGAAATATCAAATTCAAAGGTACATTAATCATCAGTGAGAGGGGCAGCTAAGTGGTGCTGTGAATAGAGCACCAGGCCTGGAGTCAGGGGGACCTGAGTTCAAATCTGGCCTCAGACACTTAACACTTACTATTTGTGTGACCTTGGGCAAGTCACTTAACCCCAATTGCCCTGCCTTTCCCCCTCCAAAAAAAATCATCATTGAGTCCTAGCTCCACATTTTATCGATCAGGAATTTCAGTCTCAGAGTGGTTTAAAAAGTGAGATGTCCAAGGTAGCATAGTTTGTGCCAGAGATAAGGCTGGGACTTGGTTCTTCTTACCCTTGTCCAGCATTGTAGTTCTTGTGGTTGTTCTAATTATTGTTGTAGTTTATTGTTGTTTTCTTCATCATAATATGATTTATACCTCATGAGCAATTTGCCACTATCAAAGTGGGCCAAATGATAGGGGTGGGGAAGAAGGAGCAGCATCTGTTGCCAATAATTCTGATGAGGAAACACCTCCCTCTCTCACTGAGGATCCTTGAAGCCAGTTTATAAAAACAGAGCTAAATCAGGCTCCTGAAATGTTGGTTCTCATAATACAAAGCTGACTGTATTGGCTAGAAGGAAAGAAAGGAAGCAAGGTGAGTTCCCTTTGTGACAATGTATTGGATCTCTGAGAACTCTTGTTATTGGAAGGACTTTTCTTATACTATTTTGTATCTGTATTTGTGTGTGTGTGTGTGTGCATGCGTGCGCATGTGTGTGTGTACCCTCTTGTGTGCATGCATGCCCTTTGGGAATTTTAACAAGTTAATATGTATTCTTTTGGAAGTCTTAAAGTACAGGGATAGGTCTATCGTGATTATAGTTACACTAAATTTGCATTACAAGTTCTACAAGTGTGTCTTTGATAGCACCTTCTGGGCCCGACCTGTTTCCCTCTGGCAAGCCTGTGCCAGAGGTTGCAGCTTTGGAGTTGGCATATAGATTTCTCAGAAGACAAACTAACACACTATCCAAATATTTTAGAGCCTTGATATTTAGGAAATGAAGTCAGATTTTTTTTTAACCTGTACCCTGTTAGGATCAATTATAGAAACTGAGGGTATTTGGCAGAGAAGACTCAAGGGGTGCATGATAGCTGTCTGCTAGTATTTTAAAGGCTGTCATAGGGAAGAAGCATTTAACATGTTCTGTTTGGCCCCAGAGGGCAGAGTCAGAAACAAAGAATAAGAGTTGCAAAGAAACACAGGAAAATCTTTGTGATAATTAGAGATATCTAAAAGTAAATTTGACTATATTGGGAAGTAATGGGTTCGCTTCTAATGGAAGTCTTGAAGAAAAAGGTGGATGATCACTTGCTAGGTATATTGTAGAGGGTATTATTTTGCAGATATGGGTTGGAAAAGATGGTTATTAAGGACCCTCCAACTCTGAAATTCTGATTCCATTATTCTGTAATTTAATGCAAGTATCTCCAAAAAGCAAGGTGTCATTATACCACAGACATGCTATTCAAATATCTGGACCTCCCATTCCTAGCATGTGCTCCACCTGCTTGATTAATAGAGATTAGAACCACAAATGATGACATTCAACAATAAGATTTCAAATACTTAACCCATACACTTGGGAAAATGTGTTTGGGATTATCATTCCATCTTTATTTTTTTCAGCTAATCCTCTCGGAATGAATGGTGAAGTGATAGTCTGAAAACCTATACAAAGCCACCATTTTTATATTCTGCTAGAGAGCAAATTTTGTTGGCCTTTGGGGATTTGTAGATGTGTGTGTGTGTGTGTGTGTGTGTGTGTGTGTGTGTGTGTGTGTGTGTGTTGGGGAGGAGGGAGGCTCTCTTTAGCAATAGGTAAACTTTATGTATCACCCTAGCATATGCTGCAAAACAAAGAGATCTCATGATGGAGTGGATAGTGTTTTAGATTTGTAGTCAGGAAGAGTTGCTCAGTCATTTCAGTCATATCAAACTCTTCATGACCCCATTTAGGTGTCTTCTTGGCAAAGATACTGACTTAGTTTGCCATTTCCTTCTCCAGCTCATTTTGCAGATGAAGAAACTGAGGCAAACAGAAATAAGTAACTTGCCCCAGTATCACTCACCTATTAGGTGTCTGAAGTCATATTTGGACTTGGGTCTTCGTGACTCCAGGCCCAGAACATTATTCACTGATCCCCCTAAGTTCCCTGACAGAGACACTGAAGTTCAAGTTCTTCCTCAGACATTTACTTAGCTGTGTGATCTTGGCCAAGTTGTTGAATGTACACGTGCCTCAGGCAACTTTCAATTATTTGCTTCATAATTCATAGGCAGGCTGCTTCCTTCCTAGGTAGAGAGGACCCAGTGGCTGACGAAATCCCATATCTTTGGCTGGCATACTCGTGTACCCTACAAAACACAAACACACACACACTCTCACTAATGATCCATTATTCTATTTTAAATATTACTGTCATTTCCTACTGAGCTCTCACAATCCCATAGATATTTAATTTGGAGCAAATACAGACAAGCACAAGTTAAACACATGGACCAAATCTAGAAGTTATATAGCCTTCTGTGCATCTAGTCTACTACCTCTTTGGAGAAAGGTCGGAGATACTTTAAATCCTATCTTTGATAAGCCAAGGATAATCTCTGTGTCCACATAAATTCTGCAAAATCACTAGCTTCCTGTGGTGTCCATGAGTAATCAAATATACAGTCCTTAAATGTTGCCATGTTAGACAGCAGTAATTTTGCCTACAGGGAGCTCTGTCTTCTTTGCTACTGTCTGTAGCCTAGGAGGAGAGTATATACAGTGATGTGTATCTTTGTAGAAAACATTAAGTCTAAGGAAGTAGAATATACTTGGAGAGAAGGAAATAACATGGGCAAATAGGTCCTAGAAAGAGGAGCTTACCAATAGACAAGCATATGGTTGGGGGAGGAAGCATTATGGGTCATCTGTGGGACTTTATAAAACCATAATCTCCTGCCATTGCTTAAAATAATACCTCCAGCAATCTACTAAATATAAAAGATTTTTTTTTTGTAAAATAGTTATCTATTTGTGACCTTGTAATGGGAATCTGAAGATCCTCCCTGCCCCTTGTCCCCTTGATAGGCTTAAGTGAATATGAGAACCTTCCCTGATTTGAAAATATATTCTGCCTCCATGAATGTGGTCACATGCAGCCTGTGGAGGGAGGCTTGTTTTTCAGGAATGCCCACACCTTATTACTTTGTGGTTGGGTCAAGAGGGCTGTGACATTCTCTGACCCAGGAGAAGGCTTATAAATACCCTGAAGTGAGTTTTTGCCTTGGGGCTCACTTTGGAAGAGTTGTGTGATTTGGCCATGTGAGACTCTGGGCAGCCTTTGAGCCCCACTGGCTTTGAAAACCTAGATGTTTGTGCTTCACTCTCTGGTAGTAACTAGGTATGGATGTACAGTGGTACCTTGACTTATGAGTTTAATTCATTCTGTTATTGAGCTCGTGACTCAATTTGCTTGTATATCAAATCAGTTTTCCCCGCTGAAATTAACTGAAATGCCATTAATCCGTTCCAGCCCCCAAAATGCCACCCCAGTATTTTTTTGTTACATGTTTTTAAATAAGAAAAAGTATTTATAAATAACAAATATTGTATAAAAACATAATACAAGAGAATGTAAAGAAATAAACTGGTTTTATAAAGTGTATATTTACCTTGGATATCAGACAACTTGAGGTAACAGAAGATACTGGCGGAGGTAGAGGGTGGAGGAGATAGATGGAGGAGGTTAAAGGAGTTTTGTTTCGTGCTCTTTCAGTCACTTTTGTTCACTTACTCGCTACACTCTTAATGCTACACTTTATTCCTGAACTTAATTGCTACAGTATCTTTTTTTTTACTTTCGCTTAACTTAATTTTCTTCACTGGCAAGGTAAACACATGGACAGAACAAGTGAAGGCGTGAGATGCTGGGTGGTCATTGGGTTGTGGCGTTTGCTGTGCCAACTAACTGTGGCTCATACCTCAAATTTTGGCTTGCAATTCAAAGCAAAAAATTGACTGAGTGACAACTTGTATCTTGGAAATCTCGTAAGTTGAGACACTCAGATGTCAAGGTACCATTGTAATGGTCAGACATCTGGAAGCCCTGTCTTCTGATCTGTTTCTCTCTCTGTATTTTTTTATCTGCTTGTAACTTCTGTTTGCATTCTCTGAACTTCAGAGTACTGACTTCTCCACCTCAACTTGGTAAATGATATATGTTTGATTAAAGTAAGATTGTTAACCCATTTTGGGTTGCTTTCCTTTAGAAAGGCAGATCTAAGAACATGTGCTAGCAGCCATCCTGGGCATGCTAGAGTGCTTGCTGCTACAGACCTCTAAGTTCTCTGCCATCCAGTTGCAGTGATTTAAGATTCTGTTTTTCTAGAATCTCACAGAGCATCCAATTCCATTCACAATCCCCAATAAACTTCTATACTGTAATACATTTAATTTTTCTTAAATATTTTGACAAGGAAGTGATTATTTATATTCTAGAGTTTATGCTAAAGTGAAGTCAGAGCCCATGTTTTTGTCTACATTAATTTTTGCCTCATACCTTCAATGTTTGACCCTAAATGAATTATTGTTCTTCATCAGAGAACTTTGGCTCGGTATTCATTATGCATTTAAAACTTCAGTGTGAACAACTGACTTTGACGAGTGGACATGAGTAATATTTTCCTCATCACGTTAGATACACTGATGCAGATAGTTAGATGAAGAACTTGTGAAGCAGACTTCCAAGTGAGATTGGTTGTACAGAACCTTGTCTAATTACTGTGTGTTTGGCTATTGGTCATTGTGATTTGTGAGATAGGCAAAATTGATCTCATTTGTAAATTTTGCCCTGAATAATATGGAGGATTAATGCTCTATTTGATGTTTCAATGTGTAGTTGAGTGTGTTTATCCTTATCTCTTCTTCCTGAAAAAAAAAAAATGTATTTTACACTAGGCCTTTTATGCCTCGCAACATAGTGTATAGCACACAGTAGTTCTTTGATTAATGCTTATTGTTGATATTGGTACATATGGTACCAAATTATATATAATGCAAATGAAATTTTTCAAGTTTATAGATGGAGCATCAAGGTTTTGTCACCAGAGGCTTTCTTCTACTTGCCAACCTAGTGCACCTCGAAGAAATTAAAATTAGGCTATATGTTTAACAAATTTTGTTGTTGTTTTGTTGTTTTTTCAGTCATGTCCAACACTTCATAGCCTCATTTGGGTGGTTTACCATTTCCTTCTTCAGCTCATTTTGTAGTTGAGAGGCCAGTAGGATTAAGGGAATTGCCCAGGGTCATACAGCTAATAAGTGTCTGAGGCTGAATTTGAACTGGCAAAGAGGAGTCTTCTTCCTGACTCCAGACCCACCTTTCTATCCACTTTGCCATTTAGCTAACACACATTTAATGAATTTCTTATTCTTTAGAACTGTTGTACCTTTAGCATTCTTCCGTAGAAAACTGCACAAAAAGGTGAAATTCTCATAAAAATTTTCCCAGTGGAAATTTTCTATTTTAATGAGGTCAGTGTATTTTCTCCATGTTCCTCTCAAAGAAGTTGCCTTGTTCTGGGGCTTCTTAATCAACAGATTATAGAGCCAAAGGCAGAAGTAGCTACCTTCTGTATCAGCAGGTTGTCTGCCAGGTACATAGCCTCAGTTGGCAAAGTTGGCAGCTAAGTGTAACTTTCCTTCTTTTCCCCCTGTGAAATCTACTTTCCCACCACTTTAAATCAGTTTTTTTAAAAATTGGTAGAAATCATAAATGTGTGTATGTTTAACATTTTTATAGGGTTTTCTAGGTTGTCACAAAATCTCACTTTATCCAAAGAAGTCAATCAACATATCATCTAACAATCATACAAATCACATAGATTGGAAATCATAATTCCACAATTTGTTTTGAGTATCTCTGGGGTCACAACATCATTCCGCAAAAGAGATGCCAAATAGAAGAAATTCCCAGAGTTCATCTGTTCCATTCTCCTGATGCTAAACAGATTAGCACTTTAACTTTCCAAGAAATATCGAGACAATTATCTAAATAATTTAAATGTTTAACAAGTCAAAACCATTGCTGTCATTGGAGGATGGGTGGCCTAAATTAGTGTTGTCAAACTGAAATAGAAAAAGAGGCCAAGAGGTAGCTCATGAGTGATATTGGACCTGAATTTGTAGCTATGGGAACTATCTCCATGACTTGATGTATCACAAAGAGTATTTAGAGAAAAGAATGCCCAGAATGACTTGGTAACTGACTGTATATGTGGAATGAGGGAAAAGTTCAAGTCACAAGATGCTACATACTGGGAAAATTGGGATACATTTGACAGGAAAGGGGAATTGAGAAACATGAAAAAATTAAAAGAAAGAAGAAAAATACAGATTTAGAAATATTTAAGTTTATATTTTGTCAGCTAGAAGGTAGTTAGAGATGTGTCCTGAAACCTCAAGAGATAAAGATAGCAGATGGAGAGAGAGAAGCAGAAAATATTAGAGTTTGCCTTGAACCTTAGTAACCTAGTCCAATCCCCAACCTCTGTTAGATGGAGGTGATTCTTCTCTATCTCCTAGCTCTTTTTACTTATTTAGTCTCATCTTACATTTTAAGCAATCAAGAGAGATTTTTATTTTTTCTTAATTATTAAAATGGCAAAACAACTCATTTATTAATTAACTCTGATCCCTACTCTCAACTTACCTAATACTGTTTATTTACTAAGATGAAGAGATCCCTGATCTCATAAGTGTTTGCTCATCTTCATAGAATAAAAGTTCTTAAACTGGGACTCATGAGCTTAGTTTTTAAAAAAACATTTTGATTATTCTATTTCTACAATATCAGTTTTCTTTGTAATCCTTTGTATTTTACTTTTAAAAGCATTATTTAGAAGTGTGCACAGAAAAAAAATGGTTCATAATCTTTGGCATATCAAAACCTTTAATTACCTAGATTTAAACAAATACCAAGGTTATTGTCTATACATGCTACTAACATAAAAGAACAGAATAGAGATGAAAATAATCAAAATATATCAACTATAAATATCACAGCATGTCACATTTAACCATCACTGTAACAGGTGACTTCATCTAAATTCTGGAAATAATCCTTCAATTCTTTCAGGTTACCATTTGAAATTTCTTCAGATTATTTTCATATTTTTTTTTCACAAGGTAAAATTTTAACTTGGTTCTCTCAGGAAATAAATTCTTATTCCTCTTTTTTCCCTTGTATTCTCTTTAACTATCATATTTAACACTCTCTCCAGAACAGTTCAACAGTGTTTCCCCCAGGATTGCTGATAGACTGACAGTTAAACTGTAACTCTAAAATTTCATTGTCTCCTAGACATAGAATGTGTCTGTATCCTTGATGGGAGAGTTTTTTGAAACTGGTGCTACAGTGTGATTCATAGGACTTGGTAACTGACTGTATATGTGGAATGAGGGAAGAGTTTAAATCACAAGATGCTGAGAGCTGGGAAAATTGGAATATATTTGACAGGAAAGGGGAATGAGAAACATGAAAAAAATTAAGAGAAAGAAGACAAATACATATTTAGAAATGTTGAAGTTTACATTTTGATAGCTAAGAAGGTAGTTTGAGATGTGTCCTGAAACCTCAAAGATAAAGATAGCAGATGGAGAGAAAGAAGCATAAAATATTAGAGTTGACCTTGAACCTTAGTAAGTACTTAGTCCAATCCACAACCTCTGTTGACCTCTAATCAAAGGATAGAAACCAACCACAGATATAGTTTAATGTTTCTCTTTTATGTTGTTCACTTGTTGTTCCTGGTTCTTCCTAGTTGGGTAAAATGAACATGGCTAAGTCTTCTTTAGGAAAGTGTTTTGTCTATAACAATTTAAACATCACTCACTCCTTTATGTACTCATGGATTCCTGATCATCAATTATAATATACTATATAACTCTAGCTATACCCAGGGCTTTTTTTTTCTTTTCTACAGTCTCTCATCTGCTCACCTTATCATCTCCTATGAGATAAATTAGCATTATTATACAGATGACTCCCACACCTATATATCCAGCCCTTGTCAATGTCCAAATCTTCCCCCACTCCACTTGAACATTTTTATTTCTGAGGCCATGGTATCAGTCTCTCATGGACACTTGTCCTGCAAATCCCTGTCAGGGTGAGGGCCAAAATTTTTCTGGGACAATGCATGCTTTTTCTCGACGTGGTTTTACCCTGTAGGTTATCCAGCAGCAGTCATCTTGACTTTTCTCCTATCATTGGACTTTGATGACTCAGGAAGAGTGAGGTTAAAGACTGCACCACTATGCCTCACTTACATTCAGTTCACTCAGAGGTCAAGATGCCACAATGTGATGTCTTTCATCCTCTTCAAAAACTAGGGAAGAGCAACCATGACTACCCTTAGTGGGTTTGTCTCCTGCCCATCCCTCACCTTCCTGTGTAATTGTATATGCTCCAGAGGTAATTATTTCTGTTTCTGCTGAAGCTACTTCTACGAACCACATTTTCTTCTTCCTTTCTATGAAGATGACTCAAAGATGTAAAACAAAAAAAAAAGCTGAAGAGAGAGCCTATTTCAACTGTCTTCACCTGATAAAGACCTTAGCAGTATATACACAAACACAGAATTGCAATAATCCATAGTGAAAAAGGAGCCTATAAATATGTGTATCACATGGAGAGCTGCCAGTAACAGAGTCAGTCAAGCAGAAAGTGATGAGAGCTGAAGTCTTGTGGTATCATAAAGCAGTACTAACCACATGCAGAGCTGGAATTTTTTTTTCCCTTTGAGAAAAATCAGAGACTGTTACTGACTCAAGGTTATAAAGCACATGCTTCTGAGTAATGCTATCCAGACAATAAAGAAGAGAAGTTCTACACTTTGTTAAATGCCTATTAAGCTCCAAAAACTTTTGTTTGACAATTAAACACACACACAGACTCACGCCCTGAAAATTAATCACTCCTCTCTGTGCCAGGAACATTGGGCCTCTTTAAATTCATATGTTCTATGGAAGAACAAGTATCCAGAGAGGCTCCAAAGAAAAAGCCAGAAATGAATTGCCAGAGAAAATTTTGAATAAGATATTAGAGAACCATAGATCATAGGTCAGAACAAGGCCTTAGAGATTATTTAATCCCATCCTCTCATTTTACATAAGATGAAACTGATACCCAGATGTCCTGTGATTTTCTCAGCTGCTGATCCAGTGCTACAAGTCAGCCATTTTCTCCTAAGAATATACACCTCAACTTTCCAGACACCTGAATCCACTTGGAGAAAGATGTTTAGGTAAAAAATGTCAAGTAGTTTTCTTCCTTTATGTGCCAAAACTTGTGCATTGATGGTTTTGGATGTTTTTCCCCTCCCATATATTAATAGACCTTTAAATATTTGATTATTCTTCTTTCATCTTCCCCTATCCTGTTAGCCCCAAAACTTGCTACACCATTTTTCTCCTCCATGTTTTCCACATTACAGCCAAAGTGAAGTTAGATACTCTTTCTACAGCACAGCATTTCAGGCTTAACTTCTCCCCTGGGCCTGTAACACACCTCCTACCTTAACTCTTCCTATAATAATCCCTAATTGTTTTCATTTTTCTTTTCTCTGACAGTTCAGTTCAAGTGTCATCTTCTACATGAAGCCCTTCTGACTCTCTCCCCACCTCGGCTACCATTGCCCCTTCCCAAGTATATTTTATATTTACCATCTACATATATTTTATATATTAGTAGGTACATTCCCAAACTAGAATTTATGTTCAGTGAAAATAAGGCTATTTGCTTTTTGTATGTATAGCCCCCAAAAGCTAATACATTGCTTATTATATGGGTTAACATTTAGTAAGTGCTTATTGATGGGTTGATTCTGGCTCTTATCAATGTCCCTGCCTTATCTGAATGAAATATTCACTCTCCATTTAATATTCATTCTGCATACCTCCTGAATCCTTACTAAGTATGATAGGTGGTTAATAAGGATCCAGGGGGATATATAGAATGACAAACAGCCAGGTAGAGTGACAAAAGAATACTGGATTTGGAATAAGAAAACATGAGTTCAGATCCCTTCATCTCTCTGGGCTTCTGTGTCCTAATGTATGAATTGAGGCAAGTGGACTTCTGAGTACCCTTTGAGCTTTAATTTTGTGTTTCTGTAGTTCCTGCCTTCATAGAGCTTATAATCTCATATATATAATGTATATGATATTTTCTTCATAGAGGATATCATATAATCTCAAACTTTTGGCATCATAATCCCTTTGCACTCTTAAAAATTCTTAAGGAGCTCCTTTGTTATTTCTAATAAATAAACACGTACCTTCTATCCTTCTCTAATGCACCAGTATTCTTCTCTAATGCCTTTATACCTTGGAGGGGATCCTTTGTTTTAAAAAGCTATGCAAATGTTGCCTAAGTTCTGCATGGTGCTAGAAATGTGCCAATTTCCAAGAAGGTAATGGACTGTTTTATAGATATGGTTCACAGAGGGCAAATGACTTGGTCCAGAGTACAAAGGTAGTGAATAGGATACTGAGGAGAAATGGTCTATTGTTCATCCTGTTGAACACTCTGGTAACCATAAATAGGCTCTACTTTCTGTCTTCACAAACACCATGTCCATCACTGTGCTGGTATTATAATCGATTAAAATTAAATTGAGCTGTGCATTCTGAATTGTCAATGACTCAACCCACAACTTTCATGAAAAGGTGTACTTTTCCTTTTAAAGTGCAAATCTAGGTCCATACTGAGAACTCTCCTGGAAGCTATTATTTTAAAATGTAGATTTTGTGAATATGATTATATATATTCTAATTCCTTTGAACTCATCATACCTTAAGATCCTCAAATATTTACTCTCTAGAGTTCCTTTAGGTCCCAGTAGACATATTTTCTGTTGTGATAGAGCTTATAAACTAGTTGAGGAAGTGGGACTAATACATGGGAAATAGTAAGCCATACTATTGATATAGAGACCACAGCATGAGTTAAAGAACTGAACAACATTTATATATCTGTATGTGTGTATCCATAATAGTTTTTCTTTAACACTTCATGAAATATTCAACATAGATTTGAGAATTAAAGCTATCTCTAAGATGTGGAAATCAGACAACTGAGAATAGTAACATCACTGGCAGGGGTAAAATGATGTTCAAAAAGAAATTATTATGCAATGCTATTTGCCTTAAAGAAACTTGAGATAGCTATAAAATATAGGTGAAAATTTTAAGTGGTCATTAGTGATGTAAGATTAGAGATCAGGTGAGATGACAAGCCTGGTGATATTGGCATGAGTCATCAACATGAAAGAATTATTTTGAGTCATATTTCTGCAAAAAATACCACCAAACGAGAAAAGGAAAAGACTAATGAATAAACAAGTAAAAAAAAACAAACAACAACAACTGTAAAAACAATTGGAATCCAAATATAAGGGGAAATACTTGTCCCAGGTATCTTGGACAGAATACTTTTTACATAGTACTTCAATGAATAAAGCAAGAAATTTTGTTGTCATATTTTTAAGTCCAGGTTGCTGATGAGAAAAGTTTAATTGGGTTTTCATCACAAGTGTTAATTAACCAACCTTGTTTAGAACGTCAGGTATCTGGAAGTAAGCCACTTGATATCATATTTAAATAAACATATTTGCTGAGCATGTTATTTCAATATTGGACAAATTAATAGCTGCAAGTAGCCATCCAACTTGGATTTGGCTCTATAATGAGACCTAAGTTCAAATACACAAGCTGAACACTATATATATTTTGAAATATAGGAAAGATTAGCATTTTTAAATCTATGGAAAACTAATCATACTGGAATATTTTAAATGAAAACTCATTAACATGTTCAAAAATGATTTAATATTTTATGACATACTCTAATACATATAATGTCCTTGTTGTGTCTTATAATTCTGTTATCATTGACCTTAAGAGAA
>CM053592.1:118094987-118130759 GCA_028646515.1 Pseudochirops corinnae
ACTTCTTATATGTACCTTGGCTTAGTCAAACTTCAAAGGAAAAAGACACAGGGCTTAGAAGAATAATTTTGAAATGCTTGAAACATGGAATTGTCTTCTAAGATATAGCAAATTGAACTTGGTTTAAAATTTAACTTCATTTAAATTCTAATAGAGTTTACTTTAGTACTAGCTTTATTTAAATCAGTGGTTCTCAACCTTCCTAATGCCATGACCCTTTAATTCAGTTCCTCATGTTGTGGTGACCCCCTATCATAAAATTATTTTCGTTGCTACTTCATAAATATAATTTTGCTACTGTTATGAATCATAATGTAAATATCTGATATGCAGGATGTATTTTCATTGTTACAAATTTAACATAACCCACAGGTTGAGAACCACTGATTTAAATCTTTTCACATTTATAAATTGCAGGTTGGTGATGAATGAAAGAAAGCATTCATTTAGTCCCCATGTGCTGTAAACATTTTGCTAAGAATTAGATAATCCTGGCCCTCATGAAGTATACATTCTATTAGGGAAGAAATTATATAAGTGAATGATGGCCAAGAAATTGAGTTAAATTCTAAAATGTCACAAAGTTGAGAGTGAAATAATAGGGCATTTAATTAACATGCCTATTGGTGCAAAGCAATAGTGATGTAAGTTATATAACAGTTCCCAGAGCAAGGAGGAGAAAAATTTTACAGACAGGGTACTAAATCTGTAAGAGAGTATAAAATGTCTGGATCAAATGTCAGGATGTAACTTTAAATTCTGTTTCTACCATTTACTAGCTAATTGGTCATTATCTTTCTGGGCCTCTGTTTTCTCATCTGTGATATGAGAAGGTTAGAGTAGGTAATATATAATGTTCCTTTCAGCTCTAAATCAGTGATGCTATTACCAGTCTAAAATTTTAACTTCATAACATATGGAAAAGGAAAGAATAATTATTATTCAGAATGCATGTAAACATCTTAGAATAAGGCACTAGTTTGATATGATTCTATATTTAAGAATTTAATTTTCCTCTGACCCTGAAATGAGGCTGGAATAGGAAGATAACATATCAGAAAGCTAGGAGAATTCATAATGTTGCTTTGGTATCCTGTGATTCTTATGTGCAAAGTTAGTTAACTCTACTGTTGAATGCCCTGATTTCTTGAATAACAAATTTAACAGATGACAAGCATTTCTTGGAGGTCCGTTTCAATTTATTAGTTCTCAATTTACTTGCCATCAGCTTTTTCTGAGTAATTCATAGTTTATCTTGTATAAAAAAGTTTGCAAATATATGAAAGCTTTCTGGTTTTAAATCACATAGAGGTGTTGGTGGCAGTTATAGTACCATTGAATCTCACTTGGAAGGGACCTCTAAGGTCTGAAAGAAACCTGAGGAATAAACTTCTCTATACTATTGCCAATGAAGGCTAGTCAGTATTCCCTTGAAGACAGCTATTGATTAGGAATTCACATACTTATTTAAAAGTGCTTTACAATGCACAAAATACAGGATTGCATAGTGAACAGATTATCTTGAAATATCAGCATATCTTTTAAAAGTTCCTAAGTCCCAGTTTAAGAATCACTACTCTACTAATTATTTTCAGCAAATCAAAGAATAGCAGAGATCAGAGCCCTCTTTCAGGACATTATCACTCTATATAGCCTAAAAATGTCATTTTTTTGTCAGCCATGTCAGTGCACTAGAACGCAAAGACCCTTTTAAAAATGTTTTACTGTATTTTTTCCATTCAGCATTTTTTGCAGTTGATTTTATTTTATTTTTTGAACCTCAGTATACATTTGCCTTTGTGAAACTTCATTAACTTAGATTTGGCCTATCATTCTAATCTGTTGAGGACCTTCTAGCTTTTGATTTAGTTTTCCGTTAGACCAGCTAACAATTCTAGATTTCTGTCATGTGTACAACTGAAAACCATTCATCCATGTCATCAACAAAGATGTTGACTAGAATAGGAGTAAAGTCAGATTGCTTGGGACACTCCACTGGAGAATGTTACTTACCTTTCATTGGTGATAATGATCCATTGATCGTGACTTGTTGGTTCTAGTCATCCATTTGAAGGTTTCTGAATCTATTTCACTGTCCTTGAAATGAAAAAAAAAAAAAAACATAGATTTTATTTGCATTTCCCTTGCTCACTACCACTTTAAACTCTGCCAAGTAACTTAAATCTTCTGAGTCTCAATTTTCTCATCTGTAAAATGAAGGATTTGGGGCTAAATGTTTTCTAAAATCTCTTTTATCTATAAATCCAAATATCCCCTGTTCCAGTATTACATTTATCTATTTTCTTCAAAAGGATATAATTAAATAATTTGTCAAATACCTTTATAAAATCGAGGTATAATAGTGTTCACCTGATTTACTAATCTAGTAAACCTTTTTAAAAATAGAAAAGTCTAGCTTAATCTAGCATAATTTTTTCTTAGGTGGGGAGTAGGGGGGTGGGGGGACCTATGATACCTCTCTTTGATTGCTTCTGCATTTTCTGAATGCTCAAATTATCCCATTAATAACATGTTCTACAGCTTTGTCAGTTACAAAAGTAAAACTCGACAATCTATGTACAGTTTGAAAAGTTGTTTACTTTTTTTTAATGGGACATTTGTACATCTCTAGTCCTACAGCACTTTTTACAGCCTCCATGATATTATAAAGATCAATAATAGAAAGTACAATCAACCAGTTTTTCAAATTCTTCTGTATGTTTTATCTAAGCCTGGTGACTTAAAATCTGAGGGGGAGTAGTTTCTTTTAATCTTCTTTCTCAGTTTGTTTTTTATCTTTTTTTCTCTTTGCCATTTTGAAGAAAATAGACTGCAAATAAGAGTCATGTTATTTTGCTTCTTCTCCATCAGCAGTTGTTTTTAGTCCTGTCTTTCTCATTCAGCCAACATAGCTAAACTTCTTTACTTCAAAAGGTGATGGTGGTGGGAAAGCTAAGCATTTTTTGCCAACCTCAGCCCATTCTAAACTTTAATTTTCCTGATGGCAACAATTTTTTGGAATTCCTACTTAAATACCTGCATTTGATTATATACGCGTGTACGTAAGTTTGACTTTAGGTCCAGCACTCTATGCATTGTGCACCTAATTGCCCAGATATGTATCAGTGTGTTGTTGTTTAGTTGTTTCAGTCTTGTTCAACTCTTCATGACTCCATTTTGGGTTTTCTTGTTAAAGATATGAGAGTACTTTGTGGTTTCCTTCTCTAGCTCATTTTTAGAGATGATGTAACTTGCCCCAAGGTCACACTGCTAGTGTCTGAGACTGGATTTGAAATTGGATTTTCCTGACTCCAAGCCCAGTGTTTTATCCATCGCGTCATCCATATGCCTGATATAGGTAGACAGATATAGGTATGTGCACATATGTGTGTATCCATATCTATGTTAAAAATAGGTTAAATGGAGGGTATACAGGTTTGTGTGTGTGTCTGTCTTCCTGTTGTGTGCTATTCATACCTTTTGTTTAACTTATCTTTTCCTTTTATATAAGCAATACACTTTTATACCTATATTCCAGTTTGGGGTATTATGCCATCAAGTCTCTGAGATCCTTCTGAGAGAAGACATCATTGGTCATCATGTTTCAGCCTTTAGTTTGTGAAAGGGATGTTCCTGAAGCTGGAAAACAATGGGAAGCTCTGCTCCTAGCCAAGCTGCTGTGTGGTCAAAGGTGTAGAGGCATAATGTCAAAATGACTATCCTCAGTAAGAGGAAGTTCCTGGTTTCAGCCTAAGTTAACATAACTGGAATTCAGTTGAGGTAGTTCTTATATTTCCCTTGGTTAGCAAATACCGTATTCATAAATAGAGCCTGTTTTTTCTTGACAAAGAGAGTTTGGATGATTTTCTTACCCAAAAGCCAATTATGTATAAGGGAGGGCCATGGTCAGGAGAAAGATGCTGGAGAATAGTTGGCAGATAGGCACTGGGGAGCCTTCTCGAGCACGGGAAGAAAAGTTCCTAATTTTATACTTCTGTCAGGTTGGTCACAAAGTTGTAGCACATAAAAGGAATCCTATAAATTCAATATTACTTTTATGTTATTACTTGAAGTAGAATCTATCAGGAACTGATGAATCCCTGGGTCCAGCAGAATGTTGGTATTATTGACTAACAAGATAAAATGAGAAAGTGGTTAGGTTTTGAGGGTGTGAATGATTTCTGCGGTGCTACATTTTTGATATTCAGCTGTACCTGTGCTATAGACAGAAAGTACAGAACTATCCTATACTTGTAACTTTAAGAATTTATCTGCAAACACTGGAAAACTGAAGTTACAGCATCAGATGGTTTTCATGATGGAGGGAATATTTCAAAGGCTCTGATATCTCATCAATGTAGCTCCCTCCTTCAGTGGTACACATCAACACTGAACTTAGAATGTAAAAGATATATAAGAATGGATATGGAATAAGATACAAGATAGAAAATAGATTTCCTACCACCATTTTGCTGAACATATTTAATACATAGCAAAATATCCTTCAAAATATGTAATTGTCTGAAGTCTCAATAAGAATTCAAAATATTGCTCAGAATATCCAAAGAGCACCTAAGCTTGCACGTTATATATGCCAGAGAAATACACTTTGAGGGAAAACACAAATCTATCCAGTTTGATTATTCAACCACAGAAGATAGCTAATCTTTCATTCAGTAGCTCATTATGCATTGTCATGAAACAGATAATGCAATTCCCACAAATCTCTTTTGATTTGATGTCAAGCAAATTCCCTCAAAGTCATTTAGTAAACAAATAGAAAGAATAAGCAAACCTGAAACCTCCAACAATTTGTGTAATCAATTACTTTGAATCATCTATTAGTCTTCTCAAAATAGAATCACACGCCAAACCATCAGAGGTAAATTCTCGAATTAAGTTTTATATTTGTTACATTTGTTGATATTGAAGAAAACATGGGACTTTCCCAGTTCATTTACATCTGACGTATTTAAGTATGTCTTCCCAGCATGAAAAAGTAGTAACCCTGAATTTAATGAATTATTGAAACATGAAACTCTTATTACTCATGCCGCATATTCTTCCCAGAAGTACTTTTAGATATATACACATGTGTACATATACACACGTGAGTGCACACACACACATACACACATGTGTATTTAATTTATCCTGTTTCCTTTACTAAAATCATCTTCTGATGCCCCATTTAGAGTACAGAGTTGATTTAAATTCAGCTCATCTTTGAAAATATTGTGGCATTTTTTTCAACCCTACTTTTGTCTGCCTATATCATTCTATATGTTTGTTCACATCAGTTTTATTGGTTTTAGACTAAAAGCTACCCGAGTGCAAAATGGCATAACATTAATTCATTTTATCCTTTGTAATTGCTCACTAAAATGCTTTTTTAGAAATCATAATCATAAGTGAAATGAGTTAACTATCAATGATGATTCTGTCTGATCATCTAATGGACAAAAAGATGTCCATATGTATGCCTATAATATGTTGCTGTTTTTTTCAGTCACTCATTCATGTCCAACTCTTTATGACCCCATGGACCATAGCACACCAGGATCTTCTACCCTACACTATTTCTCAAAGCCTGTCCAACTTCATATTCATTGTTTGCATGACATTATCTATCCATCTCATCCTCTGCTGCCACCTTTTCCTTTTCCCTTCAATCTTTCCCAATATCAGGATCTTTTCCAATGAGTCCTGTCTTTTCATTATGTGGCCAAATGTTTGAACTTCAGTATTTGACATTCTTATGAATAGTCTGAATTAATTACTTTACATATTCACTGATTTCATCTTCTTGATGTTCAAGGGACTCTAACAAGTCTTCTCCAGCACCACAGTTTGAAAGAGTCAGTTTTGTGGTGCTCAGCTTTCCTTACAGTCCAGTTCTCACAGTCATACTTTGCTGTTGGAACAACCATAGCTTTAACTATATGGACCCTTGTTAGCAAGGTGATGTCTTTGCTTTTTAGTATACCGTCCAGATTTGCCATAGCTTTTTTTCCAAGAAGCAAGTGTCTTTTAATTTCATGACTTCAGTTACCATCTGCAATGACCTTTGAGGCCCAGAATGCAAAATCTAACACTCATTCTATTTTATCTTTGTCTATTTGCCAGGAAGTGATTGCGACTGGTTGCCAAGAACTTAGTGGTTTTTTTTTTAAGTTAATCTTTAAACCAATTTTTATATTCTTCTCTTTCATCCTTATCAAGAGACTTCTTAATTCTTCTTCACTTTCTACTATTGGAGTGCTATTGTGTCTGCATGTATATATTATGTATATGTATGCATATGTGTATGCAACGTATGTGTATATACATATATATGCCCCCACACTCTGTAGTCTTGTTATATGATGATAACTATGTGTGTGAAATGTGGCTGGACCAGACTTTTCTGAAAATTATGAAACCATTAAAATAGTTTCATAGTAGCTAAATCCTGAACTTACAAAAGCTTTTTTCCCCGACTATAAAATTTTATAATAGTAGGTAGGTTCTCTGTATTCAGCAAGTTTTAGGCAAATGGTTGGGAAAAGCTTCTATAGTTTTCTGCCCTCCATGGATACTAGGTTAAATGATATAATAGAGCTTGGAGATGTTGAAGTGACACTTGCTTATAATTATTGTTAAATGGTGGAGCATTTTTAAGTGGGTTGTACCTTTTTTTTTTTTTAATGGAATCACAATCAGGAATATGTCTCTATGCTCAAAACTGCTTGGCCTTTCTCGCCTTATTTACTCACCTCTACTTCTTAGTCAATGCCTCAGACACAGTTTCACTAAAAGAAAGGAGTACCATGTATTAGTTTTGATTTGCTGTTAATTAGTTTTAGATCTGTGGGAAAGATATTTTA
Organism: Pseudochirops corinnae; assembly: GCA_028646515.1. Taxonomy (NCBI): domain Eukaryota; kingdom Metazoa; phylum Chordata; class Mammalia; order Diprotodontia; family Pseudocheiridae; genus Pseudochirops; species Pseudochirops corinnae. Next base: position 118,101,854 of record CM053592.1, read on the forward strand.
CCACTATGGGCATAAGTTTACATCTTGATAAAATAAGAATTAAATACTCTGGGGTTATTTGCAGTTCTAATACTTATTATAAAATATAGTTTAAAAAGTTATGATATATTGCTAATATATAATATTAACATAGAATATTATAATATAGTTATAATAGGATTTAGGATTAAAAAAATAAGAGTTGGAAGGGAACTTAGCTTAAATAGTCTGAACCTCTCATTTGACATAGAAGGAAACTACCAATTGGACAAGTCACTTAACTTCCTTGGGCCTCAGTTCCTTCATCTGTTAAATTAAGAGATTGGACTAGAAGGTGTGTAAGGCCTCTTCTACATCCACTATCTGATTCTGTTACCTGAACCCCAACGTTGTTAATGTAGCAAGATACCACTGTATTGTTATTTACTTCACTAAATTTTGGGAGGGCATGATACCTTCTCATTAAGATATTATAAATCCAAATATATATATATATATATATATCTATCCCTGGGTTAAAAACTGAAGAAAAATATCTTCTGTAAAACTCAAAGATATTAGCAGGAAACAAACTTGATAAAGTATAAATTTCTTTTGATTATAGTTCTTTGTGATGATAGCCTCTTGGTTCTGGAGTCGGGAAAACTCGAGTACAAACCCAGCGCCTGATAGGTGCTCGCAGTATGACCCTGTGCAAGTCTTTTATTTCTGTCTCAGTTTCTAGGTGGGCCTTATTCTCTATCCTCCTGCACTCTTTTTGCTTATTGCTATGGAAATAACATGTCCTCTGAAAACCTTTTATTCTCACACACAATCATCCCTAGTATTTTTAACATGTTACCATATACCACAAATTCAAGATTCTTCAATGTTAGACTGCCCTCTTTAGAGTACATTTCCAACAGTCTAAAATCGAACACAAAGTACACCATCACTTTCTTAGTCTGCGATATGTGGCTCTTAATGTAGCCTAAATGAAGCTTCTCTGGTCATGCATTATACTTGTTAATTCATTTTTTTAAACTCATATAAGACTGTACATTTTTTGCTATTAACATTCATTCTGAGGCAAGATGGTTGAACAGATAGAGAACTGGCTTGAGATCCTAGAACACTCAGCTACAAGTTCTTCTTCTGAGTCCTACTAGCTACATGACTTTCAACAAATCCATTCAACTCTCACCCCCAGCTTTTGGTAAAGGAGTAGTGGAATACGTAGTGATCTTTATTGGCAGAGGAGGTTTCCATTTGGGGAACTTCTTATACCAGTGTAATCATTTGAAGAGGCAATGAAAGGAAGAAGAATTGCCCTCTTGTTTAATGATAACTGACAATTTGTAATCATAGGTCAACTCCCCCTCCTCCCAGGAAACTAATTTTATTAGATTTTGCCAGATAGTCTTGCCTATCAAGATATTTTTGAATTTCAACTCTGTCATTCAGTAAATTAGCTTTCCTTTTCAGATTTTTATCATCTACAAATTTGCTAAGCATGCAAATCACGGATATTATGTTCTATAGTACAGGGCCAAACACAGATCCCTGGGGCACTCTACTGGAATTCTTCCAAGTTGGCAATAGAGCATTGCTGATGATTACTCTGGACATGGCTTTTCAGACAGCTCCAAATCCAAATGAAAAAATTTCTCTTGGGAACTGTTGCCATCAGCAGCAACAAAAGTTGATACATATTCAGAGCCTAGGTGCTTGGATCTAAGTTGTACAATATACTCCCTTGTTTATGATGTCCATGAAAAATATTAAACAAATAGGAGGGGGAGGGGAGAAGGCACTGATTCTTTTTCTATATTTGTTGAAATAATTCAGAATGTTACTATTCCACTAGTATTTACTAATTGTTAATTGTCATTAAACAGCACAATTCTTTTTCCTCTTATTTATTTAAAATAAAGAAGAATGGGAAGGGGGAAAATTAATTATTTTTAACAATTGCCAATAATTGTGAAAACACAGTCAAAGGAGGGAGTGAGGTTGCCTCGCTCTTCAGTCTTGAACAAGGTAAAGTCAAAAGCATGATCAAATAATAAATAAGAAAATTTGAATTTTGTAGTCCCTTTTTAGTCTTCTAGAAATTTAGTAGGGAATAAAATATTTCAATAACAGTAAGATCATTTAGCCTAGTCAATTAAAGTAGTGACTGTTTCATTAGTGGAGTAAGCACTGATCCATGTCCCCGTTCCTCTGATGAAGACCCTGCTTCACAGTCTGGTTTGTCCAACTGAAATGACCGTGTCAGGACATTATTCCTTATAACCTGTTCATCGAGCCACGCTCTAAGGGACTCATTTTTTTTTTTCCTTCAGAAAACTATGTTTCAGTTTTGTTCAAAATATGTTTTAAAATTCCCAAGTCCAAAAACCCCCCAAAACTCTGAAAAGTAATCTAAACTTCATAACAACTTGGAAACTTGACTTTAGGGAAGAACCTTATTGCGAGGTAATTAACTTGAGCGATCAGCCAGGAGACGTAAAAGAGAGATATTTTGGTGTGGTATTCCTGATAGATGAACATTTTTCATAGAAGCTTTGGGAATAAGCCATGGTGGCTTTGAATGTTTTTACTCATAAGGTTAGGATTGGGGGAAGGGAGACAATAAACGAGTGCTTTCTGTTTATATTGAAGAGGACCAGTAGGCAAAATGCTCTTTGAGAAGCTGCCAGAGACATTACAGAAAAGAGAGGAAATCTTGACACCTCTCTGATAAGGAACCCAAGCTAATTAAAGGCAATTGACCTAGCAGCCTAGTACAAGCTATTTCAGAGTTTAATTTAATGAAGAATTTCATGGCAGTGAGTGGACAGTTTTAAAAGCTTTAGATACTTGGGGGAAAAATAAAAGGACCTAAGATTGGTAAATTAGTGATTTCATGTTAACTAATAGGAAAAAAAAGTCACTTTGTATGGGCTGTTTTGTTTCTCTTAATCTTTGTTCCTAAGAGTATTCCTGTTTCAGTTTTGTCTTTTTATAGAGAATTCTATTTATTTCACGTACATGTTTTCTGGCAAAAGAATATTATATTCATCTCTGACTCTGGTATCTGGAACTTTTATCATTACTGATTTTGTAGAGTTAATAACTTGGCCTGTGTTCCATTTTTACTCAAGGCATCTCTAACATCTGGTAACAATAAATACCAAACTCAAATTCTGCCCAAATACTTGGGTTCCTAAATATATGTGTGTATGTGTGTGCATGTGTGTGTGCGTGTGTGTGTATGTGCGGTATGTATTGTGTACATATATATGTATACATACACAACACACGCATACCTGAAACTACATATATATATATATATATATATACACACACACATATAAAAGAATTGGTCCATTGTCTCATATCCCAAAATGTATGTGATCAACCAATCAGAAGGTAGGAAGATGATGAAAAGTTAGAGGGGGAAAAACACCTTCCTCCTTTTACTTTGGGTAGATCAAAGTGAGTAGCAAGATTGAGGAGCCATGGATGGTGGTCTAGACTACAAATATTATCATATTATGTTCCCCCCGGTCTCACCAAGTCCAACCTTTGCCACCCTTTCCTGTTACTATTTTTGGCACTTCCATTATTTGAATCACTCAGAGTCTTACAGTTTCAGTTTTCATACCACATTTTGCCAAACTATAAACCCCTATGTCCAGACGTTTGCACACATCTCGTCAGTTCCAGCTCCACATTCTAACATGGCTCCTTTTTTTTTTTTAAACTTATACAGCAATCACCCTAGTTTTGGTCCTCATGACGTCTTACTTGGAGTTTTGCAATAATATCCTAATAGATCTCCTTGGCAGATGCCTCTTTCTACTCCTTTCCATTTTTCACATAATAGCCAATCTTTTTTATAAACCATGAGTCTAATCATGTCATTTCTCTGCTTAATAAAATTACAGTGGTTCCGTGCTGACTCTAGGATGAAATATTATTTGGTATTTGTCAAGTATCTATTTTTAAATAGATATGCTTTTCAATATCTATTTTATGACATTTTAGAATATATATAATTATTAATGCATTACATTGTGAATTAGTACATATGAAATTTATGAATGAGTATACATACACATAACAGGAGGGCATATTCATTTTTTAAATGATCATTCATGATCAAAACATCTGGAGAACTCTTATACAACATAGTATATAGTATATATATATAGTATATAGTACTATAATATGTAGTACATAGAACACATGTCTTATCTATTCCTAACTATTGCATGCTTGCCTTTGACCATGGCTAAACCACTTAATCCTATTCACTTTCGGTTTTCTCATATATAAAATGGAGATAAAATTTGTTATACTTTTTATTATGGAATGCTAAGGGCATCAGACAAAGGTTTGTTTCCCAGCTCTATTTTCTTATAGCCATAAGGGGTGTGTTCATATTCAAGACATATGGTTTTCTTCATAAGGTGCTTTTTTGATAACTCCCAGACTGAGTGGTAGCTGTTAATTCTCCATCATGAAATTCCTCAGGATACTCTAAAATAAAGTGCATGCTTGTCTTTGGTAAACCACAGACTGGATGTTACCAGATACTCTGCCTTACTAAAAATTCCAAAGGAGAGTTCACTCACTAAGTGAGAGGAGGATTCTGGGGATAAAGATGTTGGTATCATACAGTATTGAAAACAAATCATGATATGCTTCATTCTGAAGGAAAATAGCTCTTGATCTGGTGGTGGCAATTATCTCTGAATGATATAGTAAGCCTCTTTCATTGAACAACTGCCACCTTTTAGTGTTATGCAAGGTATCCCTGGAACAGCACCAAAATGACATGCTGTTGCCCCATTACACGCTAGAAAGCCCCTCAGACAAAATTTGTGCAGGCATACCTTGAAGATATTTCAGGTTTGGTTCCAGAGGCCCTCTCAATAAAGCAAGTCACATGATTTTTTGTTTTTTCAGTACATATGAAAGATTTATACTATACTATAGTCTATTGTGTACAATAGTAATATGTCTAAAAATATACATAATTTAATTAAAAATACTTTCTTGCTAAAAATGCTAACCATCATCTGAGCAAAATTTCTTAAAATAAGACAACAATGAAGTTTACCCCACTGATTGACTCCTCTTTCACTTAAACACTCAGAGGCCATTGTCGAGTTATTACTTGGACTGATTTTAATGTTGTTGTGTCTCAGGGAAGAGAGAAGCCTGAGGAGATGGCGAGAGCTGGAGGAATGGCCAGTTTGTGGAGTAGTCCTAACATTTACCAATTACATCAATCAATTTATCAAAACAAAATTTATCAAGTTTGCAGTCTTATATGGGCATAGTTCATGGTGCCCTAAAACAATTATAACAGTAACATCAAAGGTCACTGATCACAGATCATCATAAGAGATTAGAAAGGAAAAATTTTGAAATATTTCAAGAATTTCCAAAACATGACACAGAGACATGTTGAGAACACACACTGTTGGAAAAATAATGCCAAAAGACTTGCTCGATAAAGGATTGCCATAAACCTTCAATATGTAGAAAACACAATATCTGTGAAGTATGGTCAAGCAAAATTTAATAAAATGAGGTATACCTGTGTTCTCCTATTTTTCCAGAAGTATTATTTTACAACATTCATTGTTATATTTTGTCTTTGACACAATAGGAACTTCCCGACAGAAATCTAGAAAATCCCTTTATAAGTTTATTTTCCCAAAACTCTTAGATAAAAAAGACCTTTGATGAAAATTATGCTAATAGTATAAGTTGCTGTCCAGTTTTATAATTTGTTAATAGAATGAAGAGGATGTGTGTTTAGTCACATATGATAATGTAACAAGAATAAGATGGCTACAAATGCTAAATATTATATTTGTGGGTCTGATAGTTATATAGCTTTTTGAAGATTGTTATCAAGCAGGACAGTAGGAGAGGAAAAAAAAAGTAAGGCTTAATGGAGTAAGTTGTGCATGAGTTGGGTCTTCAAGATGGTCAGGAGTTCAACACTTAAAAAGAGCTGTAGGGAATAAACTGAACAGATGTCCAAAGACATGAGAACTCTGTACATGAGTTCAAGGAATGGAGAAGAAGGCTGGAATATAGAGGTTATTTGGTGATTAAATACAACTCATACTTTGTGGAATGATTTGGTCAACAAATAAATGCATTCTGGGAAAATGATTTATGACTTTTTTTCTTGATGATATAGAGCCACTGGATATTTGTGGAGCACAGGAGTGATAGAACCACACCCAAGCATAACAAAGATCTTGCTTATGTCAGTTTGAAGGCTGGGTCAGGGTGGGCAAGAGTGTGAAAACATAAAGAACTATTGAGAGATTCCTATGAGAGCCAAGGAGGCTGGTCCTAAAGAAGTGTCACTGGGAATAGAGCAGAGGACACAATTTTCACACAATTGAGAAATGTTTCAGAAATAAACAGAACCTGAGAATTGATTGGCTATGGAAGGTGAGGTAGATAAGAAATATTGAAAGATGAAAATATTGAAACACAAAACAGACACAAGAAGATATTAGTCTAGTGTCAGAAATGCATACATTTTGGGTTTGCATATGTGGGTTTATGTTCTTTTACCACTAGAAGTTATTTATTTGTAATGATCCTTTCTCACATTATGACCTCATCTTTGAGATCAGTGGCACAGGTTGGGTAGATGGTTAGCCAGAGATAGGGAAATGGTTTGTGGTCATGGTCAAGAATGGACTCATGGCCCGAGTGACCAAAGCATTTAGCATTATACTTTTTCTAAGCTAATAGACCACAGTTACAATGCACACGTTGGATTAAATACGTATTTTGAAAATATAAGGAATCCATCCAACTATAATCAGAACATTAAACTATTATCCTTGTTCTCTAAATCAAGGACATATGCTTTGCAGAATCATGTCCCTTTTTCTGTATTTTTTTTTTTTTTGGTCTGGGGTAAATTTACAAATGTATGCTCATTTCCTTGTCCTTTTTTTGTTTGTTTTGGGTTTCCCCAGCACTTGGTACATTGCCTGGCCAGTAGAAGGAAGTTAATAAATATTTATTCACTGACTTGACATCTATGTAATGAGATCACTTTGTGATTAAAAAAAAAAGTATTTAAGGACTTCAACATATAGAGAGTTAGAAGGGATTGTAGAGGCCATCTAGTTGAACCCATTCTTCAGGTAAGAAAGCAAATTACATCAAAATATTAAGTAGATTGCCCAAGGCTGGAGAGTTAGTAAGAGACAATAACCTTTCCATAGAACATATTGCCACACTCTTCAGAAGCTATTTAAATGTTTGTAAAAGTTATGGTCTGGCTTAATTGAGATTATAAAACCAAGTTCTTTTCAGAAATCAAATTATATCACTTATCAGTCTCCATTAAGAAGGTGAACAATTGCATGTTTCTATACAAAGTAAATGCTTAATGTGCTGCAGGAAGAAGTAAGGGAGAAGGAAGGTGAGGAGGAGTCAGACAGTAAACAAGTATTTTTTTAAGCACTTACTATGTTGACTTGAGGGAGACAAATCTGAGTTAGCTGTCAATGTGACCTCTATCACTCATTATGTGAATGGCCAGGGAACCATGGAAGATGTATTGGGTAACATTAATTGATATTTACAGTTCATTGTTTCATGCTTAGAAGATTTTGATTTGTTTATGACTTTGTGGTCCCAACAAAGTGCAGTGAGGGTAGTGCAGCTTAACCCAATTTTAGACAAAATGCCTTGTAGGAAATCGACAGCTTCCTGAGTTGTCCCTACAAACCCAAACCTATAAAGTGATGATGAACATCATAGCAGGTAATAGCCATGAAAGTCACATCTGGTTTTTGAGCTAGCCCTTTCTAAGAATTTATGCTTCATGTGAAACAAAATAGTCTTTTAGAAAAAAACAAAAACAACCCCAGAAACCCAATTCTGTATCTTTTCCCAGAAAGGAGGTTGGGAGAAAATATTCATTTGCTCAAGTATGAGTAGCTATGATTATCTTTTGGGGATCATTAACTCTTCATTTCCACAATCTTAAAAATTACCTTGGCCTTACTCCATTACCACCACCAAGATAAGCCCTTATTTTATGATAAATAAGCTCTAAGCTAAAAGTCTGACAGAATTATTTTAATGTTTTGCTTGAATAGAAGTACTTCTAACTATTCACATATTAAATCCTTATCCTCTGCAGAATAGTCCAAGTTTAATCCTTATTCTACTTTCTCTGTATTTTAAAGAGTTCCTTGCATGCCTTAGTAGGTTTTTGCATATTTGTTAGAGGTTTTTTTAATAAATTGAAACAAATCATTTATTTTCTAATTTTAGCTCACGGTTCTTGGAAACATTTCCAGTATTATGAGAGAAAAACACTTCCAAAAGAGGCATAAAAATATCTATACTTCATTATGTGAATTCTTTTGACATTTAGGTTATAACATGTTATTTTTTTTTTCCTTCCACCACCCCCCCAAGAAAAAAATTAAAATCAATAATAAAATTTTGACGTTCTAGGCTAAATGAATCATTTATAGGTCTGTTAAATCTTAAAGACAAAAATGTGGTAGTCCACAAAATATTTAGAAGCCTTTATAATATTTACCTACCATTAATAATGCTAAATCAATTATAAATTAAATGGAAATAAGCATGGTTGCCTAAAGTATTGCAATAGTAATAAGTAGGTCATTTCATTTTTCTTAAAATTTAGATTTACCCATAGCCTGATTTCTTTTAAATTTGACCTACATTTTAAACTACCTATTTTTGTTATCTAATTTACATGACAACTATACCTCATTATGCTCAGAATTAGAAACAGGAAATAAAATTAGAGTTGGAAATTGTTATTTATGCAGATATCCTTGTTCAAAATTAGACTACCTAAAATTGAACAAAATGGGGTAGGCCATTAACTATTTTTGTTTTTTACAACATGTATATTTTCCACATGCCATTGTTACATCTTATGAAGTTTCCTATTGTGCTTGACTACTGTGTGTGGATTCAGAAATATTCCCCTTGGCACAGAAGAAAACTCATGGGCATCATGGCAGTTGTTAACCTTCTTGGAACTATCATCTTCATTTATGAGGAGAACTAAATGTCCAGCAAGGGAGCTTCTATGCATCAAAAAGTAATTTAACATTAACCAATTTGTTGTTGTCAGCAGTTGTGTCCAGTTCTTCATGAACCCATTTGGGATTTTGTTGGCAAAAATACTGGGGTTTTTAGCCATTCCTTTCTCAAGCTCATTTTACAGAAGAGAAAACTGAGGGTGAAGTGACTTGCCTAAGATAAAATAGCTGGTGAGGCCAGATTTGAATTCACAAAAGTGAGTTTTCCTGACTCCAAGCCCAGTACTCTGTTATGCCACCTAGCTGACCCTTAAGAAAATTATAGACAAAATAAAAATGTTTAATTATTTTTAAATACCACTCCTGTCCAAAGAAATAAAAGGAAAAGAAAAGAGAATGAGGAAAATATTTATGTGGTCCAGACTTGTGATTTCATTGGAGTAGGGAAGTTCTTTTGAGGAAAGAAAATAGCATCTCCTCTCCAACTTAAGTCTTGGCTTCCTGAGGTATGGAGAATTGTATGTCAGAGGTAAGATTTTAATCCAAGTTTTCCAGAATCCAAGGTCAGCTTTCAGTCCCCTTATTACGCTACCCCTTGCTTTAAATCATGACAATTAAAATTTGGTTCTCTAAAATATATAATGAACTATTATAATTTTTCAAAAATATGTCTAGTGTCATAATGAGTAAATGACCAAGGAATATGAATAGATTTTTTTTTAAAAGTAGAAATGGAAAAAGTATTCAACAACATTAAGGAGAGAAACTGGGGCTGGTGCCAATCCAGATTTGGAGACTGGGCAGCAGCAGCACTCACCATCCAGTGACAGTAAGGAATTGAAAGAGATTATAGAGGACCGTTGTGCCAATACTGGGTACACAACTATGCACTATGCCCAATTCTTAGTTCTGGGTTTGGGTTACAAGGTGGAGATGAATTCTTTCTGCCTGGTTGAAAGGAAGCAGAGCCCCTAACTAGGTACACATCACAGTTTCATGGAGGCCAGTAGTTATGGTCCCAAGAGAGCAGGGGTCCTACTTGAATCAGAAATAGAGTGCAGACCAGGAGAGCAGTAGCTACACCTCTCCCACAGTCATACTTTGGAAATATCAAAGTCTCACAGCTCACTGAGAAAACAGGATAAAAAAGCCTAAAAGTTGGGATAGTCATTCCTCCAGGTGAGCAGAGTCTAGATGTAACATACAGTCTGAAGTTTTGAAATATGCTGGAAAATTGAACAAACAACGAAAATCCAACCATAGAAACTATTATGCTGTAAAGGAAAGAGAAGACAAAACTCAAAAGACAACTATGTGAAAACATCTACAAGCAAAGCCACAAAGAAAAAAAAGAGATAAGACACAAGCCCAATAGGAATTCCTAGAAGAGCTGAAGAAAAAGGCTTATTTTTTCAAAGGGCAAAAATTGATTTTAAAACAAGTAAAAGTGAGAGAGGGAAAATGGTAAAATAAGTGGAAAAGTAATAAAAGAAAATTATGAAATTATAAAGAGATAATTTAAAAAATTTAAAAGGGGGACACAAATATACTAAAGAAAATAACTCCTTAAAAATAGAATTGGGAAAATGATGAAAGAGGTACTATACTTCACCAAGGAGAATCCCTTAAAGAATAGATTTGGCAAAATGAAAAAAAAAAAGTTATAAAACCTCACCAAAAAAATTTTTCTTCAATAATTAAAATTGATCACATGGAAACAAAGTCAAATGAATGAAAAAAAAAATATTAGAATAAAATGTGAAAGATCTATTTGGGAAAAAAAATGAACCTGAAAAATAGATTAAGGAGACAAAATTTGAGAATTATTAGACTACCTGGAAGCCATGATAAAACAAACAAGTAGATTAGACATTTATACTTCATGAAATTACAAAAGAAACTGTCCAGATATCTTAGAATCAGAGGGCAAAATTAAAATTGAAAGAAATAATCCACTGATTGCCATGTAAGAGATTCCAGAATGAAAATTTCCAGAAATATTATAGCCAAATTCCAGAGCTCCCCAATATGAGAGAAAATACAAAAACAAACAAACAAAAAAACCCAGAAAGAAAGAACTTTCAACTCTCAGGATCAAATAATATTTAAAAGCTACCACCATAAAGGAGCAGAAAACTTGGAATAAAATATTCTGAAAGGCAAAGGAACTAGGATTATAAACAAGAATGACATGCCCTGAAAAATGGAATATAATCCTATGGATGAAAAAATAAATATTTAATAAAATAGAAAACTTGTGGACATTCTGGTTGAATAGACTAGAAGTTAATATAAACTGTGACATTCAAACAGAAGACTTAAGAGAGTCACATAAAAATAAACAGTAAGAAATCATGAGAAAATTAAAAATGTTAAACTGTTAATTTTTATCACCATTGGCTCAATAAATTTATTTACACAGCCTGCTTAGACATGTTAGGATCTCAAAGCAAAACTGGAAGACTCAGAAAAAAGGTTGTATTAGGAGAAGAGGGAAGTGAAAGGAAGAATGGGGAAAATTATTTCATAAAAGACATGAAAGAAAGAGGTTTTACAATGAAGGGGAAACTACAGACTCATTCAAATGAGTTTAAAAAAGGAAGGAAAAAAATCTCATATATGTATGCCTGTTTATATATGTGGGTCCATATATATGCATATATACATATATATACATATATATATATATATATATATGTATATATATATATAATATGTGTGCGTGTATATTCCATCTTACACAACTGGGGAAAAGAGAGGAAGAGGCTAAGACAAAGGAGGAGAATGATAAGAGGGGAAGCAAATTAAGGCAGGCAGTGATAAGAAGCAAGGAGGAGGAATGGAGTTTAAAAAAGAAAGGATAAACAAGAGAATAGTATATAGGGAATTACAATATTAACAATCACAACTCTGAATATGAATAGGATGAACTCACCTACAAAATAGATAAGAGAGCAGAATGGATAGGAACCAGAATCCAACAGTATTTTGCTTGCAAGAAATATTTAAAGGGAAAAGAATCTGTTACGCTTCAGCTGAAGTTAAAAAGGCAATATTAGCAATCATGATCTCAGAACAACAGTAAAATAGATCTAATTTAAAAATAAGCAGGGAAACTACTTCTTGCTTAAAAAGAAAGCCCAACTTAGACAATGAGTAAATATCAGTACTGAAAATATATGCACCAAATGGCATAACATCCAAATTCTTAAAGGAAAAGTTAAATTACAAGAGTAATTAGACAACAAAACTATGGGAGTGTGGGACTTCAATTTTACTTCTCAGAACTAGGTATGTCTGATGATGTAAGAAAAAAAGGAGATGAATAGAAATTTTTAAAAGTTAGATTTTATAGACTGATGGAGAAAATCAAATGGGAATAGAAAGAAATGTTCCCTATTCTTAATTGTACAGGACACCTTTGGAAAAAATTGACCATGTATTAGAGCATAAAAGCCCTCCAAATGAAAAAAAGCAGAAATATTAAATGTACCATGAAAGCATAAATAGAAAATTAATTGGAAACTAAATAATCCAATCCTAAATAATATATGGGTCAAAGAACAAGTCATGGAAACAATAGGTGATTTCTTGGAGGAAATGACAACGATGAGGAAACACAACAAAGTTGTAAGCATTTAGAAATATAAATTCTCCTTAAGTATTTAGAACAAAATTTATTTCTCTAAATACATTAATAAAAGACATACATGAATTAGGTATGTAAGAGAAAAAAATAGAAAAAGAACAAATTAAAAATCCCCAACTCAACATTAAAATTGAAATCCTAAAATTATTGTGAAAGATGCCACTATTGTGTTATAAGAAATGATGTTCAGGAACTTTGGAGCTCAAATAATGCTTGCTTATAAGATCTTGACAACTTTGAATGAGGCAGTTCAAAATAAGTAGTGAGTGAAAAAAAGTGAAGTGAGCAGAACTTTAAGAACATTATACACACAGGAACAGCAGTATTTTAAGGATGATCAGTTGTGAATGAATTAGCTATTCTGATCAAAAGAATGCTCCAAGAGAGTTCCAAAGGACAAATGATGAAAAATACTGTATATTTCCAGATAAATAACTGATGAATCTTGAATGCAGAATGAAGCATATTTTTGGTTTTCTTTTGGATATCACATGCATAATTGAAATCAAATTGCCTTTTCAAGGAAGGGGGGGAGCGGAGGGAGGAAGAGAATTTGGGACTAAAATTTTTTTAAAAGACTGTTAAAAAAATACATGTAATTGGGAAATATTTTATGAAATAAAAATTCTAAAGAGAAAAAAATTGTATTTTTAATCTGATGCTATTTATAAAGATTATGGCTATTAGCAAGTAGACTCACTACTTATTTTGAACTGCCTCATTCAAAGTTGTCAAGACCTTATAAGCAAGCATTATTTGAGCTCCAAAGTTCCTTTTTCTTCACGCGGTACCTCTTTATATATGTGAATCAGTATCATTCCCTCTGGTTCATGGACCCCAGCAGGAGGAGTGCTACTTCAGTGAGTTTGGAAGGGAATGTTTCGTACCAACTCAGTGGGAAGAGAATATCATCCATATCTGGAAAGGCCTGATCTTTGGAAGGCTTCAAACTAGTTTTTCTTTGATTTAATGGCATGATTTTGATATGCTAAACCTGTGTCATTTGGAGTAGAATTTTTATATGTAGCTGAGTTAAAATTAAATGCAGTGGCACTACAGGGATTTCTCTTTCTGAAACTCCTTTTGAATTATTCTGATTATGGATGTCTCAAAAATCCTTTAGAGCTAACATTTAAAAAATTGTGTACATGATAATTAGAAAAATTATGTAACCTCCTGTTCTACACAATTTTGGCTGAGAATTTATCCTGAGTACATTTTAGAATGGGGGAAAAAATACAGAAATCAGTGGTGAGAAACAAATTGACATAACCCTACTCAAATCTCATCCCATTAAGTAATTAAATTTTCTACCTTCATAGGCATACTGTGTACTTGACAAAGTTGCTGGCATGGAGTAGGTGCTTAATGAATGCCAGTTTGACTGAGAGACTCCTTGTATTGGTAATTTGGTAAAGTGAAAGTAGAAATCCGAAGAATTGGCTATTAAGTTGTGCAGGAGACCTAACTTGGGAAGGCTTTCCCACCTAAGGATCTGTTAAGGATCAGATGATACAAACTGCCTAAAAAACATGTCCCAAAAGGAGTAACTTTGGAGATCACTCATCTGGAGCATTTTTGTTTGTTTGGTGGGGCTGGAGTGGGAGAAGTAGGTTAAATGAAATCTAGGGGATAAAACTCAGTTTTGTCTATTCATGCAAAGAAGTTAGCATCCTTGATGATTTATAATTTACTTCTTTAGTCATTTGTCCTTCAAACTTACCAGATTTCTTAAATCCCATTATAGGGGCATAGCAATAAAAGTAATGATTTCCTTGTGTAGAGAGGTCCATTTGTGGTGAGGCCTTTCATTTTATGAATTTGAAGGGAGGCAGAATAGAGGTTCCTAGTATTTTCTCCTTGTCCTCTACTCTATCCTTCACCCTTCTGTAAGGGAGGCTTTCATTCCTATCTAGAAAAGAGGCAGTATGTTGGGGCCTGAGGCCACCACTCTCCTCTCCTCAGAGAGAGGGCATACTGGTCTATAAATACATCTATGTGCTCCCTTAAATATTAATATTCTAGGTTATCTAATTGGGTTTGAGCTAATGTTTATCACTTTGCCATTTTTGGAGGCCAGGGGACCCTAAATTGTATCTTCAAGGCTCGATCCTTCCCCCATCTGATGCCAGTTCTATAATGAATACACAGAGAGAATAGCAAAGAAAGCATTCTATCCAAATCACAACAAAATAGAAATCAGAGAAGGAATACATGGGAGAATACAGAAGTATACCAGACAATACAGAATGAAGGACCTCTCCTTTTGGGAGCAAGGTAACTTAACTCCACCAGGAGAAAGGGTCCTGGATCTCATCCAAGGTGAAATTCCCTGGATTGTCTAGAATGACAAGCTGAATATAAGGACATGATGGAGATTGCATGCTGCTCTCATGTCTTCCTAGTCTTTTCCTTCAGCAACCTGAAGTGGGAATCTATCTTCATTCTCAAAGCTGTAAGGTGACTAGACACTTGAAGAAAATTCCATTTGGGAGAGTCCCCAATGAAGAACTAGTTGAGAAATGACTCTCTGGCTCTCACCAGCTCCACCCTGCCCCTTATACAGGGCAGGACCTTCACTCACAACAATATGGAGAGATCCTCATACCAATGAACTTTGGGACAATGTTTACAGTGGCATAGTAAGAAGCTATTTGTATGAAAAACATGTTTATTTGTTACTTATCCTTCTAAGTTCATGTTGTAGATTTTTATCTTTTATTGTGTATAAGGACAAAAATATATAAATGAAAACCTATAAAGTTCTTTATATGATTTTCTAGTGTGGCAAAAGTGATTTGTGTTTCCCTTTAGTACTTTTCTGAACTGGCATCAGTTAGCTCTTGGTCACAATATCAGTTGTTGAGGCAAAGAATTTAGCCTCCTTGCTCAGAGATAGCTCTGTAGTATTCTCTCTATTTTAACTTTTCCCAAAGTTGAGTGGAATAATAACTGACTATCCAAATATTTTACTTTTTGCATGACAGAAATGTGGAGGATATTTTTGAGGTGATCCAGAAAACATTGAACGGAAAGATGATGGAATGCTAAACTCTGTCAGATTGATGAGTAGAAGGAAGTAGGGGGGTGATCTTTAACCTAGAGTTGAGTAGGATTTGGGGTCACAGTGGTGCTTACTTTCTACATTTTGAAATAATTAGTTTTGTTCAACTTGGTGCTAGAGAACAGAACTGGGACCACTTGATAGAAGTTACAAGAAGGCAAATTTCAGCTCAATATAAGAGACAACTTAGTGATAATTATTATTGTTCTGAAGTGTACTATTACCCCCTCAAGTTTTCTGTCATTTGGAACAATTCACAGGGAGAGTGTTTGACCACATGTTCAGAAAAATGTAAAGATGATCCATACTTGAGTCATGACCTTCGAATCTAACATATAATCTTTTCAAGTTAATTTATATGGAAATTCTCTAGAAATTACACAAAATATTTTTTCATTTTACATTTTTAGGTATTTGTTTTATTTTTAAAAAAAGACTCTGCAAAAAACAAAACAAAATAAACTTCAGATTTTTGTATTATAACATAAATGCAAAGGCAAGGCAATCCGCTTTCATCTGGGTATGAAAAGTTCATATTATTTATTTAGTTAGTTAGTCACTTTTTAGTCAGGTTTGGCTCTTTGTGATCCCTTTGGTGATTTTCTTGGCAAAGATATACTGGAGTGATTTGTCATTTCCTTCTTAAGCACATTTTACAGATGAGGAAACTGAGGCAACCAGGTTATGTGA
The DNA here is from genome assembly GCA_028646515.1 of Pseudochirops corinnae. NCBI lineage: Eukaryota > Metazoa > Chordata > Mammalia > Diprotodontia > Pseudocheiridae > Pseudochirops > Pseudochirops corinnae. The sequence goes on from CM053592.1 coordinate 118,118,283, forward strand.
CTTGCGTAGGGTCATATAGCTAGTAAGTGTCTGAGGTCAGATGTGAACTCAGATTCTCTTGACTCCAGGCCCAGTACTCTATCCATATTACCACATAGCTGCCCTATTATTTATATCCCATTGATTTCCTTAAGGATTTCAAGATCCTTCCACAATGGAAAATGTGAAATAAGACCAAAAAACAAAGAAATAAAACTCTTCATCCTTCAGTCTTGAAGAGGACCAATGTTATCACTAGGGTGATATCACTATCACTAGATAGACTTGTGCATGAAATGGATTTAAGTGAAGCAGCTGTAGCTGTGCAAAGTAATCAGTTTCACCCTGTCCTCCAGAGTCATTAGAGTTCAGTAGCAAGACAAAAAAGTCAAGGCTATGACTGGTGATGACCGCTTTCTGACAGCTAAAGAAAAAAGAGAAAGCCATTGGGCTTAACACAGTTTTTATAGTCTCATCAAAAAAGATAGTCAAAGCTTTCTACAGAAACAAAATTTGATTTTGTTTTGTTTCTCTGGAAATAAGTTAAACCCAGTATTTTTCATATGTATCATTGTATAAGAGATAATGATAACACTAAGCTTTGTTTCCAGTCACAGGTTTTAAGAAGAAACAAATATTAAATGACCAATATGTCATCTGCCAACTTTGAAACCTAAGTATATATCATTAAAACATAAGTTAGAAGAGACCTAAAGATGATCAGAGATAATATGGTGCAGATATTTTGATATTTGGCATTCAGTTGAATTTAAAAACACTGTACTGGAGGCTGGGGAAGATATACAAGTAAATTTAACATGATTCCTAACCTCTGGTATTTTATAATTTTTCCAGGAAAAACTAGAGAAAAATACAAAAACCCCACATTTACAATATGGTAAATGCATAGGAAACACATGGAAAACTATAAAAAGACTTTTGAGCAAGGAAGAATCATGTCTATTTGACTGGGATAGGGATATGAGGGTTAGGGGAGGATTACCTTACCCTAATGTCTAGGAAGGATTTCAGTAGGCAGAGATGGAGGGAAAGAGGAATATATTCTTGGTGTTAAGACTTGAAATATATTAGTTCCTCTCAAACTGGGGATTCAGAAATGAAACTGTTCTATTTATTCAGATTGGAACTTCGTTTTCTTAGCAATAAAACTCAAATAATTGGAACAGTTTATTCATTATTATGAAGTGAATTTTCCAAGTAACAACAGTGATTGATATTATTGTGAACAATGCAAAAATAGAAAGTATAATGTCATAGCTTTTTATATTTTGGGGGGAGTAATAAAATCAGGTCTCTAGTGACTGTCATTTTGTTTTACACGGACTAATAGAAAAAGCAAAGAAAGAAGCTAACATATGAGTGTTTAGCATAATGATTGCATGTGAAAAGAACAGAAATGTTTATTATAAGGCCTTTTTTTTAGAAACCAAAATCTAATAAAAATAAATAGATAACAGTTCTTCCATTTAATGCCTGACAGAATTAAACTCAGCATAATATTGCTGACCATCATCTTGTGGTACTCTGTGGCACCCAGAATGTTTTTTTTTTTTAATTTGTCCTTATGTTACATCTAGCCAAGTTATAGTAAATATCTCCCATGAACAAAATATTGTGATAATCTTTAGTTATAGAGAACTCTAAAGTTTAAATAATGACTTTACCATACATTATATTTTTGAGCCTTGCAATCTCCTAGGAAGTGGTTGCTACAGGTATAATAATACTCATTTATAGAAGGGGAAATTGAGGGTTAGTGAGGTTAAATTACTTACACTCTGGTCACATGGCTAGTAAGTGGTAGAAACATGTTTCAAAACCAGAATTTTCTTACCCCAAATTCTCGTTGCTCTATTCTAGTGATATCAAACCCAGATGAAAACAAGGCCCACTAATCCACACATGAGGATCCTATCGCCACATAGTGACTTTGCTTTAAAATGTCATGTTATTTGTGTTATATTTGTATTATATTTTATTTGATTATACTTATTTATATTTATTTATTTTGCTAAATATTCCTAATTACATTGTACTCTCTTTTAGGCCACAATCAGGAGTTTTTAGGCTGTGTGTGGCCTGTGGGCTGAGTTTTTGACACCTCTGCTCTAAACCACAATACAGGGTCTGTTTTAAATATTGGAATTGCAAAACCAAAAATAAAATAGCAGCTGCTCTCAATGAATTGGTAAAATTCCTTGTTAGGATACATAACACACATGCGTAGATAAATACAATACAATTTAAGGAATGGTGGGACTGAAGAAGAGATGTGGATAGAGGAGTCATAGGGAAGGGCGGAAAGAACTTCCAGCTGTGGGAATCAGGGAAGGCTACAAAGGGCAGGGTGCCTCTGAGCTGAGCCTTGGACCAGTCTGAAAAGAAAGTGTTTTTAAAGTATAGGAGATGAATTGATGGGGTATGTGCACTGGAGATGGAATGTCAAGTTTGGGGAACCCTTACTTGCTGTTCAGTTTGTCTAGAATGTATTATGTGTGGAGGAATAATGTGAAATATCTAAAAAGGTAGACTAGAATGTGTTGTCTTAAATGTCAGAGTAGGGAATTTATGTTTTATCTTAGAAACAATGAGAGAACCCTGAAGGTTTCTGTGTAGGGGAGTGATGTGGTCAAATTCATTCATTAGAATGATAATTTTAACAACTATCTGAAGAATAGATTGCTCTTTATTAATCTTTATTTTATATCTATCTAGTGTGTTCTTTGTACATTTAAAAAACTATCTTGTCCTTTGTTTTCTATTGAATATGACACTTTCTGAGATATGTTTTCCCAATTTATCAAGGTTATTTTGATTTCTATTTTCTGAATTTATTATTTTTATCGATAGAACAAATTGTAAGATATTCACTTTTTAAGTCACCAAAAGGGAACCGAAGTAATTTTTAACGGGCATGGGTAGCCTATCAGGGACTAATAATTGTACAGTAGAAGTAGAATAAAATATATCCACAAGAAAAGTATGTCTAGAAAAGGAAGCCTCTCAGTGATGTAAGAAGAACAAGGGCAAGTGAATTAGCCTCTCTGCTCTTTTAATGCACCCTGATGTGAAAGGTTATGAGTACCTTTCCCCATCTCCCTTTTGCCTGACACCAGTGTCTTGATTAAATTCCCTTTGATTAGAATCACCCAGAATAAGAAGGAATGAATGGTTTTCAGTCAGCCCTTGGAAGGAAAAGCCAAATCAATAAGGTTGAAATTCAATTAAAATATCAAAATATCAATTAATTGATAAATCTTTACTGGATAGATAGTACTTAAATAGGGCATATGAAAATGTACAAAAGACTCTCTCTGGCCTCAAGTGATTTATACTTAGCCTTGTCTTCTTTCCCTAATGATTATAAGATTATCAATGGGAAAATAATATTATTTCCCTCTTCATAGTCAGAAAACTACTCTCCTAAAAGTATAAACTTCATTCTTTCTCTAATTGCTTTTCTTTTTTTCTGTATAGATCAAAGTATAATTCTCACATCCTTCATGGAAAGAAATTTTTCTTCCAAAGCTCTTTTGAAAATCATTATATCCCTGATCTTTTTCTTCATTTTATGTAGCTGGTAACTCAATTTACCCAGTTTGTGGTGGTCAATAGCAATATAAGAGAAGTTATAGAATTTTTCTTGGCGATTACAGAGTTCCTTACAGTCAGGACATAATTCATCAGTTAAATTTGTTTCTGGAAATATAGTTGATAGTTACAGTTGTTTGCGACACTTTCATCTCTTTCCTAGAGCAGATTAGAAACACTATAACTTGGCAATGATCACATTTAGGAACATCTCCACATAACCTTGCACCTCTACCCTCACTTTCCAGATCTCATCCATCCTATTCTAGTTCATCATCTTTAGATATAAGAAGAACTTTTGCAGTCACAACAGGAAAACAACAAGCTGGAGTTTTGCCCACCCTCCTGCAGCCCCTCTAAGACCACAGCCCTTATAGGCTCCAGGTCCTCATGTGCATCCCACAGTGAATACTGAAAGCCTAGTAACTCACCATCAGTACCTCACCTCAACAGATACCAGAACAACCACATTTTGCAGATTTCAGCCAACTTGAAGTATTTGTTGCATCTAAAGTAAATTAAGAACATGATGAAGCTGAAAAGCATCCAGAAGTCTTGCATACTGAAAAATCTTCTTATCCTTCAAGTTCTCCTAGGGTTGCCAAAACAGAGAGAAGAGTTGAGAAAAAGATATGTCAGTCTTCCTGCCAATGTGGGCAAAGACACAATACCTCTTGCTCCACCTTCTAAGTCAATTCATAGATGATTAAAATCAGAGAATGTACCAAGATGAGAAGAAGAACATTTGCAAAAAATAGCAATCAGCTGGTGTTCTAGTCTCACAGCCTTCTATTTCTAGACTAGTTGCGAAAATAAGAAAACAATTCAGGCATCAATTAAATGCAAGAAGAAAACAAGCATAGTTTTGTCATTAACTGTGAACATTCTCATTTTTAAAGGGGTATATTGGTTTCTCTCTAAGCCATTCTGAAAACTAGATGTTTAGTTCACTATCTCTATTCAACATTCTTTTGTCCTAACTTTAAAAAAAATTTTCAACAGTAAAGACGACTGGGATGACCTTTCTTTTCTGAAAGAAAAAAAATAATCATATTATATCTTTAGGGTTCAATCTTTTTCCCCTAATATTTATGTTGCAATAGGCAAATCATTCATTGATTCCAGGAAAAGTGGTTGCTTCTAGAATGCCATTCTAAGTATTAATCCAAAGAGGCAGGTAGGTGGCAGAAGAGATAGAGGGCTCAGCCTAAAGTCAAGAAGACATGAGTTCCAATCTAGCCTCAGACATTTACTAGCTGTAGGACCCTGGGCAAATCATTTAACTTCTGTTTTCTTCAGTTTCCTCAAATGTAAAATAGACATAATAAAAGTACCCTAACTCATAGTGTTGTGGTGAGGATCAAATGAGATAAGGTAAAGCTCAGTGACTGGCACCTAGTACGTGGTATATATAAATTCTTATTCCTTTCTCAAAGGAATAAGTTCTCCCAAAGGAAACTTTACTAGCACTTGGTGATTTTGTATTATTCCATATGTAAGAAGTAAAATGCACATGATATTAAGATATTTGGTATTGGCATATTCTAACACTCAAGTATCTCATTTTCTCTCTGATTTGTAGTAGCAGAGAACATTGGCCAGTCATTCTGTATTTCTTTCATGAATCTCTCCCCTTTTGTCTTTGTGAAAGTCCTATTAGGTGAAAACTAGTGTAATCTGAGTTCCTTGAGATCATGAACTGGTGGTTGTTTTTGTTTTTGTGTTTCTCTCTCTAATGTCTAGCTAAGTATATTTGACATAGGTTCTTAATGAATGCTTGTGGTTGAATAATGTGAAAAGCTATCTGTAAATTATGCTATACTTTCTCAGTAGACATAACCCATCAGGCGCATGTATGTACAAAGCTTCGGGTCTAAAGAAACATAATATGGCAGTACCTGAACCCATAATACTCTGCTACATGTTTATTTTCTTTGAAAATGGCTTTAGAGCCCAGATCTGGAAGCTCTAAACAACTAGATCTTATGTTATAAATGCTTAGATACATTGGAAATATTCCCTCAAATGAGAATTCTGAGTTGTATTTAAAATGTAAAAAAGCCTTTTCTGGAATTTGAATAAAAGGATCCACCCTGAAAATGGAAATAAATAATGCTTTCATGCCCTCTGTTCCCACTTTTTAAAATGCTAAGTGTTTTCTTTAAAATCAAAGAATCATGAAATCTTAGAATCAAAAAGGGAATGTCCTGGTCCAAACTGAATTATGAATTCTCTCCAGATTATCTCTTACTAGTGGTTATTTGGCTTTTCCCTGAAGACCTTGTGCTGTGAGGGATTCCCAACCTCTAAAGGCAGCTCATCCTATTGAAGAGAACTCTATGTAAGAGGAATATGTTTTTTTTCTTAGAGCATTTATTAAGAGCTTACTGTGTATTAGATACTATGCTAAGTACAGTAACATAACTAAAAGTAAGCAAGACAAGCCCTGTCCTCAAAGCCCTACATACTTTAACAGGAGGAGATAATACATGAAGGGGAGCCAGAAAAGAGTAGGGGAATTTAGCAGTGGCATGACTAGAGATGTCCAGGAAGTACTATAGAGGCCCAGAATGAAACAATATAATAATAAAACTTATGTATAGAAACTCAGGGAATTTCTGGGGGCAAAGTCTATATATAACTCTAGATAAAATAGATATAGGTATATTTTGTGAGAAGCGAGCTTGTAATCTAATTGTTCTTTATGTTGGAGGCTACTTTATGTATGAAAATTCAGCAGACTCAGTGTTCACATGTACTAAATCTGTATGAAATAGATGTGCAGAGTCCCAAATGCCAAACAACCTTGAAATGAGAAATATAGGTATTATACTTAATTGCTTTTTTTTTTCTCCTGAATTACTCCAGAATTTCAGTGGGGAAAAAAAAAGACATAAAACCATATCTCAGTTATATATGTTTGGAAAGCCATGCTGTTAGGGAATTGAGAATTTCTAAAGCGAACCAAGTCCAGGGCTCTCACAATAGTCCAGGCATTCAGTGATGACAAATCTCAACTCCTTTAGCCAAGGATTAAACTGAATTTACTTCAAAACTCATTGTCCTTAGACAACAACATGACTCACCTTCCACAAAACTTCTTTTTAATGATGGATTACTCACAAAATAGCTCTGTCCAGAGGGAATTTAGTTGAATTACTGTGTGGAAATCGAAGGACAGAAAAGGCTATTTTCCAACTTCAGGTATAAATGCTTGTTCTTGATTTTTTTATGGAGTTTGAGATTTGCAACCTTCTGGTCTTCATGTTATCTATTCTTTCTTGTTGCTCTATAATGGAAATTATTGTATTTACACTCAGTGTCACCTTCAGAGGTTAGAGGGAAGCTATTATCCCAAAATACATTATTACCTTGCCTTGAGCATATAGTGACCATTTTACAGTGGCTTTATTTAATCATAGCTTCACTGTATTTGTAAATAGAACTATATTCAGAGGTTGTAGCCCAAACCTGTTTATTAGACTCCATTCTCATATTTCCATATTTGATTTCATTCAAAATATTCACAGGGCATCTCAAATTTTGATCCCATTATAACTTTAAATTTAGCATGTTCCATGCTAACCTACCATGTTGTCTTCATCCCAGCTTCCCCAGTCCTATATTCCCCAAGATCTTTTCCTTATATACTTTACCTAAATCCCATTGTGGATTTTTGTCCCTCTTTTTTTTTCCTTATATAAAACTATTCTCATGTTCTTTGCAAAAACTTTCCTTCTTCCTTCACATTTTATCCATATTATGTGTTAAATTATGTTATTTGATCTTGCCAAATGTATCTCTAGTCAGACTTCTGTTCACTATCATTTATTCCAGTTCCCCATTTTTCAGGCAACAACAATCCAGGCCAATAGGTGGTGGAATAGACAGAGGGTTGACCTCAGGAAAGCAAATCTTTTATTGTCTTTCAGACTCTCTTCATTCATTTGTAAAGTGGGAATGATAATAATAGTTCCTACCTCACAGGGTTGTTGTGAGTATCAAATGAGATGATATACATTTAGTGTTTCAAAACCTTGAAACACTACTTAAGTGCACTAATAGGTATTGCTCTCATGTAAGAATTTCTTCAGTAATTTCTTTGATTCTCACTCTGACTCCAGTCAACTCATTCTACATAACCATCTTCATACTACAATGACATTAGTCTTCTGAAAATATTATTTGTTTTACACCAGCCTCCCCCTCAAATTTGCATTTAAAAGAAAGTCTAAATTCTTCAACCTTGTATTGAAAATAGTCTATAGTTTTGCCATATCTGAACTATACAATTTTATTTCTCATTACTACCAAACAACAGTCTTCTGCCCTAGTCAAGCCAATCTCTTCACTCACTCACATGTTCCATACCTACCTCAATATCTTTGCAAAAATAGTCAATACGTTATCTACACCAGGGGAACCTGTGGCCTTGAGGCCATGTGTGGCCTTCTAGGTTCTTGGGTGAGATCTGTTGACTGAGGCCAAGTTTTACGGAACAAATCCTTTTATTAAGAGGATTTGTTCTATGTTAGATTCAGTCAAAGAGCCACAATTGAAGACCTAGAGGGCTCCAGGCCACAGATTCCCTGCCGCTCATCTATAACCTTTTACCAAGTCATCTCCCTAGTGGAGTCAATATATCCCAAAGGAGTCAATACAACAATTAATGATTATATAGAATTAAATATCCATAGAAGGCATATATATATATATATATATATATACACACACACACACACACACACACACACATACATATTAGCAAAACCATACACAAATATGTGCTACAGTAATGCAAAGTAAAACAACATAAAAAGATGTTGATCAGTCAATAAGCATTTTTTAAGCTTCTGCCATGGACCAACCACTGTGCTAAGTGCTGAGGATACAAATAGAGACAGAGTCAGACAGACATATGGACAGGGGTGAGGGAAACAGAGGAAGGGAGGGAAAGGGGGAAACAAGACATTAAGATCTAATAGGAAAAGACAAAATACAAGAAGAAGTTTAAAAGAAAGGGGAGCAGGGAAGGTACCTATTGGTGAGGGGGGAAGACATGGTGCCAGAGAAGTCCCAATGTAATGCAGCCAGGTGAGAGGTGAGATGTTCTAAGTTGAGCTCCCTCCTTAAATATAGGATTGGAGTTCATGGCTTCACCCTCCAAACAGTGGTACAGAGGGTGGTGAGGAGGTGGAATACCAAGGCTGACAGGATCTTGTAAGTTGTTAAAATTTTCTTAATAATGATTTTCCTGGGGCATGATGGAAAAGTCAGACAAATCCTGGAGTGTAGCCAGGTAAGAAATGAGGAATCAGAATCCTGATAAATGCAATGACCAATCTTGAGTTAGATAACTGTTGATGAAAGACGCCTCTCTTCTCAGTAAAGAAAATGTATACTATAGGTACACAAAAGAAGCATGTGATATTTCCTAAGGTTAGGTCACAGGGTCATTTTTTTTTGTTTATTTTTTCGTCATTACATAAAGTATTGGGTCAAATTTTGGGACAATATGATTTAAAAAATTAATAATTAAAATATTTTTTTGAAATGAAAATACACCATCTAGAGGACAGCATATTTCCTAATTATTCATGCTAGGTGAACACATGTAGAATCAACAAGGCTAAGTTGCTAGAAAGCCTAGAAAACTTATGTTCAAATCTCACAAATAGCTGTGTGACTCTGGGGTCAGGGAAGAGAATATGCATTTATATAATACCTACTATAGACACTGTACTAAGTGCATTACAAATATTAACTCATTTGGACTCAAAACAACCTTAAAAGGTAGGTGTTGCAATTAGCCCTGTTTTACAGTTGAGAAAACTGAAGCAAATACAAGTTAAATGATTTGCCCAGGTTCACACAGATGGTAAATGCCTGAGCCTGGATTTGAAATCAGGTCTTCCTAACTCTAGGCCCAGAAGTCTATCCACTGTGCCACCTACTTGCCTCAGCTAGTCGCAGTGACCTTGTCAAACTCCCAAAGACTGTATAATGCAGAGGACATGCTTCACTGCATTTGTAGAAGGACTTTCCTCACCTAAATCACAGATCAGGTCAACATACGGATACTTTGGTCTCCTGGTAAGGAGCTGTTAAGCGCCAGGACTTTTTTGTTTCTTTGTTTACTTTTATTTTATTTTCCCTGTGCAGCAGATATATCTGGAAAATTTGTGCATTCTCATCACCTAATGGAAAATATGATTTTTATTTCATGTCAAATGATCCACTTTGCCTTCTGGAGGAATGGCATCCAATTCCTGTTACATTCAACAGGACACTCTTTCTTCTGTCTTCATTACGTTTTTAAGGAATGCTTCATTCTCCCTAACAAGCTTATAAACATAGGAAATAATTCCTCCTGCTATTTCACCTTCATTTCTAAAGGGGAGACTAACTTATTTTCTGTACACATACTGCATTGTTACTTAGCACTGGAAGAAACAGAAACATAATGTGCCTTTTGCAGGTCATTGAAACATGCTGCACATCCCACATTCTTGCTAAGACATATCCTCAATTCTCTGCCCCTCATGCTGCTAACTCTGTCTTGAACAATAATGATGTATTTTTTTTCTCTGTCTTTTCCCTGAATAAAAACTCCTAGTAAAGATATTAATGCCTCTTCCTCCAAGTAATCTGGTGTTAGTGACTTAGCTGAAATTAAATCATCAATTAACCAAGAGAAAGGGAAAGACCTTCTCATACCATATAATAATCCAAAGTGACACATCTATATGGGTTTATGTTCCTGCATTTCAAAACTTCAGTTGTGTTTGGAATAACTGAAGCTAAATATTCTACTCAAACTTCAGAATTTATTGCGTTTCACTGCGTACTAGTCTTTCTTTTTAACCCAGGGGTGAGGAGCCTTGGTCTTTTAGATCGTTGGATGCAGCCTTTTGACTAAGTCCAAGTTTTACGGAATAGAATAAATCATTTTATTAAGGGGATTCAATAATAGGTAGATCAGTGAGAAATATGCATTTCTTATTCATAACCAATTAGAATTACTAGTATCGATAGTTCTAGAGATACAAATTATTATTTTTTACTCATTTTTTCCTTTATATAACCTATAAAGACTTTTTTAAAAAACCAAAGATTAAACTTTTAAGAGAACTAATAAAGCAGCCAGAATTTTCTAAACAGTAGAAACTTAGAAATAAAAGAAACTTTCTTTCCATAAGTAACAAAGATCAGATTTGATCACTGAACTTTTTGCCTAGTCCTCAGTTATCATTCAAGTTTTATTTTACATGTGGTGTTTTTTTTTTTTTTCCCCTTCCAACTGAAAGGTTCATAATAAATGTCTTAGAGATTTCATTCTGGCTAATGAGCCCCTCTAGTCTCATTTGGGAAACTTTTCAAACTCTCTGTCCTTCACTACTAAGAAGTTACAGTGAAAATAAAACCTGAAAACTGCCAATGCAGAGAAATGTATATTTGGAGCCTCAAATGTTTTATGTATGAATGAGACAAAAAGAGAGACTAACTCCATGGGTCTAGAGCAAAAATAGCTTATTGAAATGCTTTTATTTTTGTTGTTGTAGACTTGACTGTTGACTTCAATATTACAGATTATTTTAATTTAAAACAACAACTTTTCAATACCATAAGGTACCTTAATCATTCATTGATTTTTATTGATATAATTATAAAGTTGTTGATATGTAATGCCATCTATTTAAAACATTTTTAAATATAATGAAAATTTATTTTTAAATTTTTCACTCGAGGGAAGCAAAACTTTGTTATTTTGACTCCTAGAAAACCTATTTCAGTTAGGCATTTTCCATTAATATAATAATATGTTACTTGGGTTCCCAATTTTTTTTTTTTGCCTTCCTTAATATTTTTGAGCTAGAAATGATATTCAAAATAAGGTATGGTCAGACTGAGCATTTATATCCTATAACTACTTCTAGCAAGTCTTTTCACTCAAAAGGGCAAAACAGTTTCACTTATAACCAGTATTTCAATTACTACAATTTAGAGAGAGAAGGTATCTTCAAAATCATTTAATTTAGTCCCCTTATTTTACATCTAAGAAAATTGAGGCCCAAGTTCTTTCCCAAGGTCACAAAATTTATCAGTGGCAAGAGTCTGAAGTCAAATGGCCTTTACTTTGCAGTAGACCTCAGAGATAGGATAGACATGAAATTTTGTTGATATTGAATAAGCCATGCTATCATATTTTCTGTGTGTATATGTGTATAAAGCCAAGTGAAAAATTGAATCAATTATCATAAACTCAAAGATGCACTAAATTTTTTTAATGTTTCTGTCTTACATGTAGCAACATGCTCTATTTAAGGACAAAGAAGTCAAATTGACTTTTAGTCAAACTGATGTGAAGACAAGGTGAAGAAAGATCAGAAATAGACAAAGATGGACTGATATACATGGGTCTGCCCAGGTATATGACTCAAAACAATCCTGTTTTTTCCTCCCTCTTTGTAGAAACAGGCTGAATGTACTGCTAAGACATGTAGTTGTATACTACAAGTGGATAAAAATGCAGCTCTGTATGGCACAATGATATTGTGGTCTTGATCAAAATTTTGTTTAATATATTCAGCCCAACATGGAAAAAGTATATTTCAAGATTTTTATTTTCAAATATTTTAAAATTTTAATATTTAACATTACATTTTTTTAACTTTTGAGTTCCAAATTCTCCCCCTATCTCCAAATTGTATCCTGTCCTTTGAGAAGATAAGCAATATAACAATTTTTTTTATTTTTTATTTTTAAATTTTATTATAGTTTGCATCATTCATTTCCACAAGATTTTGAGTTACATATTTTCTTCCCCTCTTTCCCCCACCCACCACCCCAAAACAGCCATCCCAGTGTGTCCCCCCTTCCCCAGTC
>CM053592.1:118131259-118155792 GCA_028646515.1 Pseudochirops corinnae
GGACTGCTTATCTCCCCCTTTCACAATCCCGCCTCGCAGCTGCCACTAATCCGCTCACCTGAGAGGCTCCTCCGCTCCTCCAGCTCAGCCGCCCCCGGGCACAGCCGCGGCTTCAGGCCAGGCTGGTTTTTGGTTTGCAGTGCTAATATGGTTCCTCGTAGCCGAGGAACTTTAGTGGAAAGTATCTTTGTGTGTGTTTTGGAGTTCTAGGATTGGTTTAGAGTCCTATTTTATGGGTATTTTGGGGTGGCTATGTGAGAGCTGTGATATGTTGCTGCTGCTACGCCACCTTCTTGGCTCTGCCCCCCAACAATATAACAATTATAGATGTGAAATGATGCAAAACATATTTTGATATCAGCCATGTTGAAAAATAAAAGCAAGAAAATAAAGATAGAGACATATATTATACATTTATGTACACACATACATACTTCAGTTTTCTCTGAGTTTATCAGTTCTCTCTCTGGAGGTGGATAACATTCATCATCATGAGTCCCTTGATTTTCAATGGCTTTATTTTTAAGTGTATTATTTCTTTGGATTGAATGGACCTGATATCTCTCCATATCTTTGTTGACTCTTTTCATAAGTTCCTGAAGCAAAAACAACAACAACAACCACAGAAACATGATGCCCTGGTAGCCAAACTCAAGTGTAAACTGTCCCTCACCCCTCCTGGACCCTTACTCAACAGAAAGCATATTTATCACCAGATCTATACTTTGAAAACATTTTCAGCTAGATAAAATCTTACCAAGGTTGCACTCGATTGGCACAATCTTTGAGAACTCAACATCACAATGATGACTTGATAAGTCATTGGAGTAGTCTTTTGGTAGAATGAACTCAGAACATATTAGACTAAGCAATTAAAGCAACAAAATTGAACGGTTGTGCTAACATTAGGATGTTCTGTCTGTCTCTCCTTCTCCCTCCTATTTTCATTTTCCACCCCCCGCCCCGCCATATCTCTTTTTCCTCCCTACCTCCTATCCACCCTATAAATTACCCTTTTTCCTTCTTTCCCTCCCTCTCTCCACTCAGATTTGTGGGAACAAGTTTATGGGGTCTTTTCCTCAAGGCAGAAAATAGCCACTATGAATTCCCATGCTTTAACAACAAAGAGTTGAAGTAAGTCTATGCAGAGTTGTTTGTTTTTTTTTTAATAAATGAAGCATTCTGACAGGATCAAACCAGTCCCCTCAATTCAATGCCAGGTGTCTCACAATCTTAGCATCACTACTTTCCTATCTACATCAGCTTCTTACCCTGAGCAGGCAGCTGCTGCTCCTGCTGTCGGAGTGGGGAAAAAATGTTACAGCTGCTGCAGGCATATATTGTACCTGTCAATTTTGCAAAAAGAAAATGAGGGTGATATACACTGTCCAAAGATTATTAAGTTATGTTTTTTTTTTCTTTCTCCCTTTCTCACTTTTAGTCTGAGTTCTTTCTCTTCCCTTTTCCTCATCTGAATAATTCCTTTGCATCTGTCTTCTCATCAGTATAGTCAGGCACATTTGCCATGGGATCAGAGACACTCCACCCAAAATGTCCTCACTATTATTTCTGTAGAAGAACAAGCTTAAATAATAAGCTTAGTAAAGTGCTCAGTCCTCTCTTGCCAGCAGTGTTAACAAAGAACAGTGTACAGCATCAGCTGGCCCAATTTGTGCTAATGCAAAGTTGCAAATGGTCAGGCAGCTTTAAGTGGGATGGAATCAAAAGGCATTGTGGTTCTTCTGAACTCATTTATTGAAATAAGTTGTTATTTAATCACATTATCCTCTTGGGTACAGACATAGTGAAATTTAGAAGCCAGTGTGATTGTCAGGACTGAAATGGAGTTAGAAAAACACTTTGTTTTGGCTTAACTGAGCTTTCTTATACCTATTTTATAGAACTTTTAAAAACTCATTAGATATTGCTAAACACTCTTCTGAGAAATGGGTTATGTAAATAAAATATATTAGGATTCATGTGCTTTAGAAAGTGAGAAGTTAAAAGGTACCACTTTTACCTTGAAAGTACAGGTGAGTGAACTGAGTCAGTCAAAATGCCTTGGTAGAAAAAAAGTAACAGTATTTCAATGAATTGTAGAGCTATCTCAGCAGATTATGGAGATGAGAAGTAGGCCTATTTATTTACTTATGTTTTTGCTTTTCAAAAATGCATTAATATTTTATTTATTAACAATAGTAATAGCAAATATTTAATAGTGTTTTACAGTTTTCAATGTACTTTACAAATATTATTTCATTTAATCAACTGCATCCCCTGCCATGGAAATACTAGTACTCTCCTAGTGATGCTCTTTGTTATTTTTGTTGTTTCCTTTTTTTTTTTTAAATCTTTTATTTATTTATTTTTATTTTTCAACATTCATTTCTACAAGATTTTGAGCTACAAATTTTCTCCCCATCGTTTCCCTAGCTCCCACCCCAAGATAGCAAACCTACTGAATACCCTTCCCCCAATCTGCTCTCTCTTATATCCTCCTCCATGCCTCCCCCCCACCCCCAACGTTCTATTAGGGCAAGATGGATTTCTATACCCCAGGGCCTGTATATCTTATTTCTCAGTTGCATTTAAAAAACATTTTTTTGAATCATTTGTTTTTAAAACTTTGATTTCCAGATTCTTTCCCTTCTTTCCTCCTCACCCACCTCTACTGGGAAGACAAACAATTCAATATAGGTGCTACATGTGTAGTTAAGCAAAACGTTTCCATAATAGTTATATTGTAAAAGATTAAGTGTATTTCCCTCCATCCTATCCTTCCCCCTCCACCTACTTATTCTATTTTTTACTTGGACCCTGTCTCTTTTTAAAAGTGTTTGCTTCAAACTACCCTCTCCCCCAATCTACCCTCCCCTCTGTCATCCCTCCTCTTATCCCCTTCCCTCATACTTTCCTGTAGGGTAAGATACCCAGTTAAGTGTGTATGTTATTCCTTCCTTAAGCCAAATGCAATGAGAGTAAGGTTGACCCGTTCCCTTTCATGTTCCTGCTCTTCCCTTCCATTGTAAGTTTTCTCTTGCCTCTTTTATTTGAGACAATTTACCCTATTCTATCTCTTCCTTTCTCCTTCTCCAATTAAATTCCTCTCTAACCTCTTAATTTTGTGTTTTGGTTATCATCCCTCTGTATTCAACTGATCCTGTGCCCTCTGTCTATGTATACATGTACACATACAAACACTCACATATGTATTTATACACACATACATACTCCTATACATACATATTTGTATGTATAAATATGTATAAACACACACACACACACACACACACAGACACACACACACATTGGCTTCCTGTTTCAGCCAACCCCTTCCTGTTATGTCAGCAACAGGAGACAGAGTTTACACATTCTGTTTCTTTCACAGAGGCTTGACTATTTACTAAGGGCTAAGTACCTGCTTATTTGACATAACAAAAAGAGGTCTTCAAATTTAAATGTTACCATTACTATACTTCCCACAACTTTTCTGTATATAAGACTCCATCTTGCCTCTATGTAAGAGAGCAATATAACTTTCTAGCACAGACTTAATCTGTGTCCAATACAAATGAACTTTTAATAAACTTTACTTTTCTTTGGCTGAGAGAAGACTTGAGTTGAATTCATTTGGCAGTATCCAGCATGTTGGTATTTTGGGGTCTCAAGCACTCCTAACCCTAACCCTGACCACTTCAAATCCACTTTTAGAATTTACTTTTTCCTTACCTCCACTTCTTAGAATTCCTAGCTGCCTTCAAAGTTTGTCTTCATGTGATTATCTCTTCCAGGATACCTTTCCTAATATCCTCAGTTGTTAGTTAAAGATTCTAGTTTTTTAAATTTATATGTATATGTTTATATGTGGTAACCCTCCAACAGAATGTAATTTCCTTTAGGTCAAGGATTGTGTTCTGTTTTTTGTTATGGCCTCAGTGCCTGTCATGTAGCTGGACTTTAATAAAATTGTGTTCGCTTTGTTCAGTTGAAAAAAAAGTTAATGGAATGGAGGGAACAAGAAGGCTTCTGTAATCATCTTCACTACCACATTAAGCTCTGGACTTTGATGCTAGAAATGATAGCAAAGAACATGAAGCTTATTTGAGCGAGAGTGTGGAGGTTGAATTAATATGTAGTGATGATTAATGGGACATGTGGTAAAAAGGAAGATAATATCTAAGATGAAATGAAGGCTTTGAATATAGCTGATAAGGTGAAGGGTAGTGGTTTTTAAACAAAATAGACAAGTTAAAAGAAGGAAAAAGAATAAACTTGGTTTTGGGCACATGGAAGTTTTAGATAAAATTACTATATTCAAATGGAGATATCACATAGGCAAATGGAGATGCTATTCTGGTGCTCAAGACAAGTGGAGATATCATTTAGAGAATCAATTTTGTACTGATGTTACCTGAAACCATGGGACTGAAGACTATTGGTCAAAAGAGTTTCCAGAAAAAGAAGATAAGAGATCCAAGAAAAAGAAGATAACAGCATTAAAGAGGAAATGATTTAGAGAATCCATAATCAGTTAAGTAGAAGGAGGAATAGTATAATATATTAGCTCAGAGAACAAAGGATAAATATTCATTCAGATGGATGGGTAATAAAAATACACAGTGCTAAAAATAAGATGATGATTGCATTCAGATCTTTAAATTTGTTGATTCAAAATTCACCAATGACCAAAACTCACCAACAAGAGCAGTTATGGTAGAGCACGGGGGAAAAAGGCAGCCATTAGGACAAGGAGGAGTTGCAGCAAAGGTGATGATAAAAAGTGATTTTCTTTTTTGAGGTTTTTGGTTAAGGCTATGATATCTTAAACAGGGCAGAAGAAGCTCTTTTTTTTTTTTTTAAAGAATGGGAAGACCTATGATTATTTCTAGTTTATATGTGAAGCCATGAGCAAAAAGATACTTCAAAGAAGAGAGAGTGGATGAAGATCCTGAAACAAAATAGGATGAAATCAAGAACACAATTTTGTCTTAGCAAGGAATAGAAACACATTATTCTGTGAGAGATAAGAGAAGGAGAGGATGGGTATTTATGGACAATCTTGAATTTCATCATCTGGATCTGAGAAACTTTAGCCAACACAATGTTTAGCATACAGAATGAGAACATTTCTGATCTTCTTTACCAAAGTGGCTCGTGTTACAATGGACCAAAAAAAAAGATAGATAGAAAGAAAGAAAATTAACAAAGTAACAACAGAAAACAAAAACAAGAAGACCACCATCTCCTTTAGTGAAATTTTAAAGGACTTCCTCAGGTAATGTTGCATGGAATAAAAGTGAATAACTCTGTAGAATTAATTCTAAATTATTACCATGTGAAGTAATCTGTGCTATGAATTACTCTCATTCTGATGAAGATACATTCATAAATTTATAGAATCAGAGATCTTTGTAGTTTGAAGAGATGGCTTATAGTATGACAGAGGAAGTAACCAGAAAAAGTTGATGTTTGGAATCTGACATTATTTAACAGTTTTATAATACAAGGTTTTTAAAAGCAGAATAGGTAACTTAGAGAATAATTGTTCTTCTTTGGAAATCTTACAATAAGTTTTGTAATTTTCTGTGATCTTGTGGGAGGACATGAGTTGGAGAAGCAGGAACCCTAAAGCTGATAATAAGAGTCTTCTAATTTAATACAGCAATGAATCTAACCTATCTGAGAAATAGGGAATTCCGAAAGTACGTTTTTTATCAAGATCAACCTATGGATTTCACTAGTATAGGGAACTCCAAGCGTTAAAACTCCCTCTATCAATATAAATCTTCACTTTATGTTCTTAAAGAACCTTCTGGAAATATGGAGAGGTTGAAAGTCTTTCCCTCAGTCATACACCCATCACTTTTAAAGCAGAATTTCATAACCATGTCTTCCTGATTCCAAAAGCGACTCTATATCTACTATATCACGCTATTTCAATTAAGCATTTACTGAGCACCTTGTCGGTGCTCAGTGCTATGCAAGCCAGGTACTATGAGGATCACTTGTGTGTGTGTGTGTGTGTGTGGGGTGTGTGTGTGTGTGTGTGTGTGTGTGTGTGTGTGTGTGTGTGTGTGTGTAGGCAAAGAGCTCTATCTTCCTGTATCTTGGGTCAGTCTCTGCTCATCTTATACATGTCTTTCCCAGGTACAAATATGAATGGAGACAGTAGAATATTTGCTCTTTTGCATTTTCCATGCAACAAGGTCTCCTACATTAAGCTGAATCAGAGACAGTTGACTTCATACATCACTCCTAACTTCTTAAGCAATTTTATCACATCACCTAAAAGTCAAACTTAACATTAAATGTAAGACAGGTTTACTTATAATGAGTTTCTGGAATTCAGCCAGTCTTTCTTTACTGAAGTAATGCTTACTGCTTCACAACTGCATGTGAGGAGGACAGATCACAATGGGATACATCAACAGCTGTTCTATGATAAGCCAAAGTGGGGCAAATGAAAGCAAAATGGGCAGAGGGAGCTAGCTGATACACTGGAGCACAATTTCTTATGATACAGCAGAGCTGTGGACAGCTGAGAAACAACAGCATCTGACAGGTCAACCTGGTATGCTGTGATAAAAAATGAGTTTGCTCTTCAGAGCAAAGGTAGAGAGAACAATTCAAGTCTAATTTGCTGAATTTCATACAGTGCTCAGGATGGAAAAGTGACTGCAGTCAGGAGCCGAAGGACAAGCTTTCTGCATATGCAGTGTGGAAATAATGCAATGGTCGTGTAATCCTATATCAGCAGCATCCTTGGAAAGGTATTTAGATCTATTTGACCACAGGTCTAATGATGTCTATGTAGAAACTAGTCAATTTACAGATATAGGAATATATCTATCAAGAAACTTGTCTCTACCTCTCAGAAGGAATCCTACTATTCCCTGTTGGCCTGAATCATAAGTAATCTTATATGTTTTCTCTTTTCTACTAGGTTGCTTCCCTTTTTGGACTGTAAGCTTGTTGAAGGGTAGGCCGTGGTATTATAAACAGTGAATCCCAAAGGATACTTAACAGAGTGACCTATGAAAAGCAGATATTTAATAACCCTTAATAAAAATAAATAAACAATGTATAATTAGATTCCCTCAAATAAGGAAAAATAGTCAAGTAAAAGCAGCCTTATATTCTGAAAGAGAATTGATATTAATGAAATGCCAACTTATCATTGAAAAGCTAAGCAGAATAAACAAAATTCTAAATTAGATGGCACCCATGAAACACTGAGGCCTTTGGGGATTATAAGGCAAAGGAGACTAGTTGAATTACTAGTCCTTTGAATTTGACCTTTTTTCTGCTTAACTGAATTCCAAATGAATGACCATAACATTAGTGACTTCAAATAGTTTACTACTTTGGAGAAGACATTTAATACTAACAAAAGATCATATGAGACTGTTCTGTCTGCAACAATCCAGTTACTGCATAGGGGCACAACATACAACTGTGCTATATGATCTAAATAATAACCTTGAAGAGATCTTCATTCTGAATAGCTGAAGTGATATTTTTAAAGGCACCCACCAAGTGAATTCTCCATTGTGATCAACAAATAAAATGTGTGTAATAAATGATTATGTAATGTACAGAGGGAGAGGGAGAGGGAGAAGGAGTTTCTCTCAGCAGCATCTGGAAGCTGAGCTGCTATAGCTGACTGTGAACTGAGTTGGAGTTTTCTTGAGACCAGAATCTGGTGAAGGCTGAAGTTGCTACCTGGAGGGCTGCCTGGAAGGCCCAAGTTGTTGCTGACTCCTGGAAGGCTGAGATTTCTTCTGGGTCCTAGGGCCAACTGAACTGTTGGGGGAGCATGACCAAGATAAGACTTTGTTTGTGGCTTGGTTGATCCTTGAGTTCCTTGGAACAGAAGTTGTGAAGGTTTTGAGATATACTGGACCCTGTGAACTTCAGTGTGTACCAGGAACTGTCCAGAAGACTGGACAAGAACCTGGGAGCTGACTGCCTCTGAATCCAGGTGACTTTTTGGTGGATTCAGGTAGGAACTGGGACCATGGAAGGGGATCCAGAGAATCTGAGAAACCACCCCAGTCAAGATGAAGAAAAGGCCTCTCCTTGGATATTATATTCTGTGATGAAATTGAAGTTTATTACTGACCTAGGGGTGGAGGGTTTGTGTATTTTCTAATGATTGTATTTAATGATTAGCAATATTTTGTAACTGATTGCTAAATAAGTGATTGATTAAGTTAATCTAATTGCCCCATGAATGGAAGACTGACTTGTATTGTGAGATGATTGAATGACTAAGTAAGGAGACAAACTTCCTTAGGGATACCAGATCATTGTTCTTTTGTTCTTTGTTCTAAATACTGTGACTACTTTGGTGAAAACTGTGAGGCCATTCAAATGATAAGCTGTTTTGAATACTCTATTGGGATTTTCTGTGATAAGATGTAATGTTGTATATATTGTATCTTAATTTGTTGTGAATGTTTGCCTTTGGTTTGTTCTTGAATAAATAGAGTGTTCACTATATTATGTAATCAGAATCTTAAAAGCTGTTCACAGTAGCATTCTTTTGGGAAGCTGCTTGTGAATGGCATTAAAAGTATGTGGGGGGATCTAGAAGAAGAATTTGGGGAGGGTCTTCAGGAGGAGTCAATGAAGTCAGACTCCAGTAAATGAGTGATTAAGGATGGGAAGTTGGGGCCCACAGACAATGGTGCAAGGGTAGAACAGTTGATTTGGCTATAGATATATTTTTTAAATTTATTTTTAGTTTACAAAATTCATTTCCACAAGGTTTTGACTTAAAAATTTTCTCCCCATCTTTCCCTTACCCACTACCCCAGAACAGTGATTCCACTGAATATCCCCTCTTCCAATATGCTCTCGCCTATATCTTCCCCCATTCCCCCTCCAACTTTTCCAGTAGGGCAACATGAATCTCCATACCCTAGTGCCTGTATATCTTATTTCCAAGTGCATGTAAAAAGTAATAATAATAATTTTTTTTTAACATTTGATTTTAAAACTTTGAATTCTAGATTCTTTTCCTTATTCCCTCATCACCCAGCCTTAGTGGGAAGATAAGCAATTCAATATAGGCTGTACATGTGTAGGTATGCAAAATATTTCCATAGTGGATATATTGTGAAAGACTGACTGTATTTCCCTCCATCCTCTCCTGCCTGCCACTTGATCTATTTTCTACTTTGACCCTGTCCCTTTTCAGAAGTGTGTTTCTAACTACCTTTCCCCCCATCTTCCCTCCCTTCTATCATCTCCCCTCTAATCCCCTTCCCCCTTACTGTCCTGTAGGGTAAGATACACAAGTTAGTGTGTATATTATTCTCTCCTTAAGCCAAATTCAATGAGAGTAAGGTTGATCCATTCCCTTTTGCCTTCTTGTTCTTCCCCTCCATTGCAACAGTTTTCCCTTCCCTCTTTTATATGAGATAATTTACCCTATTCTGTCTCTCCCCTTTTCATCTCATTATATTCCTCACTCACCTCTTAATTTTATTTTTAAAATATCATCCCTTCCTATTCAATTGGTCTTGTGCCTTCTTTCTATGTATACTTACACACATACTCACATATGTATTCATATGCACATAAACCCTCCTATATAGACATATATATATATATATATATACATACATATATATATATATATATACACACACACACACACACACACACACACACATCAATACAGGGGCATCTCCAAATTCCATTACCAATACATCCTCATAATGAGAAAAGTTTCATAAGTTACAATTATTGTTTTTTCCATGTAGGCATGTAAATAGTTCTTCTGTGATAAGTTCCTTATGATTTCTTTTCCTTGTTTGCCTTCTCATGCTTCTCTTGCTTCTTGCATTTGAATGTCAGATTTTCTATTCAACTCTGGTTTTTTCATCAAGAATACTTGAAAGTCCTCTGTCTCACTGAATGGCCATATTTTTCCCTGAAGCATTATACTCAGTTTTGTTGGGTAGTTATTGATTTTAATCTTAGCTCCTTTGACCTCCGGAATATCATATTCCAAGCCTTTTGATCCCTAAATGTAGAAACTGCTAGACCTTTTCTTATCCTGACTGTGTTTCCACAGTACCCAGACTGTTTCTTTTTGGCTGCTTGCAATATTTTCTCCTTGACCTGGGAACTCTGAAATTTGGCTATAATATTCCTAGGAGTTTTCTTTTTGGGATCTTTTTCTAGAAATGATTGGTGAATTCTTTCAATTTCTATTTTGCCCTCTGGTGCTAAAGTATCAGGGCAACTTTCCTTCAGAATTTCTTGAAGGATGATTTCTAGGTTCTTTTTTTGATCATGGCTTTCAGGTAGTCCAGTAGTTTTCAAAATATCTCTCCTGGATCTATTTTCCAGGTCAGTGTTTTTTCCAATGAGGTATTTCACAATGCCTTCAATTTTTTCATATGTTTGCATCTATTTAATAATATCCTGATTTCTCATAAAGTCATTAGCTTCCATTTGCTCCAATCTAATTCTGAAGGAATTATTCTCTTCAGTGAGCTTTTGAGATTCTTTTTCCATCTGGCAAATTTGGCTTTTTAAAGCATTCTTCTCCTCATTGGCTTTTGCCATTTGAGTTAGTCTATTTTTTAAGGTGTTATTTTCTTCAGTCAGGTTGTTGACTCTCTTTTCATGATCTTCTTGCATCATTCTCATTTCTCTTCCCGGTTTTTCCTACACTTCTCTTACTTCATTTTCAGAATCCTTCTTGAGCTCCTTTATGGCCTGTAACCACTTCATATTTTTCTTAGAAACTTTTACTCTGGGAGTTCTGACTGTGTTATCTTTCTCCTGTTGCATGCTTTGATGCTTTTTGTCCCCAAAAAAGAAATCTAAGGTTTGACTGCTGTGCTTGCTTTGCTTACTTTGCTTGCTTATCTTGCCACTCAATTACTTTACTTTTGAACTTTTTGCCATAGTAGAACTCTGCTTCCAGAGAGGAGATCTTGGTCCCAAATTGCTGGTGTTTTTGTAGCTGCCAGAGCTATTAGTTGGGTGCCCTCTCTGAAGCCTCCACAAGCTCTGGCACCTGGTCGCACACCCCAGGACCTCCACCCAAGACAATGATCCGTATCCAAACAGGTTAAAGCAAGAGCAATTACCCCTCTGAATGGTCACTTGGTACCCCTATTATCTGGAAGCCAGGAGTTCTGAAGAAGCCACATGGCAGCTGCATGGTGGCAGTGCCTCCCCCGTTTCTTGACTTCTTGCCACAGGGACAAAGGCTGGACCACATTCTTGGTCTCCCTGTTCCCTCAAAGTCCACACTGACCTTTTACTTTGCCTTTGGCATTTATGGGTTGATAGTTCTGGAAACCACCACAGCTGCTGGTGGTCCACATTCCTGGAGTACCCTCCAGCCACTGCTGGTCAGGTCCACCCTGAGGCTAAAACCATGAGGTCATGTGGGACTGCCCTCAGCTCCCAGCACACTGGGGTGTGGACCCTTTGTGCTGGCCTGCTGGGCTGCCTGCTGGGCTGCCTGCAGAAGGAGATTTGTTTCTCTCTGTCATTTTGTGGGTTCTGTAGCTCTAAAGTTTCTTTAGAGTCACATTTTGTAGATATTTGAGGTGATTATTGGGGGAGCTCATGGAGTTTTCTCGCTTCTACTCCACGTCTTTGCCCCGCCCCCCTGGGTATAGATATTTTGATAGCCATTCTGTTAACTTTCAAGCCACCCTTTATACTGGTGTTGAGTTATTCTTCTTTATGAAGAAATCTGATTTTAAGATTGTAAGATAATAAATTGAGAGCTATAAGAGACTTAGAGATCATCTAATCCACCTCTTTAAGTACAAGAAAACTGCGGCCACAGTGGTGAGTGACTCATTCAGAAACACACAAAAGTAAGTCAATAGAGAGAATTTGAGACTCTGTACCTCTAACTCTAAATCTCATGCTCTTTGTACTATACTACAAATCTGCAGTAGAGAAAATTCTTCCACCTTGCCTTTCATAACTAATCACTTTCATTACAACAGCTTCATAAGAAAGATGCAGATATTATTATCCCATTTTATGCAGGACAACACCAAAGCTCAGAGATGGTAAATGACTTCAAAACCACTGTTCTATCCACACGATCAAAGATTCTCCTTCATATATTGAAGACCCTAGAGATAGAAGTAGGAAGAGCCAGTAGATTTGGTTGGAAAAGTGAACTTTTAAGAAAAAGAACAAGTGCTATTTGTATATATATGTTAAAAAAAAAGATAATACCCTGGAGCTTCGAATCTAACATGACAATTCTTGGTTCTAAATTGACTCCCCTGAAATGTCAGAAAAACATCAAGAAACAAAAGCAATAGATTATGAAAATTATTTCAGGCTCCAGTTGATATGTGGGAGCCACAGAGCTTTCCAAGCTTATACTTGTCTAAATTAGCAACTCCTAGCAGCCCTGAAATCTAATTTGAATTGTTATGAGCAGTCCTAATTGCTCTACCTCTACACCCAACTAGTGAGTAATTCCTGCTTTCATTACCCAACTCTTATTACTGATAGTAAATTAAGTACTCAACCTAGGTTGATTTTGCTCTATTAAGACGAAACAGTGACATGCTGATTAAATTTAAACTGTCAGATATTATTTCATTTATCACTATTACCAGTCACTGGAGAGTATAACTAGTCATTTTCTTTTCTGATACTCCCATTTAAACTTTTGTCTTTAGAAAGTAAGGACAGCTGGAGCTAAATCTAACTTTCCAAACTATCAAAATTGGATTTTTAAGCCAGGGAATAGAGGTTCTCACTTCATGTAATCAAGGAGGTCATTTGGAAGACTTAAATATATTGGAGTTGTTTGGTATATATTATTTTTCATTTCAAAGATTATTTTATTTTGGCCAACTATTCTCAGTATTTTCATTTGTTAGACCTTTAAGGATTCTCCCATCACAACATTCTTTCCTACAAGAAATGACTAGAATAATTTCTACAGTTTAATATGGGATTGATAGAGCCCTTATCTTTGTATACTGGAAAAGAAGGATTGCAGATTGGAACTAGTAGAGGGAGAAGGGATCCAGTTAGTCCACTCAAGGAGGCCACAGGTTGAGCACTGACTATGAAGCAATTATCCTAAGTCCTGAAATTCCTATCTCCATATTTCCTCTCAAACTCTTCCCATTCTCTTCCCTATTGGACTATGGTAACTAACCATAGTTTGAGAAAACTGAATCTCATACAACCTCAACTTCAGCAGCTAATTGAACTTGAGACAATTAGAGCTTCATTAAGTGGGAATACCACAGTTTTGTCCTATTACCATAGAACAAGGTTCTTATCTGGAGCCTTTCAACCAAGGGAAGCACACTATTTGCAGAAACAGCTGTCTTTAATTACCTAGAATGATGAAGTAATGAATAAAAGAATTTTCTCCAAAAGCTTTCCCTTCCATTGGAAATAAATTTGGGAAGACTGACAGTATTATGTATACCTTAGGGAGAAAGTGTCAAACCTAGATATTTTGGCATAGGACAGTAATTGTTTCAGAGACTGTCAAAGAGAATTAGAAATTGTAAAATAAAGTAGGTCTCCTAAAAATATAGGTATTAGAAATATAAGATTGACTAGCAAGGCTTTTAGGAAAAAAGTCCAACTTGTTAGCTTTGGCTTAAATGTTGCGACATGAATTCTAAGTGAGACAAGCATCCTAGTTTTATAAAAGTTGTCATTTGGGACCCCAAGTTTTTTTTTTTAAATAAGATGACCCACTGCTTTAGCTATCAAAGCTTTCAAACTAATAATCCAACATCACATAGACATGAAAAAATACAGTATAGCTGAATCTATAAACATTACGCTTCAGTTAAAATTGCTGATCTATTTCTTTCTTATCCTTTTGATGTTGTGTGAGATATTTCACCCTTCCAGGCCTTGATTTCCTCCTGTTTAAAAGGAGAAGATTGTATAGTATATAACTTCTAAAGCCATTTCTTGTGGCTTTAGATTACTGTACCCTGTAATTCTATGATAATTAGTCATTTCTAAGTTAACTTTATTAGCAAACAGTTGTTTGGAATTCTGTTCTTCAAAGACAGAATTTGATAAACATTACTATATTATATTTAGTTACATATATTAAGGAAAACTCATTTTCATTGCACTGATAAATTTAATAATGTTCTTTATCAAATATGTACTTTTTTATTTTAAACTTTAAGGCTTTCTTCTACTCCATTCCTGATGGTATTTCTTTAGAGTAAATTTGGAATAGTGGTCCCGTTTCCACAGGAATACCTGTGTTCACATTCTACCTGTGGAACTTACAAAACATGATTTTAGGCAAATAAGTTAACCTTTCAGAGCTCTGGCTTCTTTATCTATAAAACTCAGAAAATAAAAGTACCTTCCACAGAAGGCTTTTATGGAGATCAAATAAATTAAAGTATGTAATCACTTTAGAAACTTTCAAGGCTGTTATCAATGTAAACTAATATTATTAATCTTTGTTATTTTTCAAAACATTCTTTGTTATTTCTAGTTTTATAGTTCATGAGTCTCCATCAATGTACTCCCCCTCAACTGATATGTCATACTCATGCAAATTAACCAGATGTAATTCACTTTGAGAAATGGATATTCATCATTAGGACAAAACATGCCTTTCTCCATCCAAATTCATGATATCTTCTGCCACCAGTACACACAGAGGCCTGGCTAAAGTATGTTCAAGTTTAGATAGTACATGTAGCAAATGGGCTAAATCAGAGCTTTTGCAAGTCCTGTTGCATCTTCAAGATGTTGTCATTAGAAATGGTTTATTTTTCTGCTAGATTCCTTGTAGAGTCTTGAATATGCCTTCATTTATCATATCTCATCAGTGCTTGGCTCCTGATGCAGTCACTGACATCAGACATTGATTTCGTGGAGACAAAAAAAAAAAAAAATATATATATATATGTATATGTATGTATATATGTATGTGTGTATGCATATATATGTGTATGTATATATAAAACCATGTATATATGTGTATATATTTGGAAAAAAGAAGATGAAGGGATATTGAGATCAAATCCATGAATGAGGATAGTTCTTTTATCCTCCCCACCCTCCTCCATAGCTAGGTAATCTTTGTGATTCCAGACACTTACAACTAACAATTCCCACTCGCTTACTGGACTTACTATAAGCTCCAGAGGGTACAAAGTTCCTCAACTAATCTTAAAAAACTTCCTATATTATGTCACTGGTTCATTCATTTACTTTTAAAACACATAGAAATTAATCAAGGACTTTCCACACATGGTTCAAAATTTATGATTGATTCAAAAGAGGTATTCAGATCTTATTTGTTTGTAGGGCACAATTGAGAGATTTTTTTTGTTAAAGTGTCTTATGTGTAGGTTATTGATGCTTACTTTAAGTAGAGGATGAAGTAATAATTTAATTTATTTAGAGTTTCCCAACCTGGGGTATCAACAAGATGTGCACGGACTCTGGGGAAAAATAATCTTCAAGTTTATTTATCTCTAACTGAAATTTATCATTTATTTAAATTATGTATATATACAAAAATCGTTATTCTAGAAAAGGATCCATAGGTTTCACTATCCTGCCAAAAGGGTCTATGATCCACAAAAATTTTTAAGAATCCTTGGTTTAGGCTGAACCCCACAGTTATACAAGCATTGAAGAGTCATAACAATGATACAATGAAGTGCCATGTGAGGAAAAAGAGGGACCAGTTTGACTAGTTTGTGGACTATTGGAGAGGGCAGCTAGGTGGCACAGTGGATAGAGTGCCAGGCCTGGGGTCAGGAAGACTCATCTTCTTGAGTTCAAATTTAGCCTTAGATATTTGCCAGCTGTGTGGCGGTAGGCAAATCACTTAACCTATTGGCCTCAGTTACCTCATCTGTAAAATGAGCTGAAGAAGGAAATGGCAAACTGCTCCAGTTTCTTTTGCCAAGAAAACCCCAAATGGGTTCATAAAGCATCAGACATGACTGAAATGGCACAACAAGAGGAGTATGGACAGTATAATAATGCATAATAAGACTGAAAAGTAGGTCGAAGCCAAGTTGTGAAAAATTTTAAAGGCCAAATAAAGTATTATTATTGTTATTATTATTATTATTATTTTAAACTCAATAGGGAACCACCAGAGTACCTTGAGTAGGGAGTGATATATTTAGATCTTCACATAAGGAAAATTACTTTGGCATCTATGTGAGGGATGAATTAGAGTGGAAATTAGTTAAGTTAGGTTATTGGAATAGGCCAGGTGAGAGGAAAAGGGGACCTGCGCTGGGGTGATGACTGTGTGAGTATAGACACTCACTGTAATGATATTGTGTGAGCAAGAGACACTGTGGATAGGCAATAGTACGTTTTAACTGTGCCATATCATCAGGAGAGAAACCTTGTAGATGTCATCTTCCTCCTCCACATCCCCTACTGTGCTCTCCTCTGAGTTGATAATTCTTTGTCTACTCCCTTAGCTTCATTCCAACTGCCATTAGCTTTATCTATACATTATGACCCAAGAAAGTAATCTGTCAACAGACCAACCAAAGCTGGTTTTCATATGACTGTCTATACCAGCAATGATGTCAAAAATTATAAATGTCATTTAGAGACAGTCTGTCTCTCATATGGAGTTGTCCTTTAAGAGGGCACTCACAATTGCAAGGTTAAGAGCAAAGCATACTGGGGTCAAACAGTCAAAATGATGGTTCTATTTATATTTATTGTAATGTTTATTATTAAAGCTATTCAGTTTGGTTAACTGTCTGCATTTATAGGAGAGGCAGAAATTAAACACTGTTTTTGGTTTCGTCATTAGAATGACAACTCAATTGATCTTTTTTTTTCCTTTTATTTTTGCCGTTCCAGCTGTTTGTCTGGTATCACATAAAAATAGACTGAGTCTAATGTGATTGTTAAATTTTATTATCTTCTAAGAGTACAAAAGAGAATTTCTTCAAAAATTAATATGTCAGGGCAGCTAGATGATGCAGTACATAGAGCACCAGTCAGTCCTGAAAATGAGAGAACCTGATTTCAAATCTGGTCTCAGACTCTTGCTAGCTGTATGACTCTAGGAAAGTCACTTAACCCCAATTGCCTCCAAAAAAAAAACCAAAAAGACTATGTATATGTCTATATTCGTCAACAAATAAAAGTACCAATATAACGTATTTCTTATCTCAATATCTATATAGAAATCCCTAGATTAAGAAATGGTTCTTTATTTCTCATGCACATGCCATTAGTATTGAAAATTTCTTCATCACTAAGGTTTGAAATATCCTTCAAGATATTTTCCCTAGGTAAAATAAACAAATAGAGTAGATGGAAGGAAGGAAGGAGAGGAAAAGCAAGTAGGAGAAAGAAGTAGATTAGAGATGGGTGAAGAATGGGAAGAGTAAGTGAATGGGTAAAGAAAAAAAGATGAGTACAGATGAGAAGGAAAAGAGGAAAGATGAGAAAGGAGACAAAGAGAGTCATAAAGAGGATGAGAAAGGTAAAAATAATCCAAGTAGAAGAAAAGTCAGAGGGAAGGAAAAGAGAAATGGACAAAGCAGGAGAAGAGGGAAAGTTATGTGAGAGAAGGACAAGAAGAAAGGGGTGGTGTAGAGGAGAGAGAGAGGGGGGAAGAGAAAACGTGGGGAATGGAGAAGTAGAGAGGATAGTATTTACAATTAGCATTTTATTAAGAGATCAGAACCACTCACAATTTTGATCAATAGATTTGAATACATGTCTGATCATATTAGAAAAGATAACTTGATGCTGAGGTAGGGGTTGTCCCAGATGGTCTCTGAGAGCTCTTCCATCTCTGAAGTTCCTATTATTCTGTGATTTCCAATCCTAGCCAATCTGATGATTTGTTATACTTGAAGCTCTTCACATAAAACCGTACTGATGTGAACAGTAGCACCTGGGAACTTTAAAATCAAAAGCAGAGTCTGGGTCTTTGCACTTGGGACAACATTATCAGGACAATCAATGGTCTTTCTACCACAAACATATGGTGGTATGGCAAACCTATTTGCACCACTTAAACAGCAAATTGGAAGATGTGTGAAGTATAATACATTTTTTTCACTTTTTCTAGAAAACATTTCTATTATTGTTTATGTAACAGACTTTAGGTTCAAGCTTCCATGTTTTTTTTTTTTTTCTAAACAGGGTAAAATTAGGTGTTCATTCATTAAAGTCCGACCAAATGGAGTATCATACTGGTTGAAGGAGGACCTTTTCATCTGATATAATATAAAATCTATTTTTACACAAAACAATAAAAATAAGATCTATAAATTGGGGTGTTTAAAAATATTTATTTATTCAGGATTTGCTGCCAAAATACAGATCTACTAAGATTTAAAAGCCTCTTGTTGGCCACTTTTGTGTTATTTTGGTAATGTTATGAAGAGGTAAATCTTACTGTTTAGGATTCTGATAATTTAATACAAGAT
This sequence comes from Pseudochirops corinnae, assembly GCA_028646515.1. NCBI lineage: Eukaryota > Metazoa > Chordata > Mammalia > Diprotodontia > Pseudocheiridae > Pseudochirops > Pseudochirops corinnae. The sequence continues at coordinate 118,149,700 of CM053592.1, forward strand.
TTTTTTTTTTTTTATTGAAAAGACATTCTGCTCCATGTGAGAATTGTATTTGTGGGAACAGTTGAATCTTATTCATCTAAGGAGGTTTTCAACATTTCAGGGGAGGTCTAAATGGAGTATTAGAAGAACCAGAATCCTGTTCAATTCTTAGCCAATTTAAATTGCATCTTAGTCAATTTAAATTGCATATTGGGAATACCCCCATCTGTTATGTGACTGTGATCCAGCCCCAGCCTAAGTACCTAATATTTAGAAGATTTATCTTCCACTTTAATTTAGATGCATAGGGATAATTTGGTTAATCAGAGTTTCATACCTTTTCAGATGAACCTCTACATAAGTTGAGTAGAGTCTAATCCATCTTGGCATTTATTCATTCAATATTTATTCCAGAATACTTTAGTGAAATCATTTATAGGCATGTCAGATTAGCTGGTCTTTTGCTTTAAAGCTAATTTAAATTGGACAGACCCTAAACCTTAGCATTTCAAATATATTGAATGCCTTTAAGATATAGCATTTCATATTAATCTTAGGCTATTTTATGTTGTCCATAGTCTGTCCATCAATCTCCTTTTATAGAGGGCTTGGTTATGAAAAACAATTTATTAATTGGTGTCCATATGAGAAAAGTAGGTCAAAATTGTAGTGGGCTTTCTCAATTCTAATTCTACCCCCTGACGGAACAGTAGGGAGCTTAGGGGAAAAAAAAATTTTTTTCTGTCACCTAAGTTATTATGAAAGAAAAAAAAAAAAAGGAAGGTGCCCAATCAAACTAATGTGTTGGTTAACCACTAGTATTCCAGGTAGTTATCACAAAGCATGTAATAATGCTTGGAGACCAAGTTTTATACACACGTTTTATTACCTTGCTGTTGTTGGAGTCAGCAAAATATATTGGGAAATTAGCAGCAGATTAAAAAAAAAAAAGAGTAATGAGATGTGGATGACAAACTAATAATCAAATAGTGAATTAGAAAAGCTATGAGTTGAAAAGAGAAGTTAAATGGCATCTGATCACCTGAAACCCTGTATTTGATATTGATGAGGTATGACTATTATTTTCCTCTAAATTATGAATAATTCTTGAGCTTTGAGTTTCCCAGCATATCATAGTTCTCATGACCTGAGGTGAATAGTGTAGGTTCATATCTAATGTCATTGTATGTGAGTGATCATTGGAGCATCTGTAAACTTCAGCCTGCTGGGCTCCTCTCTCTGGTTTGCATATGTAGGGGCACTAATATTGACTTTTCTGAACAAAGAAAGACATAATACAATAACTTTCATTTCAATGAATAGTTCTTGAGCATCTACAACATCTAGGCCACTGTGTAATGCACTGGAGAAACAAAGATGGAAAACAAAACAGTCCTTGCCCTCTAGCCACTTTCAGTGTAATGATTTAGTATATATACAAGTAAGTATGACTAAGGTAGAACATAAAAAAAAATCAAAAGGGAAAAACTAAAGTTTTACAAGAAAATTTGAGGAGGAAATAAAGATTTTGAACTGCGGAATTAGGATGTAGTGGCAGAGTAGGGCTTGAAGAGAATAGTAGCCAGCAGAAATGAGGACACACAAGCATAGGAAATGGGGGCAAAGGCACAGAGAATGGGTGGCCTACAAAAATTTACTATTAGGAGAGAGCCAAAGAAGAGAGGGAAACAGACCCCTGTACAGTTTGGCTGAGACACGGTATATGAAGGGGAGCAGTTGGAAGTAAAGCCAGAAATGTAGTATGGAGTCAGAATATGAAGGGCTCTAATACATGGATAATCAATTGCATTTCGTCTTCCAGGTGATAGTGAGTCATAGATTATTTTTGAATAGGGCAACAACTTCATTAGATGTGTGTATTAAGAACACCAATTTGTCAGTTGTGTGAATGATGTATTAGATGGGAGAAAATGAGGTAAGGGAGGACAGTTCAGAGGTTCTTACAGTGGTCCCTGTATTCAGTAATAAAGGGCTGAATTACAGGTACAGAGAAATTAAAAGAACTAAGGACAAAGTTCATGATTGGAAAATAAAGGGAAAAAAAATGACCCAGAGAAGAATGAGACAGGCAGAAAATTGTATTACAGAGGACATGTAGTTAACATAAAGGATAGAGCACTGAATTTGGAGACACAGTGAAATGTGTTCAAATCCTGCCTTCAAATCCTGCCTTTAACTATGGGACTCTCCCTTGGGTCACTTGCTTTATCTCTAAAATGAGGGGGTTGTCTTTAATTACATCCAATATTCCTTCCAGCTTTAATATATGATGTTATCCTAAGCCATGGTAGAAGAGGACGATGAAGAACTGAATATTGCTCTGTGGTCTCAAATACTACAGAGAGGTCAATGTGGATTAGGGCTGATAAAGGATCATTTGATTGAGAAGTGGAGAGTGTATAGTGGGACTCAGTGATGTTGAAACTAGCTAGTTTATTTAAGGGTTACTAATAAAAACCAAATCCCAAGGAATTAAAGAGTAAGTGATAAAGAAATGAAAGTCATAAGTATACATTGCTCTTTCTAGTACTTCAACTGAATAAAGGAGAATAGCTTGAAAGGTACTAGAGACAAGGAAATTCCATTTTAGAGTAAGTTGTACCTGACTGTGTTTGTACTCAAGGGAGTAGAGGGTGCAGATGTGTATGTATATGTGAATCAGAGTTGTGAGTGGAGAATACCAATGAAACAAGTTCTTAAATAAGATAGGAAGTTGAACCAAAGTTTTAAATGGCAAAATTAGCCTTATCCAAAAATAATGCCACCTCCACCTTGGTGACCAGATGGAAGATGAAGAGAATGACAGATGACTGAGACCTCTTGAGTTATAGAAAGGACAAAGTTGTTGAGGGGTGGAGGGATAAGCTCATAGAATTTTCTGAGAAAGGTAGAAGTATGGCTGGAATCCAGGATTTGAGGAGAGAGAAAAAGATTTGTAATAGTCTCCTTGAGAAGTATAATAGAGAGTCAGAAATAAAAGCAACATCTCACTCGAACCCCTAAAGCCTCTCAGGCAATCTAACTATATGGGGCAATTGCTCAGGTGTGTAGCCACGTAGTCATGCTTCTGATTATACATTAGTACAGAGAGGGACTCAGATGCATAGTTACAGTATTCTCTGTTCTGTGCATGTAGCTAGGTTAAAGGAAGGTATATTGCTGCTCTTAGGGTTTTGAAAGAATTAATGCACCTCGTTCTGTGGTCTGTGGCTTCAGTCCCTAGGAGAATCTGCTTTCATCTAATTAGCATTCCACTTATAAAATGGTCATGGGATAAAATTAACAACAAAGAGTACCACATCATGAAAATGAATAGAAATATATGTTTAAGAATAAGCAACCTCATTTGTAATAATATTTTTAAAGGAGAAAATCCTGAGGGAAAGAGAAACAGCTCAGAAGGAAGGAAACAAGCATTTATTAAATACCTACTATATGTCAGCCACAGGGCAAAATGCTTTGCAAGTATAATTTCATTTGATCCTCATATCTCGGAAGGGAGGTGATATTATTTCTACTCACATTTGAGGAAACAGAGACCTTAAAGAAGTAAGTGATTTTTCCAGGGTGACATAGTTCTTAAGTGTCTTGGGCTGGTTTTGAATTTAGGTCTTTTTTGACTCCAGGCCCAGCCTTCTCTCTGCTGCTGCCCCACTTACTTATCTCTCCTCTCAATCTTCCAATCTAGTTTAAGGCTGTGAGCAAGGATAGGAGTGGTGGTGGTTCATTTTGCCAAACCAGGTAAAGCATGTATGCAAAATGGGTAACACTGAAGCTGGACATTTCAGTCTTGGACTTTTTTTTTTTGAGTGAGTAGGTACCATAAAATGGTTTGCATCATCTCAATCTACCCAATAGTTAGATGATTTAACAGTGTAAGAGTGTAAGACTTCATCTACTCCTAGAAACCCAAACTTGACTTACATAGCATGACTTTTTTTGCTTTTGTTTTTGATTGTTTTAGACTAAACAAGGTTCAGTAACAACCTAAGAGAGGTATGATACAAAAGAAATTAGATAATGTAAAAGAAGGTACTTTGTGAATATAAAATCTAAAGCACTAAATATTGGCAAAACTCATATGACACTATCTTTGGTAATCACATGAGAAAATCCCATCATGACATCACTGAGTACTAGTGGAAGGCCTGCCATTCGGTGATGCCCTGGCATTGCAAATTGAGCTGTCATTCACAATGCAAATAAATGCTTGAGTCCTAGAAGTTGAAATTTCTGTGGCTCATTCCGTTTACTATAATTGTACGTCTTACTGTATGTGTGTAACTAACTGTCTTCTATAATGATATCCCATCTAGCACCATTATTGCCCAGAGTACGTATGAGGCAGTTATACTGCTTTTCATAGTTAAATGATAGCATATGTATGTATTGCCAATACTGAGGAAAAATCATTTACACTATTCAAAATAATCTTTCTTGGCGAGCCAGATCTGAGATATAGAGAAGAGAGGGGCAATATATTCAAAGTCAAATTTATTTCCCTGGAGTACGTCTATATGCCTGCAAAGCCTCTAAGAAAACCATGGGACCTTAGATGGGGGACTTATATGGCCCCAGAAATGGCCCCTCAACTCTTCTAGGGAACTGCAGGGATCAGGCAATATCCAGAGCCTTTGAATTGGCAGCAGATGAAGGTGGTGGTGAAGAGATTAGGCTTCCTTGGAGTGAGCCAGAAATTGTAAGAATCAGAACTGGAAGTAGTGAAGCATTAATGGCCCAGGGACAAAAGTGTTCCTAGGCCAGGCCTTCTAAACTAAAAAAAAAAAAAAAAAAAAAAAAAAAAAATTGCTTAACAATGATGAGTACCTCAACCAAACTTCTTGGACAATATGAGATTTTAGACCAGGGTGGGGGACCTGCAGCCTTGAGATCACATGCAGCCCTCTAAATCCTCAAGTGTCTCTCTTTGACTGAATCTAAATTTCACAAAACAAATTCTCTTAATAAAAAGATTCGTTCAGTAAAATTTGGACCCAGTCAAAAATCCATACCCAAGGCCATAGAAGGCCACATGTGGCCTTGAGACTGCTTTAGACCACCCCTGTTTTAGACCAAACAGAAGAGACCTAAAGCCAAACAGTAGAAAACTAAAGACCGTTTCTGTTCTTCAGAGACCTAGATATAAGTCAAATGCTGTTGTTTCTACAAGAAAAAAGGCATTTTTAAAAAATTTAGATATCATGATTCATGTAAACCCAGAGGTACGCTGCTGGACAATGGGTTAATTCTATTGTCTATAAGTATAGACCATACACACTCACTCACACACACACACACACACACACACACACACACACACACATTGATTTATATATTACAGAAGTTTATTGATCTCATCATTGTGGATCACTTTTTCCACTAATAACCAATTCTATTCTCCAACATATCTATTCCTCTTTATTCTATGTGACTCTTTTCCATGTAAGTCAGTCAGGGAATAAACATTAATTAGCTGCCTACTGTGTGCCAGTCACCGTCCTAAGCATTGAGAATACCACCCCACCCCATGGGGAGGGGGAAAGCAAAAGATAGTCCCTGCTTTCAAGGAGTTTGGAAAAGGAAAGAGTTTGAGGAGAAAGATTATGAATTCAGTTTTAGACTTGTTGAGTTTAAAATGTCTGTAGGACATCCAGTTTGAGATGTCTAATAAGCAGTTGGAGGAGGGAGTCTAAAGATCAGGAAAGAGGTTAACTAAAGAAGTAGATCTGAGAATCATTAATAATGAAATGATAAAAGAAACTATGGGAACTGATGAGATCTCAAAGTGAAACAGTACGGAATGAGAAGAAAAGATAGCATAAATCAGAATTTTGGGGGATACCCACCTTTAGCCCATGTGGCCTAAACAAAAAAATCTAGTAATAGAGGCTGAGGGTGGTCAGACAGGTGGGAGGAGAAGCAGCAGTTGTGTCACAGAAACCTAGAAAAAAGAGGATGTTGTATCAGCAAGCACCCTAGCATACCTAGGGCGGCTACTAGCACAGGTTCTTAGATCTGCTTTTCTAAAGGAAAGCAACTCAAAATGGGTTAACAATCTTACTTTAATCAAACATATCATTTACCTAGTTCAGG
>CM053592.1:118156292-118183824 GCA_028646515.1 Pseudochirops corinnae
TATCCAAAGGTCCTCAGAGTCACGTAGCCACATTAGCAAAGGGCCTAGGGGCAGGGAAGATCTTCAGATTCCCATAACAGATGTCAAGGAGAAACGATTGATGAGCAATTTCAAAAGTTAAGAATGAAGACTTGAAAAAGAAAATCATTATTTGGGCAATTAAGAGATCACTGATAACTTTGGAGATAGTTATTTTGGTTGAATCATGAGGTTATAAACCAGACTGTAGCAAGTTAAAATGAGAGTGAGGGGGGCAGGGGGAAAGTGGAAGTAGCTCTATAAATAGCCTTCTCAAGGAGTTCTGCCACAAACGAGAGAACAGATGTTGGTTAATAGCTAAAGGAGATGCATGAATCAAGTTGTAGGTTTCTTTTTTATTTGTTATTTATTTTTTTGCATGAAGAAGACATGGGCATGTTTGTAGTCAGTGGGGAAGCAGCCAGTAGATAGGAAAAGAACGAAGATAAGTGAGAGAATGGGAATGATGGATGGGACAATCTCACTGAAGAAGACAGGGTGGAATGAAATGACTTGTGCACGTCCTATAAATCCTGCATAGAGCAATCACATAACATATTTAGGGCCTTCTTCCAAGTCTCTTTACATGGTATAGAGAACAATGGAGCATACCAGCTGTCCATATTTTTTTCTTCAATATTGCTACATGATTAATCCACTTCTCTTTGTATCACAAGAGCATATGGATTACGCTAAGTATATGCAGGAGAGATCTATATTGGAGGTGACACAATTGTGAAGAATTTGCAGGTTCTGTTTTCACATTATGGGGGGGGGAAAGAGATGAACATTGAGCACAAAGGTCTAAGGAAAACATTAAATCTTTTATTATGAAAAAGGCAAATAAAAATTACCTACCTATGTACCTCCTTCCCCATCTTTATGAGATTAATCTAGATGTTACTGTAGAGAAAAATTGATGAAGCTTTGAGATAGGAATGCTAAGGCCTGATGATCTTCTCTAACAAGAGTCTGAAAACTACTGGACCTCTTTTTGTGTGGCTTATGAGCAAAAAATGATTTTTACGTTAAAAAATAAGATTATATTGTATTTAATGTACATAAAACACACTTAGTTTAGGGGTACAAAAATAAGAGCAGAAAAGATTTGACCCCGAAACCTTAGTTTAGGGATCCTTTTTCTATAGAAAAATACATTTCTGCAAAGTCACAATAGTGAAAAGTACCTACTAAGTGCTTAATAAATGTTTGTTGAATGGATTCTAATCAAATACTGAATCTCATAAAAGAAGTCTCTGATACTGATTTTAGGTTTTAGCATTTGTTAACCCAAACTGAGAAATATGTTTCACAATCTTCAAGGGTAAATTTTCACTTTCAATAAAGTATAGGTTTCAAGATAAACATAGCACAGTAGGTCCTTTTGCAAATTATTGCCCATAAATATGTTAGCAAAATTCAGTCAATTTGTGAAAAAAAAAATGTGGGATTATCATCTTGCAAAGGGATTGTGTGACCTCTCTGGGCAGTGCCTATAATCAATCAGTAACCAAAGGTTTATGAAGTGCCTGTGACTCTCTGTTGTCTGTAATAAATGCTTTAGGAGATAAAAGTATAGATCTGTGCTTAAGAAATTTATAATATAGTTACTCAAGCAAGACTCATATGCTAGAAATGATCCCCAAGTGATAAACAATACAGAATTAGGTACTGAGTATTGTGTTACCATGCTACACTCAGACCATGTTAACTCATACCTGTGACTAAGATGATACCTTAGTTGACCTTCCTATTTTGTTTCCTCAGTTTTAATACATCCTTCACACAGAGGCCAGAGACCTCTTGCTATAATCATGTTACTTCCCCTTTGCCAATTCAAGACATTCTTACCTATAGCTGTTCTTTGCCCCCTGCCAGAGGAGTCAGTAGTATTTCAGAAATGTAATGTCCAGTTGCTCTTAGCGGCAAGATAACTAGCTGCAAGAGTTAACCATTTAGATAATTGGAGATTCTTGTGAGTTAATGAGTTCCTAAATGAAAAAATGGAAAAGAAGAAGGAGGAGGAGAAGGAGAAGAAGAAATAGTATCCCTGGGTGAATTGAATCTATCAATCATCAGAGCTTGAGGTTGAATTAATAAACTAATCCCCTTGATGTTTCTTTCTGTCACCCCTACATGGGAGAACTTAGAAAGATTGAAGGACTTAAAGATTTGAATAGGAGAGAAACAGGCATCATTTATTACTTGGGAAAGGGTGGCATTTGAAGGAATAGTAAATTATATGGAGAATAAGAATTTGGGTAGCAAAAAGGGGCAGCATAAGGCTACTTGATTCATGGAAGTCAAGTGTTTTTTTTTTCTTTTTCTTCTTTATAAAAGGGAGGGGATGAAAAAAGGAATGAGAGAACACTAAGACAAATTTCCCCTAATCTAAAATTTTACTTCAGGCCCTTTTTGCAGCAAAATAACAATGTGCCACCCAGCATTGTTGGTCATTTTTGGCTTAATATAGAGTGATATCATCATATATGAGAAAAAGTATTGACATGAGAGTTTGGAAGGCTGATTTCTATTCTCGATTTTGCTACCATCTCATTGGCAAATAGTTTACACCTCTCCTCTTTGAAATGAGATAAGAGAACTAGATAATTTCTAATATTCCTCCCAGCTCTAAGTGTATATAATCTATTTTGAAATTCCTATGTAAAATTTACTATGGAAGAGAAGCTTATTGAGTAGGAGAAAATGTGGCTAAAAGAAAGTAATGATTGAACAAGATAAAATCCTATTTATATCGATTAAATTAATCAGTCACTAAATAGCTACAGATCACAAGTCACCATGGATACAAAATGAGTGTTAAGTCCTTTCTCCCTTTAAAAAATATGTTGTATTATTCTATATAGATTTTTTATTTCCTTACCTTTATACACATGATATCTTCTCACTAAAAAGTATAAGCTCTTTGGGGTAGGCCCTGTTAGTTTTAACCAAAAGTTTTATGCTTAGTAGGTACTTTATTAGAATTCATCAAGCTGACTTGAGTTGAATCAAGAATAGAGTATTGTTCTCAAGCTTACAATGTAGCTTAGAGAAGGTTACCTGTGTGAAGTAATTAGTGACCAAATTAGCACAAAACTATTTTATATTAACAATAAAGTAAACAGGAATTCACATGAAACAAACAGCTGTAGTTTGGAAGTGTCATGGAGGGTTTCTCAAAGATTTTGTTTGGGTCATGAAAGATGAGTATAACATAGGCAGTAAAGAGAGAGGGAAGCCTCTGACACACTGATTTTGTGACCTTGAGAAATAACCTCTCACTTCCCCAGGGAGGTCTCTAAGATTACATGTTGCAAAGAAGTTGCCAACCTACTTTGGTAAGAGGAAGTTTTCTCCAGGATCTCCCTCCATTGATGAAATCATAAGTCTGTTAAATATGTAAACATACATCTGTGTGTATACATATGTGTGTGTATTTGGAATATAGACGTTAACTGCAGAAGAGGATATCCATATATATATATAAAGATATGGTACCACGTGGTTGCTAGAAAATGGTATATGGAAGAATGGTCAAAGATGCCATGAATTAGTCCACAAAGATTCATTGATCACAATTTGATTAGACATAGGCAGCAATAAGTTGATTCTTCACTCCGCCCCCCCCCCCCCCCAGTTCCACAGATTTTCTTTCTAAACTTTAAGAGCCTATATCGACCACTATACTGGTTATATAGGCACAATCAAATCAAATCAGCACATATTTTTTCATCATTCAATCTTTATAAATGGCAGGCAAATCTTCCTTTCCCAACTTTTGGTTATTCTATGAGGGAAGGTCAATATATAAATACATGTTTATATCATAATCATAGGGAAGAATCAGAATTGTATTAAAAGGTTACTAATAGTGTTTCTTCTGTATCTGCTAAAACTGCTACCATCCCCTGGAAACTAAAACTTATTCATTATGGTAGAGCTGGTCTGATAAAGAGCCTGTAATAACACTGGAATTTATGGGTGAAAACAATCACATTTATATATGTGTTGAATAAAAGCATTAAGAAACATGAATATTTTTAAGAAGCACAGACTGCGCAGAAAGGAATGCTCTGTGTATTCTGGTTACATTGACTCTGTACCAGTTGAATGCAGTGGTCTTCATCTCCTCTATAGCATTTTAATCATGCACTGTTATTTATGAAAGAGTATGGCAATAGTGTTCTGTCAGGCAGTCATATTTTCCATTACTCCAGCTCCTCTTGGCCATTTTATGATCATCTGTGAAATCAACTGTGTCTGAGAGAAAGTTGTCGGCAGTAGTAAATTTATTTATTGAAAAGTGGAAGCAAGCCTTTCTTTATGAGAAGAAGGATGAGAACATAAAAGGGATCAATTCAGAGGGAAAAAATACACTAGCCAGTAGGATTTTTTTCACCCAACAAAAATCAACCCTCTCTTTCCTTCAATTTTGTAGACTTATAAAAATAAAATCTACAGTTATTCATTCAGCAATAGTGATGCGTTTGACAGAGTAACGAGTCTGTACCCTCTCTCTGTCTTATGTAGTAGAAGAAAAGGCAGAATGCATATAAATAAAATCCATAAGATTCAGGATTGTTAAGGAAATCCTGAATTAGTGGAATGGTGCCTAGCTTTTTCCATCTCTATTCTCAGATTTATATCTAGTCCTGTGACAATACATATTTTTAAATGAGTAAAGACAAAGATCAGAACTTAGCTTTAGCTGGTGGATAGTATCATAAAGTAACAGCTGGCAGAGACCTTAGAAGTCACACAATTCAATCCCAACATTTTACAGACCAAGAAATAGAGGCCCAGAGAGGTGAAGCTATTGGCACAAGGTCATACAGATGACAAATGGCAGCACAAGGAGTCAAATTCAAGTCTTCTAAATGCAAATAGAGCACTCTTAGATTCAATCATTTAGGTATCATAACCACTTTTAAGTTGTCTAATTTGTGTGTTTTTTTAAGTCTTCAAGTTTCAATTAGTATTCATTTATGGAAATTAGCCATAAGGTTACATATTCAATTCTATTTTAATGCTATATTAACTCATTCCTAAATTGAATTCATATATAATCAATTCTTAGATATTTATGTGCTGATGTATGTGAAGTAGTTTACATAATAATGAAAGTTGATATTTATAAGTCCTTTATTGTTCAGAAAGCACATTACATATATTATCTCACTTGATCTTCAAAACAAGCTCTAAGATAGGTGGCACAAAATAGCAGTATTCCTGTTTTATGTGACTTTATAGATGGGAGAAACTAAAAGTTGAAGATTTTGTGACTCCTGCAAGGTAATAAAAATTGGGATACAAACCTAAGCCCTCTAACTCCAAATCCAGTGGTTTTTCCAGTATGCTGCCTCTTGCGCATATCTACTGGCCTATTGTCCATTAAAGATAATTAATTAGTCAGTCCTGCCTTTGTCTTCATTTCATTTTTACATCTGACAACTATGTTTATGATGACTAACAAGACAAAGAATGCTGTCTTTCTGGCTTTGAAGTCTTTCTGGCTTTGAAACCAACGGTTCTTGGTTCTTCCTCTTACATATTGGCTATGTAACAAGGGCAAAGTCACTTAACCTCTCACTTCTCTAGGCAACTGTCTAAAAATATTAGTTGGAAAGAAGTTGCTGACCTACATTGGTAGAGGGTTTTTCAACATCTGGGAATACTTTATATCAATGGAAATAGAAATCTAGTCTTCATCCCTTTCCGTAAGAAAGTGATAGAATGTTCTTTATCTCTTGCTCAAAAGACTAAATGAATTTGTAAAATCTTTCAGCCATGGTGTACACAACAACATTTAATGTAATCAATGTTTAATCAAAGCAATCTTAATTTTTGGGGTTGCATTTGGGAACATAGTGATATAGCTTACAGTTTTCTATGTATTTTTCCCCCAAATGTCTTAATAAAAAATCTCATTGAGACAGAGATGACTTTGGGTCCTCAAAGATGTTGCCAATAGTGTATAAACTGGCAACTACTATTTATCTGCAGACTTTGAGTGTGTAAATTCTACAGACAATGGGTCTGACATCAAAGGATAAGTTTGGATTGATATATTAAGTCTCACTACCAAGTGATTAATATTTATAACCAAAGCAAATCACAATGCAGACAAAAATATAAAATGGCCCTTGGGTCCACAGGCTCCTCTTTTTCTTTTTGCTGTCAGGATGGTAGTGAAAGAAAAATGGGACCCAGGCTTCCAAGAATCACATGGTTCTAAGAGCACTTCTAATATTAAGTATTGGTTCAATAAAGAAAGAGGTGATGCTTTGGGAAAAATGGAACTTCATACATATTGGCCTTCTTGCTATACATGAAACAAGAAGATATAAAGGATTTAGAAGATTTGGTTTTATCATGTTCCTTAATACAACAGGAAACATCATGGAATGCTTGGTTTGCATTAGAGTGTACAATGACCACCATGGAGTCAATTATATTATATACTTATGTAATTAGGTATATAATATAATATACACGTGTATGTGTAGATATATGTGTGTATATATATTTATTTATATAATTTGTCACAGAAGATGAGGAAATATGATTTCTTAAGCAAAGCACTAGGCCTGATCAGAAGTATGAGCTCAAATCTTGTCTACTACTTGACTAACCTTAGATAAGTCACCTCAGTTTGTTTCATCGTCTATAAAATGAGCTGGTTGAACTAAATGATCTCTAATGTTGCTTCTACCTCTAAATTCTATGGTTCTATAAGCAGATAAGTTATATCTAAATAACTTGTCAATACCATGTACTCTTTGTTAATCTATACCTTCAACAGGGCAGCTAGGTAGAATAGTGGATAGAGAGTGGGGCCTGGAGTGAGGAAGACTCATCTTCATGAGTTCAAATCTAGCCTCAGATACTTGCTAGCTGTCTAACTTTAATCTGTGTCTCTTAATCCTATTTGCCTTATTTTCCTCATTTGTTATTTGAACTGGAAAAAGAAATGACAAACCGTTCCAGTATCTTTGCCTTGAAAAACCCCAAATGGGATCATAAAAAACTGGAAACAACTGAACAGCAAAAATAACCTTCAATACCCAGTGACTTCAAGAGGAAAGTAAGCATAAGGGACCATTTTGAAAATTATGTTTTGAAATCTTATTTGGGATCAAGAAATGAAAGAAACCAAAAGCTTAAAGACTACACAGACTCAACAATGTGATTTTTTTATAAGAAGGCAGTAAGAAGGTGTTGAGAATGGTAAACATCAAACAGAAACTTAAAACAAATGCACTTTAAAAAAAAAACAGGAATGACTGATTACAGACATAGGAGGCATTTCAGAATTAGCTATCTGTGTACAGTCAGACTGATTAGAACAAAGCCTTGACTCTCAAAAATCAGGGGATAAAAAGACATTGCATGGAATTAGAGTAGAAAAAAATAAACCCTTAAAGGTTTTCTATCAGCAAGAAGTCTCATGCATATATTAAAATTGTACAAGATTCTTTGATAAATGCAACCACAGAGAAAATTCTGTTCAATGACCCTTTGATCAAGCAAGGTATAAAACAATTCATTTCAATTCAGCAAACATTTATTTTAAAAAAATGAATATGTGCCAGTACTGTGCTAGGTGACAGGGATACCAAGACAAAAATAAAAAATATAATTGATCACAAAAAATATATATTATATTGGGATGATTTGCAAGTGTAATTAAATACAAAACATACAAAGGAAACTAAGAAAACCCAATACGGTAGGGGGAGTACCAACAATTGGGGGAAGAGAGGAAAGACCAGGTAAAGAAGTAGCCCTTGTCCAGACCCTTGAATGGTGTGTAAGGGTCTTTTAGAGGTAGGCATTAGGAGAACATAGGAAGGTATATATGTAATAGCTCATCAAGTAGAAAAGTAGGTCAATTTTGCTAGAAAAGAGTTTGTTTTGTGTGTGTGGGGGGGTAATAATATATCTGGAAGCATAGGTTGGAATCAAATAGTGAAAGTATATAAATGCAAAAAGGGTGGGCAGATTTTATTTTATACTAGAGGCAAGAGGGAGTAACTGAAACCTTTTGACCAGTGGAGTGACATGATGAAACTTATACTATGGAAATAGTAATTTAGCAATTGTGTAGCTAAAGAAAAATAAGGAAGGAGAAGCTAGAGAAGAGAATTCAGGGATTAAAGGATGGTGGGGAGCTGAATAGGAAAATTCTCTAATCAGTTTCATGAACCTATTTTTTTTCAGAAGGGGAAGGAAGGAGAATAAGTGTTTATGTAGTGCCTACTAGCCCTTTTTACAAATATTATCTCTGAATCTAATAAAAATCTTGTTCAGTAGATGCTGCTATTATCCTCATATTACAGTTGAGGAAACCAAGGCTTAAAGACATTAAGTGCCTTGCCTTAGAGTGACTTGTCCACAATTAAGATTCAGAGGCAGAATTCTAACTCATATCTCCCAGACTGTAAGCCAAACATTCTCTATACATTGTCTCCAACAGAATGAAGAGAAAATGAACATCTCCACTGATAGCTTGTTAAGAGCATAAAAATAATTGAAATTTGGTGCTTAGTAGCTGTCCCAAGATAAATTGGTTGGTTTGGGTCCTCCTGGAGATGTCGTAAGGGATGGGTTCCAGTTACTGGGACTGCCCCCAAGATGATTTGGTTGACTGGGACTCAGAACAGCTATAAGCACACGTAAGTATATTTGAATATCTTTCTGAAGGAATTGGGCAATACTTAAGGATTATACCTAAGAAGTTGCTCCTCATGTTGCACTAGTAAACTAAAAAACTAAAAAACTAAATATAAATAGAAGACCTGAGAAAAATACTTTTTTTCTATATTTTTTAAACCTTGTACAATGACCAGCTTGCTGTTATCTGATATTCTTTTTCTCTTTCTCAGCGTCCTTGAGAAAGCCTATGATAGATTCCTCCACTTCTTTTGTCAATCATATTGAAACTCTCCACAATCTGGGTTCTGACCTCATTCAAAGTTGCCAGTCATCCCTTACTTGTCAAATCTATTGTCTTTTCTCAATCTCCAACCTTTTCAACTGCTCTATAGTCTTTAACACTTCATCACCATCTCTTTCATCACCATCATCATCATCATCATCTCCTCTAGATACTCTTCCCTCTCTGGGTATTTGAGACACTTTTGATTCTTCTCAGACCTGTTTGACCATTCCTTTCTAGTCTCCTTTGCTGGATTATGATCAAGTCATTTCCATTAATCATGGATCTCCTGTAAGACTCTGTCCAGAGCCCTCCTTTCTCTGTTATTTGCCTTTGAAAGCCTTTAACATCCTCTCCCTTTCCTGCTTTTCTAGTCTTACAATTTTTTTTCCCTCTCTACAACTTGACTCTTCTCCGAGATACTTTAATTCCTGCTAGGGGTGAAGCAGTAAATCAGTGCCAGAATTTGGCCACTGTACTAAGAAAGAAGGAGGTACCAGGCTAGAATTATGTTATCTATTCTCTTTTTGCAGACGTGGTCTGCTATGAGTGTAGGATAATACATAGTCTACATGTTTATTATATTTTATGAGTTGCTTTTACCTCTTCCATTTTTGCTCTTATTTGTTGCAAGGAATATCTCACTAGGTAGGGGAAGAAGAGAAATATTCAGAAACAAAATCAGTGTAAACACACTATACCTTTATATGTATAGATGTGTATGTATATGTGTGTATATATACATACCTACATATACACATAATCTATATCTGTAGATAGGTAGATACAGATTGTGTATATATTTGCATATACATATTTTTCTAACATTAGTTTTTGTACATTTTTTCTTACTCTATTCCCTGCTTTCTTTTGCTCCATGCTGCTTCTAGAGAAACAGCATGGAGCAAAGGTAAGCAGGGAATAGAGTAAGAAAAAACTAAATTTATCTCTCAACTCTTCCTTTTCCCAGCCAGATGTCCTTGAGCAATTAAGTTGACTAACTCTTCAGTTCTTTTCCTAATTCTAAAATGGAGTTAATACTAATTTCATTATCTATTTTGTTGCATTATTCCAAAAATAAATATTTTGCGAATTGTGAAGTTCTGTATGAGCCTGTATTTCCTGATATTAATAGTCTCCTTAGTGATTTGTGAGTACCCTCTCCTAGACAATGTGGAGATACAGAAAGTGGAAAATTCAAGCTCTGACCATAAAGACTTAAAATAGTAGAAACAAAGGGAATAATAACATTATTCATCTGTATCTGATTTCAAAATCACACAAACTTTCTAAGGAAAGCAGGTCATGTATTCAGTTCAAAGGAGGCATTGTGATAGATTAGAAAGATCACTGACTCTAAAGTAAAAGAATAAGAGTCAGATCCCGCCTCTAATGCTTACTACCTGTGTGACCTTGGACAAGTCATTTAACCTCCCTTGGCCTCACTTCCTTCATTTGTAAAATGATGGGATAGACTAGATGGCCTCTCATGTCCCTTTAAGCTCTACATCTATGGTCTTTTTATTCATTATTTATTTATTTATTAAACACCTCATTGTGTAGAGCACTGTGTTGAGAAGAGAGAAAGAATTTAGTTTATAGGGCAGTCTGCAACTCAATAAAATTTACAGGTAGTACAGTATTATTTATAGATGAATAAAATGAGGCTCACATGGATTATTGGAATTTCACCAGTTCACATGCAGAGGAAATATTTGGATTCCTAGACCAGTATTTTTTCTTATCAAAGAGATATGTTGCATCAAAAAGATACATTTAATTGTTGATTCATTAAAGAGACAACTAATTAAAATGTGTGTGCATACATATGCATATAAATATACACATATATATTTGTATAATGGAATTTACATTGTATTAGACCTGTAATTTCATCAGTCTATAAAACTCCTAGCAAGATATTTCCTTTATTAATAAATATTTGCATATACTTTTCAATTTATAATCTTAGAGAGTTTCCTGGAGCCATTGAGATGTTAAGTGACTTGCCCAAGGTCATAGAGCTAGTATAAGTCAGAGGCAGGGCTTGGAACCAGAATCTCCTAACATGGAGAATGACTTTTATCCAATACACCAATTATGTGTAACGTGTCTATCTATATGCATATTTTATATGTATAATGAATATGACCGTATGCATGAAAGACAGGGACAGGAAAACCTGTACAGAAATATAATTTTAAGTACAAAGCAAAATGAGAGGGCTATAAAATGAAACACATTATTTGAAACACCAAAAAGCTTGAATAATGAGAGGAAATTATAGAAAGACTTCAGAGCAAGGAAATTCTCTGCATAATATTTCATAGATATCACTTAAATTAGTATTTCTATTTCATAAATATAATTTTAAACATGGGTGTGAATGAATTAATTTTCTATTGAGAAAATATGTCCTGTATATTTAAGTATACTGTGGTATGCAGCTCAAAGATGTTTGGGGTGCTTCGTTTCACTGGTCTATGGGGTTTAAGAGGTTTAATAAGTATAAAAATATTAATAAGAATATATACTCTTCTTGGAAGTAAGAGCACAGCTAGGAAGTGTTATTTCCTTCTGGGCAGCTGTCAACCATGTAAATGTGCAAAATTGATAGCCCTCAAAGTAGAAGGGTTTTTTCTCACTCTTTTTTTTATCATTATATAAGTAAAAGATCCTTGAGTATTTTATCTTCAGCAATTAATAATAGTAATTCAATCTGGGGGCGGCACTATCCAAGGGGGAGAAAAAACTGTTTTGATGTATATTCATAGACTGTTATATGAGACGTTTTCAATTGAAAGCATTCAACAATTATCTGTGGATTGGTTGGTTTTCCTCCAGAATGATATTGTCAGGTGATTTTTGTAAGAGCAAAACTGAACAGAGCATGTCTTATGCAATAGGGTACTAGATCTGGATTACGTAAAACCTGAATTCAGATCCTATCTCAGATACTTAGTAGCTATATGGCCCAGGGTAAGTGTCTAAACATGTTTGTTCCTGGGTTAACTCACGAAATGAGGCAGGTGGATTCAAAAACTGTCCAGCGTCTCTTCTAGCTCTATCTATGATTCTATTACCAGAGTGAACCAAATACATCAGAGAATAATAAAATCCTAGTGTTGAGGTCTTTTAGTTCCACCTTTATTTGATGTGAGCCTCCTCTCTGCTGCCTTCTAATAAAGAATACTATGGCTTTTGCTATAATACCCTCAGTGATAGAATACTTAGTACCAATTCCATTTTGGTGAATTTAGGTTATAATTTATTATTTTGGTATTAATCTACTTCCTTATAATGCCCATTCAGTGGGCCCAGTTCTGCCCTTTAGATAGGTGTAGAATAAATCTAATACATCTTTAGTAAAACAGACCTTTAGATATATGAAAACAGCTATCATTGTCCCTCTTCTCTTGTCTGGACTGAACATACAGAATTCCATGTTAGTCAAGTCAATAAGCATTATTAAGCATTTACTATGTGCTAGCTACTGTACTAATTTCTGGGAATACAAATGTATTCCTGCACTCAAAGAGCTTACATTTTAATAGAAGATAATCCATAAAAGGAAGCTGAGTAGTAGAGTAGATGGGAGAAGGTACACTTGTAGGGGGCATGGTGGAGAGTCAGCAATAGAGCATGTAGTGGAATGAAGACATGCTTGACCTGGGCACATTCCATAAAGTAAAGGTTCTAGAGTGAATAGAGCAATTAGAGGAAGGGGAGGGGCACATAGGAGCAGAGACCTTTCAGGTGGGAAGGCTACTGGGGCATGGTATTGAAGATCCTAAGAATCAGCTGTGAAGACTCAAGAGAAATAAAAGCCATGAAATAGTCTTGTCATCTCAGTTGCCTTCCTTTGGATACACTGAAGTCTCTTGAAATGTGGTGGTTAGAAATAAATAAATCTTTATGGATATCTATATCTATGCCAGGTGTGATCTGACTAGTCTAGAATAGGATTATCCCCTCCTTTGTTCTAGATCTTATTATATCCAGAGAGGTTAAGATCACCAAGCATTTTAGACATTCCCCAGTGTTAATTTATTTAGTGCCACAGACCCTTAGCAGTCAGGTCTCCAAATCTCATCTACCCCTAGTGCACATAGGTACCTAAATTCCTGTTTTCCTACAGTGGTTTCTCTCTACTTGAGTCCTCGCCACACGCTTCATCAGAGGGATACTTTACAGTCTTTTTGTTTGTTACCTTGCTTATTGATAACCTCACACCACCCTTTATGTAGATGTTTTTACAAGTTTTACAACAAGATGTAAATTATGGGGAATAACAACACAGATAAGGCAGCAAGATCTAGTTCATAGAGAGTTCAGAAAATCAGGATTCAATCCACTCTGCCTCCAAGAATTACTGGTTTTATGCTTCTTAGCAAGCTGCTCAACCTTTTAGTGTCCTAAATAAATCCCTAAGAATACCTAAATTGAAGAGCAGATGTCAACATGCCATGATAGAGAAAGTTTCTAAGCTCCAAGCCACCTAGGCCAATGGATGTCTTATCAAGAAATGTAAAGAAACAAATAAATAAACATTCAAATGAATTCAATAAACATTTATTAATCTTCTACCATGTGCCAGGCACTATGCTAATCCATGAAGATATAATTTATTCCCTAAACCTAAAGAAACTAGAGCTGTCTGATCCTTTCCCCTAACTCTCTAGACCAGAAAGGCCCTTGTCAATATGATCTCCAAATTTCTCTTCTTCAGTTTCATGTCTGTTGGTGAAACATAGCCACTGTTTCTGCTGCCCAAATGTCTTCAAAAGACATTCTCTTTCAATCTAATTTATCTTCACTTTCTTTCTTGATTACCCTAAAACAAATGTATAAAGTGAATCTAATAGTTGGGTGTCTGATCTCTTGGCAAAACTTGTTAATTCTGTCTGTTATTCTGGACAGAAATTTAAACTACTCTCTCTGGATATAATGAACACAAGAACCGGGTTTGTGTTGTTAAATATTTAACAACCGGCTCTAGGGGAGGAAAGGGGTTATGTATACTCACACTTTTAAATTAGGTCTAAGTAATTACCATTTTCTCCATCACTTTAAATCTTGAAAATCAACAAAATAACAAATTAAGTTGTGATTTATAGGATTTGTCAATTTCCCAGGGTGTAACTGGTCACATTGAAAATTTAACAATTGTCTCAAGAGCCAGTATAAAATGACTTTACTGTGTTTTGGGCCAGAATCATTCAAATTATACTACCACTGTCCTCTTTCCTGACTTTCATTTCATGTGCTACCTGTGACTCATATATTCTCACCTTGAGAAATTCTTGTAACATGTCCTTCATTAAATCTTCCACAGTGATTATGTACTGAGTGGCTTCATCTAGCTAGGTCTTTTTTATGATACCAGCATATTGCTCAAATGGTCCCTCCCTCTCGCTATATGACAGCCCACTTCCTCTTCTAAACATCCATTTCTTTGATCACGTTCCTTACATCACTTCCTATGCCATGGGTCACTCTTGGAAATAGGATGCAATCTACTTCTACCCACCATACATCTTGCAGTCGTCCTTCAAATAATCCACAGTGCTGATTTTTCAGAAACTGTGATGCTACATAATCCACAACATATAGCTTTGGTGTATTTCCCACTGTTCTATAAGTTCTGTACATCTAATATACTTCTAATGAATCAGTGTGATGTAAAGGATAGAATGTTGGATTTTAAATAGGCTAAATGTGGCTACCAATTTACCTCTGTCACTTCCTAACTTTGTGACCATGGATAAATCACTTCACCTCTTTGATACTGTTTCCTCATCTATAAAATGAAGACAAATGTGAAAGAAAGATCTCTTTAGTACCTGTTTGCCACAATTTTTTTTTTATGAGAATCCAATGAGGTATTTAATGTACTCTTGAGTATTTTGCAAATTGTAAAACACCAGATAAATGTTTACTGAGAGATGATTGTTTTACATCAGTTAAACTTTGAAAGAAAATATTAAGAGTCCATGTAGATGTGGTTTTCCTTGTCCCATTTCTAAAAAAAAAAAAATAATTGCTTGAATAGGTTGAATTAGAGATGTAATGACAAACTCCTCCACCCTCCCCACATCTGTAGTGTTTCTTTTACATTTGGTGGTATTTTGTATACTTGTTCCAGTGGGAGAAGGAAGATTTTGGAAAATGACTGAAGCATGAAAAGAGTATACATACCATTTAGTCTCCTTCCTATAAAGCTAATGCTCCTACAGATTGTTGGCAGTTTTCTTCTGGTAGTTTCATTCATTCTCAGTTGAATCACCAGAATTGAGTAGTAATCAATATTTTTTTTGGGGAGGGAAGGGTGAAGAGTGGGCAGGGAGGGACATTGGAATCTCTATTTCACCAAGGACTGGAAGTATAGCAGCCTTTTATGGTTCCAGTTCTGATACTGATTGGCAAGAAAGTTTTAATCTGAACCATGTTTCCAACATGGGTCAGTTCACACCTTTTTGCATAGCCTGATGACCCTAGGCTAATGGGCTGACCATATTGGTGCCAGAATTAATATAGAGACCCTATCAACTTTATTTGTACTTCGATACGTAACTCTCAATTCACCACCCTCAGCCTCCCCAGCTTTAAGAATAACAGGCATGCACCACCAAGCCAGGCTTAGAAGTCATACATTCTTCATCTTGCCTCCAATATATACTCTATGAATCCAGCACACCACCTGTTAACCCACATCACATTTGCCTGAAACTACCTTTCTGCTGATCAGGAGGGAATAAATAACTCCTATGATGCATCACTTCACTCTGAGGACAATAACTGCTTTACACATGCATGTACACACACGCACACATCCTGATACTTGTGGATCTTTTTGTATGAATCAGTGCAATGTGAGACACTCCTTCAGAGGGTCAAGATTTCCTCTCTATCTTTCATGTCAGTCAATCAACAAATGCTTATTTCATAACTACTACATGGCAAGCATAGTATGTCCACTATATGAAATTACTTAGAATTTCCTTTCCTTACCTTCCACCACATCACATGTTTTTTTTTCATTCTTCATCCTGTTACCTTACTTTTACATATCTTTGCCTTCTCATTTTTTGAAACTTCTTTTAATATGATAGCTTATGGTCTGGTAAAGTATTTGTCATCTTCCATAATAAACTAGGGCATAGATAGGTGTTTTTTTTTTTTTAAACCATTTCAACTACTCTTTAACCAGAAAATCCATTCTCCTGGTCACACAGACTTCCTCAGGCTGAATTGTAAAATTAATTCAGTTCCTGGAGGTCAGTGGCATACCTCTTTTTTTATGCCTCCTTTTATTAAATGGGTTTATGGTTACTGTACTAAAAAGCTTCTCTGAGAAACAGTTCCTAATTGCCATTGAATATTGCTGGTTCTCCTGGTTGTTGGGCTCTGGAGATGCCACTTTTCTAAAGACCAAAAATCTTTCCATTCACTTCCTTCTCCAAGTATCTCATCCTATCACAGGCTAAGTGGCCCAGGTGTGAGCAATCAAATACCAACAAGTGCAAACATTAGCCTGGGCAATTTTAAGGAAAAGAAAAAAAAAAAAGCCTGATTCAGATATTCAAAAGTCAGATACCTCTTTGCTCTTGGCCTCACCTGCAGTCATTGTAGGGCTTCAAAGTGAAGATTAAGGGTTTATGCTAAAAGGTTCTTATATCTCTCTTCTATCTTATATCCTGGTAGTATATGTACTACCAGCAACTACAAATATAGATTTGTGTGATTACATAGGTGAGAGGTCTAGTTTGGTTGTAAAGGAGCAGGGTTATGTCTGATCTTAATAATCCTACTAGAAATGAATGAATGCTTATAGGCTTATATATGCTTATAGCATATAGAATGGTTTAATCTATGTGGCTACAATAGTTTCCCCTGAAAAAGAAATTTTTTTATTTTATATTTTACAAAATATCCTGCACAGTTATTTAATAGATGTATTTCATCTTCTATTAAGGTCTGTGTTATAAAGGACAGAGAGCCTAACATGAGGTTAGGAAGGACTGGGTTTACTTGTAGACTGCAATATGTCCTGGCTGTGTGTTCATAGGCATATTATTCAACTCCTGATGTGCCACGAGTAACTCTTAAAATGGTATTATAGAGAGCTGATTAGTACCAATGATTATATTTTACATATTGTATTTCCCTATCAAGATGAAATCACAGGGACAAATAAAAACTTAAAAATGAAAGCCTACCCATATGCCAAATTGTCACCTGGTTAATCTATCATTTGGGTGAGAGAAGAGGCTGTTTTCAACCTGGGATTTCATCCATGTAAGGAGCTATCAGTGAGGAAATTCTCTCTATTAATGTAGATCAACAGTTCTTCTACAACATGCAATGTTAAAGAATTCTGATGCATTGTACAGAAATAGAACATTAATATAATGGAAAATACTGAGCAGACAGGGCTCCAGATTACTTGGCTAGCTACATGTCGACATGACCCTAGAGAATTATCGTGGGGGGGAAATACTTATCTTGGAAATATACTGCTGTGATGGATCTCTGTGCTAGACTTTCCTTGTCCTGAGACAGTTTAGTAATCTTACATGCAGGAGATTTTCAAATTAATGTGACCCAAAGCTAAGTCTGAGACGTATAGGTTATTTTGGAAACATGACCAGAAATCCCAGTAGTCTTATTAACCTCATTTGGAACCAGTCAGTCTCTTAAATTATAGAAATCTCATACTATTATAAAATATAGGCCAAAGAGTTTGTATGCATATTCCATCACCACTTCTTTTGGCCCTAGGATAAGTTAGAATTTTCTCTAGCTTCTGCACAATCATTTGCATATAAAGAGATTACTTTAATTTTTGACAGGATAAAGTACCCAAACATTTCAATTAATAAAGACTACCAAACTGTGTCTATATGGGGCAAACTCTAGATACCATGTGATATAGCATCTGTTTGGCAAAAAGAAATTTGAATGTTGAAGTACAGGGCATTAAAACACTTAAGAGGGCAAATTCAACAGCATTTCTTCTGTTAACTGAATCTTAATTGCATAATAATTCACATTTCTATAACCCTTTAAGATCAGGAAAATGTTTTCCTCACAATGACACAGTGAGTTAGGGAGTACAAGAATTATCCCTGTTTTACAGATGAGCATTCAAATTTGGGTATCTTCACCTCAAGTCCAGCATACTTCCTACTACTCCAGGGGATGCTGAAATGGCACTTAGAGATTATTTAGTTTGACTAAGTGGCATAGTGGATAGAGCACTAGGCTTGAAGTCAGGAAGATATGAGTTCAAATCCAGCCTCGAATACTCACTAGCTGTGTGACCCTTGGCAAATGACTTAACCTCTGTTTCTTCAACTGTAAAATTGAGATAATAATAGCACCTGCCTCGCAAAGTTATTGTACATATCAAATGAGACAATTTTTAGGTGGTTAGTGCAGTGCCTGCCATTGGTAGGTGCTTAACAAATACTTACTTGATTCCTTCCTTCTTTCCATGTATCTCTGCCCCCCACCTTTTTTTTTTCAAATGAGGAAGCAAAGTCAGGTAACTTCCCCCAAGTCACATAGCTTATAAGTAGCAGAGCTAGAATCTCAAATCTAGGTATTTGGACTGCAAATACCCAGAGAAGAACCCAATAGGGACTAAGAGAATGAATGGATAGGTGGAGCTTAAGCTGACTTTGGGGCTTTAATATTTGGAATGTTGAATCATATTAATTGTTTACGTATCCCAATCTTCCTGAGCTCTTATTGATCTGCCATCAATCAATGAAGCTTAATCTATTTGCATTAATAACTGGGTCAGGTATGAAGTAGGAAGGGAAAGTCCTTACTTTGAGTCCTGCTGCCTCTCAGTGTTTGATCACTTTCACCTTATGTGATTGAGCATATTTTAGAATGTGATTCTAGAAAGGGGATAGGAGCAGAAAGCCCCCCCCCCCAAGGCTTTGAACCACTGCTCTCAACTGAAAACTTCATAGGGAAGTTCTGTCAAGTTTCTTACAGATCAAACTCGTCCCCTGAAAAGATATGGACATTTTTGCCAGCTACATTTTGCAGTCATTTCATGAAATTTCTGTGGTAGCAATGCAACTTTAGTTTTGGGGATAGCTCTCTGTATAGGCTGTACTTTGATCACCTAAATGGTAGGATTGAAAAGGTTTTCAGATGCCTACCTCACAGATAACCATAGTTCCCTACATTCCAGCTATCCCAGTGGTTCCTCTGGTTAAGTAATTTTCTTTAGGAGAACTGAGAATGTCATACATTAACCTTTTAAAACTTGGTAATGACTGACTTTGTTGCTGGAGTTGCAATTGCAGTGGTAAATTCCTTCCACAATTGCAGAATAGTACCTGTTCTGTACCTCTTCTGGTTTGAGAGTTGTCTGGGCACTCGTATCTTGTTATTTATCTAGGATGACAGGCCTGAGTAAGGCACAGGGAGGACTTAACCCAGACCTTCTTGATTTCTGTCCTCTTGGCTCTCTATTCACTATCCCATGCTTCATTTGGTATGTATACAGTGCTTTTAACTTTGTGAAGCTCTTGGGCTGCATTATCTGAGTCTCAGAGTGACTCTCTTATTACGTTCATTTAATGGGTTATTAAACAGGCTTGTAAAGGTTAAATGACTCGACCATGATCACACTAGTAGGAAATGTCAGAAACAACATTTGGAACCAGGTCTTCCTAATTAGAAGTCCATATTCCTGTCCCTTATACCTCACCACTATTCTTATTAAATATATCAGTATGGAACAGTTCATTAGATTGTCATGCAATCAATACACATTTTCATAGAAGCTAGAAGAAAATCAAAGCATCAAGTGGCTAGCAGGATGCAGGCTCAGATAAGATACCACAGTAGGCAATTTGGGGCAGCCAGGGGAAAAAAATAGAAGTGTTGGCATCACAGAATTGAAGACAAATTGGACAGGGAATGTTGAGCTCATATAGGCCAAGAGGTTCTCAAACTTTTTGGTACCAGAACCCCTTTACTGTCTTAAAAATTGAAGAATGTAATCACCTTTTGTTTATATACTTTATATCTAGGAATATTTACTATATTGGAAATTGAAACTTCTCAGTATTATAATGAAAATAAATTTGACCTTATGGAGCCACTGAAAAGATGCTGCAGCCCTCTGGGGTGCCAGATCATACTCCTAGGACCTCTGATCCAGGCCAAGACTATCACTTTAAAAGGGAGAAAATTGAAGTCATGAAAGGTTAAGTGGCTTATTAGGATCCTTTAGGTGGTAAGCCTCAGGAGTTGGGATTCTTATATCTTTTCTTTTTTCTATCAAGTTGCCTAAAGGAGAGAGGAAGTGGGATAATATAGCACCAAAAGCAAATGCTTATTATGTACCTTTTACATTAGCTAATAGAATGTTCCACATTAGAAAGTATAGTGAAATGTACTACACACTTGAGGGGGCAGTACAAAGTCTAAAAACCTGGGTTCAAATGTTTACTGTGTCCTTTATTTTTTTGCTTGGATTTTGTCACCTATAAAATGAAGAATGGGGAGGGGGGGTGGCTAGTGGCATAGTGAATTGAGCACTGGCCCTGAAGTCAGGAGGACCTGAGTTCAAATGTGACCTCAGACACTTGACACTTACTAGCCATGTGACCTTGGGCAAGTCACTTAACCCCAGTTGCCTGGTCCTCCCCCCCTCCAAAAAAGCAGATAAATAAATAAATGAATAAAATGAAGAATATTAATGGACTAGATGATCTCTAAGGTCCTGGTACTATGAAAAGATCAATGTAAGAAACTAATGTGCTTGGTAAATTAGTATACTAGAATATATGAAAAACATGGTAGATGTATTTTTTGTCTTGAACTCATAATGGACAAAGTAAGATTCTTATATTTTAAGCATTTTTATGAATATGCTAATCGTACAACAGGGATGAATTAGGCAACATATTCTGTGATAATTATTTCTTCTCTTTGCTAATCTGAGGCTGGCTCTTTTACTGGTGGACTTTAACATTTTCATTTTAGTAATTTTCCAATTATTAAGAATTTATTTTCTCTATTTCACAATTTGTCCCACCCCACTGAACAACTGAAAAAGGAAAAAAAAAACCTCATATTAAATATGTATCATCTAACAAAACAAATTATCACATTGTCATTGTCCAAAAATATATGTCTCATTCTGTATGTTAAGTCTATTACCTCTGGTGGGAGGTGGGTAGGAAACTTGCTTATCTTCAGTTCTCTGGAAGAGTGGTTTGTCATTGCCCACATCAAAACTCAAGTCATTCTAAGATATTTATATTTAAGAGTAATGGATCAGTGTATTAGAATTAGGTACATAAGATACAGTAGCAAATGATTATAGTAATCTACTCTTTGATATACCTAGAGACTTCAGCTTCTGTGGTAAGAGCTCACTATATGACAAAAAACTGCTGAGAAAACTGAAAAATAGTGTGGCAGAAACTAGGCATAGACTGACATCTCACACAGTATAACAAGATAAATTCAAAATGGGTACGTGATTTGGACATAAAGGATGACACCATAAGCAAATTAAGAGGGCAAGGAATAGTTTTATATGTCAGAGCTAGGGAGAAGGGAAGAATTTGTGACCAGACAAGAGAGAGAAAACATTATTAAATGGAAAGTGCATCATTTTGATTACAATAAATTTAAAAAGTTTTTGTACAAATAAAACCAAAGTTACTAAGATTAGAAAGAAAACAGAAAGATGGGAACCGATTTTTACAGCAAGTACTTCTGATAAAGGCCTCATTTCTCAAATACATACAGACCTAAGTCAAATTTATAAGAATATTAGTCATTCTCCAATTGGAAAGTGGTTAAAGGATATGAATAGGCAGTTTTCAGTTGAGGAAATTAGGGCTATCTATAGTCATATTAAAATGCTCTAAATAACTATTGATTAGAGAAATGCAAATTAAAACAATTTCAAGGTACCAACTCACACCAATCAGATTGATTAATATGAAAGAAAAGGAAAATTATAAATGTAGGAGGAGATGTGGGAAAATTGAAACACTAATACATTGTTGGTGGAATTGTGAACTGATCCAACCATTTTGGAGAGCAATTTTGATCTATACCCCAAGGACTATAAAACTGTGCATACCCTTTGATCTAAGCAATACCAATACTAGGTCTGTGTCCCAGAGATACCATAAATAAGGGAAAAGGACATACATGTCCAAAAAATATTTATAACAACTCTTTGTGGTGGCAAAAAATTAGACATTGAGGAAATGTCCATCAGTTGGAGAATGACTAAAAAAGTTGTGGTATTTGAATGTAATGGAACAGTATTTTACTATAAGAAATGATGAGGAGATGAATTTCAGAAAAACCTGGAAAGCCTTACCTGAACTTATGCTGAGTGTAGTGAGAAGAATCAGGAGAACATTGTACATAGCAACAGCAACATTGTGCAATGATCAACTATGATTGACTTAGCTCTCTCAGTAATACAGTGAAGCAAGACAATTCCAGAAGACTCATGATGAAAAATGCTCTCCATATTCAGAGAAAGAATGGAGATTGAAGTATACTATTTTAACTTTTTTTTGGTTTTTGTGACTTTTCCCTTTTCTTTTGTTTCTTCTTTCACAGCATGACTAATGTGGAAATGTTTCCATCATTGCACATATATAATTTCAGATTATTTCTTTGGGTAGGGAGAAAAAGAAAGAGGGAGGGAGAAAAATCTAAAACTCAAAATCTTATAAAAATGAATATTCAAACTATATTTACATATAATTGGAAAAATAAAATACTATTTATCCCAAAAGATGTTTACATTTCTAATATTATAGTAATTGTATAAATTCTTCTCCTGATTGTTAACACTTCACTGTGCATCTCCTCCTAGAGGTCTTCCCATTTTCCTCAGAAGCTATTTTTGTTCTCATTTCTAATGGCTTATTAATATTCCATTGTATTCATGTGTTATAATTTGTTTAGGAATTTCCCAGTTTCACAATAAGCACCTCACTTAGTTTCCAGGTTGTTGTTGTTGGTTTTTGATTTTGTTTTTGTTTTTTGTGACTATGAAAAGAAATTTTATAAATATTTTTGTGCATATGGTTTCTTTTCCTGTTTCCTTGATCTTGTTCATTTTCCTAATAGGGGCATCACTGGGTCAAAGAGTTTGAACTGTTTGGTGTCTTTTTGAACATAGCACCAAGTTGCTTTCCAGAACGGCTACACCAATATACAGTTCTACCTATCGTGCAATAGTGTGCCTTTTTTCCTATAGACCTTCCCACTTTAAAATAAATACTTTGAAGTGTCTAGTCTCTTGTCTTCCATCAGCAAGACAAAATTTAACTTAGAGAGTCCCTGCGAGTTAAATTACTAAGTCATTAATCTGAATATTATTCCATTTAGCAGGACCTAAGCCATAAAATTTGAGTTTGATTCTGATTGATACAGCCTTTGTTACCTTCGGTAAATCTCTCATCGTTTCAGTATGCTGGTTTCTATATGATTAGAATGAGTGAATTGGACTATGTTATATCTAACATCCCCTCATGACCTAATTTATTTGATGATACCAAGGCTGTCTATGAGGGCATCTAGGTGCCCTAGTGGATAGTGTGCTGGGCCTGGAGTGAGAAAGACTCATCTTCATGAATTCAAATCTGACTATGGGACCCTAGTTAAGTCACTTAACCCTATCTGCTTCAGTTCCTCCTCTGTAAAATAAACTAGAGAAGGAAATGGCAAACCACTCTAGTAGCTCTGCCAAGAAAACCCCAAATAGGGTCAGGTAGAGTTGGATACACCACCACTACCACAACCTCTCTATTGCCTTCTGAATAGTCCATACTCTTCAGCCTGGGATTCATACAGTGTAGTTCAAAACCAGGTAGGAGTGGTGGAAAACACAATAATTAATAGAGATTTAGTTTAATTAATTGGATTAATAAAATTATAAATAATTGTGGCTATATTATATAACATAAAATTATAATTATAAAATGTTAAATTAAATCAATAATAAATTAATTTAGATTCAGTTCTAAATTTTATGATCCTACTTTTCTGATGTTTTTGTGGAATATTTCCCTACATGTATAGAGTGTTTTAGTCAAACTTATCTACTTTTATTTCATTTGAACAAATTCATAGAGTTCATCACTTTGCTGTTGTTCCCAGTTTCGAGATGACTCCCTTGTGCAGACTTCCCTTCTCCTTTCAGTCAGAAGCAACCTTTAATTTCCAGGAAATGTCACGGTATGTTATAGGTACCTCAGCTGTGCATTTATTATGCCCTTTGTTGCTAGATTATGACCCCCTTGAGGAGAGAGATTATATATTTCCCAAAGGGCTAGCAACTCTTACCTGTAGCTCCAAGAAGCTTTAGCATGCAGTGTCCACACCCTGGTAAAACCTTTGCTGCAGACAGCCTAAACCAGGTCAAAGGTAACCTCCAGGTCTCAAACCTATTGGTGAGTAAGAGTATGTCTACCCCAAGCATGGGAGGACTTGCCCTGCAGAACTGGCAGATGAGCACAATTTGTTCCAAGGGTGAAGAAGGTGGCTGAAGCAGGTATTGTGGAATGCTTAGAGTTTGGTCAGGCAGTGAAGACACCAAGGTCATCACTGTATCTCAGGCCATTGCCCGTCATCTTGACTTTTTCCTCTTGTCAGCTTTGATGACTGGAAAAAAGTGACTCTGACAACTTTGTGCAGCTCTGCCTCACTTAAATGCAATTTTTACACAAGAGTCAAGACGTCATCCTGAGATGTCATTGGTCCTTTATGAAAATAAAGAGCAACAACAAAAAGTGCAGTGCTCTGGTATACTTCCTACTTCCATGTCTGATTGCATCATTGTAGAGATGGATGCACCCTTCAATATCATCAAACAGATAATCCATACTTTCTATACCTAAGTAATTTCAGTCTGTATTCCCTTGCTGTGGTACTCTTTAAAAAAAAAAAAACATTTTCCCTAGTTATATATAAAAACAATTTTAATATTCACTTTAAAAAA
Organism: Pseudochirops corinnae; assembly: GCA_028646515.1. Classification (NCBI taxonomy): domain Eukaryota; kingdom Metazoa; phylum Chordata; class Mammalia; order Diprotodontia; family Pseudocheiridae; genus Pseudochirops; species Pseudochirops corinnae. The sequence continues at coordinate 118,181,264 of CM053592.1, forward strand.
TGTTTGAGTTCCACATTTTGTCTCTCCTCTCCTCTCTGAGGTATGCTGTTTGATATAGATTATACATGTTTATTCATGCAAAACATATTACCATGTTGTGAAATATAGTAGTCATGTTGTGAAATAAGACAAAGATCCAAAGGGAAAAACATGAAAAAATATAGAAAATGAAAAATGGTATGTTTTGATCTGCATTCAGACTCCATCAGTTCTTTCTCTGTAGATGAATAGCATTTTTCATTATGAGTCCTTTGGAATTGTCTTGGATCTTAGTTTTGCTGAGAATAGCTAAGTCGTTTACAGTTGATCATCTTACAGTATTGCTGTAACTTTATACAATGTTCCTCTGGTTCTGATCATTTCACTTCATGTCAGTTCATATAAGCCTTTCCAGATTTTTCTGAAATTCTGTTGCTCATTTTTTATATCACAACAGTATTCCATTACAATCATCTACCACAACTTGTTCAGTAATTCCAAATTGTTGGGCATTCCCTCCATTTCTAGTGCTTTGCCATGTGGGGTCTCTCATTAAGGATTCAGATCACAACCCAACATACCTGTCCATCCTTCACATGTATTGCCCATTTTCTCCCATTAATCTCAAACATGTAGGCCCATTCACTATGCTGGAAGCCCTACTTACATTTTTTTTTTATATTTCTTAGAATGTGAGAGCTTTCCACCAGTTATACCTTGCTCTTGCTATACAATAGACCCATATTCTTTTCTGAGGACTTATTTCTCTAATGATTTCCTGGGCATTGCTCTTTCTTTCCAATACTTCATTTATATATTGTAACTCATTCATACAGACTATAAGCCTCTCTATATCTTTTTTGTGATATTCAACTTGAATTATTCACAGATGGCAATAGACCCTGCCTCGTAGTCATAAAATTTTGAAAAATATAGGTGTAAAGAAGTTGGACCTTTTGTGTTAAGGAGAAACTTGAGGTTTTCATTCAAAGAACTATGAAATTTCTCCTAAATAATTTGGGCTACTCTCCTCTTCTTCAGTTTGGCACTCAGCTTATTGTCCATTTATAATGTTTGCCAAGCTATATGTACTGATATTGGAATTGTAATTGGTATCCATTCAACTGCATGTCACAATCTAAACAATAGATATTCTTTCTGTACACACATGTTTTGTGTGTGTGTACACACATGTGTATGTGTGTATATAGTTAGACCAATAATTTTGAATAATTATAAATTTAATTAATGAGCTTTTTTTAATATTATAGGATTTGATACACTCAGCTTAATATTACTTTGAAACTAAGTATATACAAGGCACCCTGCAGACATTGGTGATACAAAGAAAGGAATAATATGGATCCTACCCTCAAAGATTTTGCATTCTACTAATGAGGTAGGATATTTCTATTGCCACCCAAATTTTTGTTGTTCAGAGTTGTCACCATCTATAGGTAATCTGTTCTCCACTTGAATTCTGTGACGTCCTGTAAGACAATTATAAACAACTTCCTATTTGATGATCTATTGGATATTATTAGTCTGAAACTTGCTGAACTAAGTTATCTTTGTTGTTATTTTTCTAAATAAAGTTATATGATTTTGACATATGCTTAGGAAACATTTTACTTGAAGACAACTTCCTTTTTATCCATGCTCTACCACAATTCTCCATAAATCATCTATTAAACACATTGTAGACCTTCCATTAAATTCTCCAGGTTTCCAGTGAAAGCTTCTGACTACTGACTACTATTGTTAGCTTACTTTTTTTCCAGTAATACTTTTCCCACCCAAAAAAACCTATCTTTTAATATTCATCTTAAATATAATGTCTGCCTTAGCCATATTGTTGTTCCTGGTTGCTTCTTTAACTTTCCATTTCTATTGCATACTCAGTTTCTACTTTCTTGTCCTATCTCTGTTACCTTCTTGATGTAATTGACTCTTCTCCAGTGCAACTTATGGACTTTAAAATGTTATCCCTTCACATGGGAGATACTGTTCCTTCTCAGATTGACCAGAACTTGCTATTTAGTAGTAGTATTAGTAGTCCAGTTAGGAAGTTAAAGTGTGCCTTAGTCAAACCCTCTTGCACAGGAAAAATCTCTTCATTGAATGAATTTATAATTTTTTTGTGTCATTTGAGTTACAGAAAAAATTGAAATATATAATATTTATATTAATATAAATTGACCTATTAATTTACATTATGGTTATAATAGTAAAGCATGTAATTATTTTATATTCATAATTTTGAGTGGCAGTGTATGCAAGTAGATACAGAGCCAGACTTGGAGCCAAGGAGATATAGGTTTGAATATAACCTTGGACATATACTAGCTGTCTGTCCCTGGACAAGGCACTTAACCTCTCAATTCCCTGAGCAATTCTCAAAAACTATAATCTGCAGAGAAGTTATTGATATGCATTGATAGAGTGAATTTCCTTTCCTAGAGGATAATTATACTAATGAAATCATAATCTGAATTTGATTGATTGATTTTAGAATATATAAACCTAATAGGCCCATTCTTATCAAGAAGCATACTGTCTGGATAGAACAACAACATAAAAGC
>CM053592.1:118184324-118203594 GCA_028646515.1 Pseudochirops corinnae
GGGGCTGTGGGTGGGGGGAGAGGGGGAGAAAATATGTAACTCAAAATCTTGTGGAAATGAATGATACAAACTAAAATAAAAATTAAAAAAACTATATGTATAATTCAGTTTTATGCAATATTATCAATTGTTCATTATTTAGAAGTCTTCACTTTTTATAATCACATTCATAATAGAAATGAAAATTCAAAGAAAAAGAATTCCTATTGCCCATTCTATGGTATGTAGTTGAATAGATGATCCATTGGACTCTGGTGAATAACATTTTGGAAAGATCCTGTACAAGGATAAATAGCAAGGCTCATGAGTAGATGAGAAGCACAATGAAGCACAAGAAGATGAGAGCACAATGATTTGCATTCAGGAGAGTGAACAACATACACATGTAAACTCACATAGGTACATACATATGTATACACATACACAATATATGCAATATTCTTTCAGATAGCAATTGAATAATTTACATGGCATAAAACTCATGATCACACAAAGGGCAACATAGATATGTATGTTGGGCACAAATCATATGCAACACACAACACTGAATTGTGTTCCATGGGATAGCATATTGACAGCTATACCGTTATACTGGTACCCACATTATGTTGTGAGATCTAGGAAGCCAACATGTTGGGAAAACCCATAATTTTTAAAAAATGATGTTAAGCATATAGGTAGCAGTTATATGGAATTGGAAACCATGAATGGATAAGATGATAAGATCATAGATTTAGGGCCATAATAGATTTTGGCAATCATAGAGTCTAACTCCCCTTTTACAGATGATGAAAATGATATTTTAAAGTTCAAGTGTGAAAAGATAGTGCTAGAATCATGATTTGAACCCAGGTCTTTGTGATTCTAAGTACATGATTCTAACTAATATTCTAACTCTTATCCAGACCACTAATGAAATCACTGATGAAATATTGAAGAAGTCATGCAGTGAATTTATATAAGATTTGCTTTTTCAGTCCCAGTTCATAAGTCACTTGGAAAAGGTTATAATGTAATTTTTTTAGTGATCACCTTAGTTTTCACAGTAGAGTTTTAACCATTGCCCTGATAGACAACAGAGATTTTCAGTGAAGTAGAATCAACCATCTGAAGTTAGCTTTTTCATTTGCATCAACCTTTCTTTTATATATCTCCTAATTTTGGAACATACTCAGAAAATAATGTAAACGTATATTTAATGCATACAACTTTGTTAGTAGGGGTAAACAGAGAACAACTATTAACAAATCTATTAATTATAGGTTCTCCTTTAAATTTCTACAGTGTACAGTAAAAATTTATTAGGTCAAGTGATGTCCTATGTCTTCCTAAGAATTGTAATTCTATTAAAATTATTCACTGAAATTGGAACCCTAACTATAGTCCACACGTGCTTGTGAAATTTAAGCCATTATCTCTTAGTGACAGGCAGTAATGACTGCAATAAACTAAAGATACCTCCGTTTAAACCAACAGGTGATTATAATTGATGATAGACATGTAAACATGACCTTATTTAATGAATTTGCTAATGGTTTTTCATTATGGACACTATCCCAAACTTCCTTATAACATATGCAGGTCACATTCCACATTTCCAACAACATTGATTAACCATCGAATTGTGAGATGAGACACAATATCACTTGTCAAGTGGGAGGCAAAGTATGATTTCTGGAATTTCCATAGGGCAGAAATATAGTTTTAGAATAAATATTTTATTATCAGCCCCATCAGAATATGTCCCTGGGCCATTACTTATCTTTGTTGTTGTTCAGTAATTTCAGTCATGTCTGATTCTGTAAGCCTATTTGGGGTTTTCTTGGCAGAGTTACTGGAGTGATTTATCATTTCCTTCTCGAGCTGATTTTACATATGAGGAAACGGAGGCAAACAGGGTGAAGTTACTTGCGTAGGGTCACATAGCTAGTAAGTTTCTATCTTTACAGGTACAGAAATCTTAGGGCAGAGGATCTAGTATTAAATATTATACTGTCTCTCATGTTCCTGAAATTTACTTAAGTAGGTCAGCTCTTCTGAAAGAGCTTTTGAGAGGCTTGTTTTAATTTGGGGGTAGCACTATTCTAAGAGCAGACATCTAGGAAGTTAAAACCAGTCAGTCAACAGTAATGTATTAAGCATTTACTATGTTCCAGACTCCATGCTAAGCCTTGAGGATACAAAGAAAAACAAAAGCATGGCCACTGTGCTTGAGAAGCGAACATTCTAATGGAGGAGAGAAAACACAAACTCAGTCTCCCCATACATGCATACATATACATACATGCGCATGTATATATGTAGTACATGTGCATGGGTACACATGTGTGTATATATGTGTATATTTTTATATATGTGGAATTTAAATCTCAGAGGGAAGGCCCTTATGAGAAAGAGATGGAGAAAGATCTCTTACAAACTATTCTCAATCTTCTTCCTTAGGGTTTTCTGGGCTGGATTTTCCAAAGTATCTCTAAGTTACACAAAATCAAGTGACTTTCCTTGGCATGGAAAACAGGCACTGCAGGAATCAAGTAGCATTGTAGGTCAAGTCTGGTACCATCTGACCCTTTAGTTCAGCATCCCCTAAGCAGCACTTGTTGTGACTTAATATCTCTCATTTGACTTAACCTTTTCCACCTTGACATCCACTTTGCTGTTACATCATTTCAGCAGCCCATCTGTGACTTGCTCCAGAGAATTTAGAGCACTTGCCATCATCTCATGAAACCTCCCATGCCTATATTAAATGAAAATTACAGGATATTCAATATCAAACCCATAAAACCTGAAACTATAAGCTACCTAAACTATTTTCCTCATATGATTCTGAGTAAAAGATGATTTTATTATGAGAGTGGCATTTTACAACCCTTTCAAGTGAGAAAGAAAGGAAAATAATGTGCTGAATACACACATCATCCTTTAGTTTGCTCCAACCAAACTAAGTCTCATTTTGTCTTCTATTGTTCATCTGTCAAAAATCGTTCCTCTTTCTATTTGGCTCTGATTACTTTTTCTGTGTATTCAGCTACTTCCCTTAGTCATCCATCTTTACTTTTCAGTTATTTTGCAGTTACTTCCTAATAATGTCTACCACAATGCCCAACCTCTGAATTTTCAAAATATGGAAGGGCAACATTGTATGGTATGGAGGAAACAGCACTAGGAAAGATGTGAAGAGATCTTTGTTTTAGATTTGCATCCAGCTAGCTATGTGACCTCAGAAAAATTGTCTAACATCTTTGGGTCTCAATTTCCCAAGAAATAAATTGAGAGATTTGCTCTAGGTGATGTCTAAGGCTTTGTCTAGGTTTATATCAGAGCCAGGAGCAGAATTGAGTTTTTCTCAATCTTTGCTTGCAACTTTTTGCCAGTGGTCTACAGGACCCATTTCTCCCCATTCTAGCTCATTCTGATTCTGCCACAAAAAAAGTGATTCTCATAAAGTCCAATCATATTAGCTTCATACTCAGTCAATTCTAGTGACTCCCATTACCTCCAGGATCAAAGGTAAAATTCTCTGTTTGACATTCAAAACCTGTATAACCTAAGTCTTGCCCCTTTTCCAGTATCCTTATGATCACTTGCCCCCTTCAGATACTCTTCAATTCATTCCTAAGTGTGATGGCACCGTATTAAAATGCAACTGGAAAATAGTTATTAAATGTATAAAAATACATTAAAACAGAGATAATGTTAAAATATGGTTTTCTAAGTCAATATGAAGGCAGCTAGATGACTCAGTTAATAGAGCATTGGGCTTGTATTCAGGAAGACCTAAGTTCAAAGCTAGCTCCAGGTATTTACTAGCTTCATGACCCTGGGCAAGTTACTTAACCTATGTTTGCCTTAATTCACTGAAGAAGGAAATGGCAAATCACTTCAGTATCTTTGCCAAGAAAACCCCATGGACAGTATTGTTGTACAATGGCCATGGGGCCACAAAGAGTCAGACACAACTGAAGAACAACAAAAGCAATCGTGTGGCCTGCAGGGATTTTCATATACAGATATTACTTATACATCACTGGGGTTATGGATGCAGCACCCCCATGATCTGGAAAATCCTCGTAAAATTTTTTGGCCCTCCCTTTGAGAAGTCTGAAGTTTTTTTCTTCTTCTTTTATGGGGTGTTTACAGTACCTCATTGTAATTTTATGTTAAGTATTTGGTCATGGCCTACATTATATGACACTATAGATATATTTTATGCATTCCTGAGTTTCTAAATCTCTTCTGTGCCATCCACTGGCCTTTGCATGTCATTTGCAGCTTCTGCAAAATTCTCCCAAAATTCCCATTTAATTTCTTATGATAACCCATGATATATTGAAATGGTAATGGAGAAAATCACAATGGGGAAAACTGTGAAGTGGAAGGGATAACTACAGTTTAGTTGTTTCTATTTGAGTTTGACACCATTATTTTGCAAGAATCCTTTCCCAATCTCTTTCAATTTTAGTTCTTTCCCTTTGTTGATTGTCTCCTACTTATCCTGTATATAGATCATTCATATCAGTTTACATGTTTATAAATGTTTGTTTACATGTTGGGTGCAAGAATTCTCTTTTGTTTTTCTTTGTTTCTTAGAACAGTGCCTGGCACACAGTAGGAGCTTAAGGTAATGCTTACTGACTAGCTGACTCACAACATTTTCCTTTAGAAACAGAAGTCATATATAATCCCACGAGAGTCCAGTTTTATGCATCTTTCCTCAGTGATTAGCTTTATAAACTTCTGTGAAATAATTAATTCTAAATTTTATTTATTACTCCATAGGGTAGTAGTGTATCTTATAGAAAGTCAGTCCTTATTTTTAGATTTATTTTTCTAGGGTAACTTCTTGCATGATTCCCACCTAATTGATCCATTTTCGTCAATTCTTGAAATTCATGAATTTGATGATGTGGCTACTATACTTCATATTAAGAAGTTTTATATTTTATATCTGAAAGAGACCATAATGAATTTGTTTCAGTCAGTAATGGTTAGCACAAAGATAGAACAAATATATGAAATAATATTCTAAGCTCAGGATAGGGTTAGGAGGTAACAGGCATGATGGCTAAGTTTAGAGAATGAAAGATGGCTGTTTGGGGACCCTTCAACCCAAATGAAATGAACCATTACCTCAACTGCCTTCTGATACCACCCTTGTGGGTGCCTTCTCCCATTGCAAAGTTCTTCCCATACAGTCCATTTTGGGGAAGGCATCAATCTAGTCATTCCTCGTACTTGAAGACTTAGGCCATCATGTCCTACCTCCTCAGCCCCCACATCTGTCCCCTATTGTGTTTCAACTCCATCTTACTTGTATTATCATCTCCCAGCAGAGTCTAAGTTCCGTGAAGGCAGATAAAGTCTTGATTTTTTGTGTGTGTATTTATTCTGCTATTGCTTAGCACAGTTCCTGGCACATAATAAGTTTGTTGCCTCTTGAATGACTTACTGATTTTTTTGTATAGCTCCCCTTACAGTCATCAAATATTGCCACTTAAAAAAAAGTCAGCTTTTTAAGAAATATAATTCCAGACTTTAAAAGATTTGTTATTTCCTTGGTTTGACTAGTGTAGATTGAAATTACTTTTTTTTGCCTTTTGTCTTCAAAACTATTTGGGCCCACCTCTCATCCCCAAAATGTCACTTATTGGCCAATAATCAAGATGCAGAAGAAAAATAATACTTTTATAGCTAGACTGTGTTCAACTCTACCACTTCCTAGTTTTATAGACTTGAACTCTGAACCTCTCTGAGCCTCAAATTCTCATCTATAAAATCAAGATAACAATACTTTACCACCTATTTTGCTAGATCATTGTAAGGAAATAAAGAATTTTATAAACCTTAAAGGGCTGTATAAAAGTTAATTAGTACAACATTAGGCTGGGTCCCACTCAACAAACTGTTCAGCCCCCTACTTGAAATGATTTCCACATCAGAAAGGTGCTAGAGCCCTTCTCTCCCTTACTTTTCATCCATCTTATATGTGTCTTTTATGTACTTATTTATTTGCATGCTAACTTCCCCTATTAGAATAAAAACTCTATGCGTGCAGGGACTACTTTTGCCTTTCTTTGTATCATCAATACTATGCATGGTGTCTAGAACATAATAAGTGCTTAATAAGTGCTGCTTGTTGACTGACTCCATCTTGACAAAAGTTGACACATCTTGTGTTCAATGGCATTATCCTTCAGTATCCCAAGGTCACTCCCAACATCCATGAAACACTGGATTAGAAATTTGGTGCAAATGTTCTCCAAACGTAACAAATAAATTAAAATGAGCTACATGTTACTATTTCATGAAAAGTATATTTTAAGCATGGCCCATAGGTGGTATAGTAGAGCACTGGACTTAGAGTTAGGAAGACTCATCTTCCTGAGTTCAAATCTGACCTCAGACAATTATTAGCTGTGTGACCCTGAGCAACTCAGCCCTGTTTGTCCAAGTTTCCTTATCTGTAAAATGAGCTGGAAAAGGAAATGAAAAAGCACTCCAGCATCTTTGTCACAAAAATCTGAAATAGGGTCACGAAGAGTGAAACTAAACAATATTTTAAGCAGTGTGCTATAAATCTGACTTAATAAATATTTTGTATTGCTATTAATTTCATGTCTCAGGAGTATTTATGGGGAAATAACTAATAAGTGATATTCATAGGATCTAAACTGCAATGTACCTAAACAGGCTTATTAGTACTGATGAGAAAACTCAGAGATCATGAAGGCTAAGATTCATTATGCAAGTATAGTCATTGCATAAAGCTCTTTTCTCAGTCTAAACTAGGCCAGAAACATTCATGTAAGCTGCAATTACTCAAAATGGCATCTTTCAGCCTTGAGCAGAAGACACCTGTTCTCAATGAACTGATTTTATATAATTCTCAAAATAATCTGCTAGTATTTAAATAAGTTGCAGTTGAAAAAACAAGGATAATGAATGTTGACATTATTGTTAACCTAGTTTTTTTTAACAGTTTGCTAATGAAATAAGCAAGAATAGCCTAATTAATTAATTTGTTGACCTCTGCATGTTATATAATAATTGCAAATGTAGAGAAGTGCAGTCTGTATGATATCATCACATTTATTTTTTTTTTTAATCTGAATGGTTGGTTCTTAATGATAGCATAATAAATTATTTTGTAGATTTTAAAAATACATCGATTTTTTCATGAACTTTAACATGATGAGGAATCAGGAGGAAAATGAGGTAAAATATTTTCATGTAATTACTATTACTTAAGCATACTGTAAAACTCATTTAGCACATAGTTAACAGTACTCATAGCACTATATTAATTTTATATTTTGAAGAAACTAAATTTTCCACACTTTCCCTGTTCCCCCTCTCCACCAGCCACTTCAGAAGAGCAGCAGGATCATCTATGCCCAGCTGTCCCAAGAGAAACACAAACCTAACCACAAAGCTAGGTCATACATAGTCCTAACCACAGACCAGTACCGTCAAGATTCCCCTGCCCCCACTCACTACCAGCGCAAAGAGGTGAAAAAAGAGACCAAATCTTAGCCCAACTCCCTCTGTGATACTCCCTGGAAACTCAATTCCTCTTCCCATCTGCTACTGATGGGAAGACTTCATCCCCTACAGCTTGCCATGTTTTTTGTTTGTTTGTGTTTCCCCCTCACTATTCCCATACTTAGGAATCACTGGCAATTTAGGAGGAAAAGAGAGGAGGAGGCTACCAAAAGTTTCTATCCCCTCATTTCTGTCCCTTTCAACACTATTTGAATCTTCTAAATCCTACTCAATGCTATCAATTTCCCACTTCAATTCTGCTCACTCCTTGTATTTTGCCCTTTGGAATTCCTATCCCATAATGAATAAAAGTATATTTTGTCCTGGATCCTGGAACCCTTCTAGCTATTTTCCTACAATTAAAACTAGCTCCCCTCTGACACTGCAACCTTAATTTTCTTCTCTAGCATTGGGTGTATCTTTTTTCCTATTCCTACCCCCCAACTCACTTGTTCTCTACTGTAATTTCCAGATTCTCCTTGAACCTCCTTCATTCAATATGTTTTCCTCTTTTTAGGACCACTCAAAAGAGTCCACCCAATCTGATTCATGGCACCTATGACATAATGAACCACAAGCTATTCCCCCTCCTTTCTCAATTACCTGACTCACTATCTTCTACTCCCCAAATTCAGCTTTTATACTAAGTGCCTTTAATATTCAATCAGATGCTCCCTTAAACTCTCTAAACTCCTAATTAATTTCTTAACTTTCTTAAATCCTATAGTCTGCTTTTTTCACTCCACTTTTAGGTGCACATAGGAACTGTCACAAATTATATCTCACTATTACTCATAAATGTTCAATTTTCCTAATTAGAATTGACATTTCCCTATATAGCCATAGACTTGCATCTTAGTATTTACCAAGCCTAAGATAATATATTGCTCTCAACAATACCTTAAATCTTTCTCTCTCAGTACTTGCTCAGACTTTTACTCCTTCTTTGAGTGTACTCTCTATCCTCTCTAACCTCAAAAGCAATAGTTGCCATTTCACCTTTGTAATGCCCTCTATTCTTAAACCCAGTTACCCCCTATATATAATTATATCCATATTACTGTTTTTGTTTTCCACACCTTACCTTCACACCATTTACACCATCTACCTCTTCTGTTACTACCCAAGACTCACTAAATGCAACTGGAAGAAGCCTCAGAACCAAGCTGACTGGGTATATTAGAATGCCATATTATCCAACTTCAACTGGGCTATTACTGTAGGAAAGCAATCCTCTTATTCCTCCCTAATCAATTCACACCATATCACTTACCACAGAAGTTATTCCAAATCTTTACTTGACTCCTCAAGCCCCCAAGATTTCTCAGTGCCTGATTTCTCTCAGTTGCAGATCTTGGATTTTACTTACTGATAAAATTGAGACTACAACATGAGCCTCCCTTCTTCTATGTTCCATTCTCAAAACTTCTTGACATTCTCTTACTCTTTCCTCCTTTCCCTCAATCTTTGTTGAAGATATGGCCCTTCTCCTTGCCAAGGCCAATCTAAGTGGGTCCTTGAATCCATTGTCTCAAATGTCAATCATATTATATCCATAATGACCTCTTCCTTTTCAATCTTCAAATTTTTCTGTTCAACTGGATCTTTTTCTATTACCCAATTCCATCTTAGACCACTATCCATTATGTTATTGTGTTAAATCTTGCCTCCATTTATTACCCAGACTCTTTGAAAAATCTGTCTCTACTGACTGCTTCCATTTCTTCTCCTTTTGCCTATTCCTTTGCCATTTAGATTCTGACTTAATCATACAGATGAAACTGCTATTTCCACAATCACCAAAAACATTTTAATTGCCAAGTCTGATGATCTTTTCTTGCTTCTAATCCTTGTCTACTATCTGCTTAACACTTCTGAACAATCTGAATACTAAATTCTCTCTCCTCTCTCAGTCAGGTAGTCAACATTTATTAAATGCCTACTGGGTTCCAGGGCTAGGGATAGAAAGAGAGGCAAAAGACAGTCTTTACTCTCAAGGATTTCACAATCTAATAGGGGAGATGAGAAACAAATAAACACCCTATAAAAAGGATAAATGGGAAATAATTTATAAAGGAAAGACATCAGAATTAAAAAAAAAAAGATTGGGAAGGGCTTCTTGATGAAGGTAGGATATTACTTGGAAGTTCAACAAAGCCAGAGGGAGGGTATAGCAGGTGTGAGAAGGAACCAGGAAAAAAAAAAACAAAACATTTTGATGATACTACTCTGTCTTGGTTCACTACCTACCTACTATGACTCTTCTTTCTCAGTTCCCTTGTTGGCTCATCATCCACATCATGGTTTCTAAACTCTCCTAAGGTTTTGTCCCTAGACCCTCTTCCCACTCTACATCATTTTTTATAACCTCAGCTGCTCTTATATGTTTAACTTCCATCCAAATCTTTTATTTAGTCCCTGTCTCCTCTGAGTCTCAGTGCTCCATCATAAATCTCCTATTGGACATTTGAAACTACATGTCCCAAGACATCTTAAACTCAACTTGCCCCAAACTGAACTCATCACCTCCTGACCTGAACTATCTCATCTTCGAAAACTTCTCTATTTCTCTCAAATATAGAACCATTTTTTCCAGTGTCAGGCTTTTAACCTTCCCATTATTATCTAGTCCTCTCAGTATCTCACTCCACATTCAGTTGTCAAAATTTGCCACTTCTAACTTCATAACACCTCATACATTACAGCCTTTCTCTCCACTCACAAAGAAGTCTCTTTTTCTCAGGCCCTCATAACCTTGTACCTATCAAGCATAGGGACCCTGCGGTCTTGAGGCCACATGTGCCCTTCTAGGTCCTCAAGTGTGGTCCTCTGACTAAATCTAACCTTAAGAGAACAATTCTCCCTAATAAAAAATGATTTGTTCTGTAAAACTTGGACTCAGTCAAAAGACCATACCCAAGAACTTAGAAGGCCACCTGGGGTCTGGTGGCCACAGGTTTCCCATCCCGATAGATTATGTCAATAGCCTCCTACCTTGGTCCCTATCTCAAATCTCTCTGCTTTGCAAGCAACTATTCCAACCCAGTCAAAGTCATTTTCCTTAATCATATATCTGATCATACTACTCCCTTACTCAATCAGCTGGCTTCTTATTACTTGTGGCCATCTCCAATCATCCTGATCTCTATCTTGCGGCTGGACCTAGATGGTTGCCACTGGACCTAGATGGTTGACACTGGACCTAGATGGTTCCAGAGGAGAAAGTGAGATTGATTACTCTGCACAACCTTCCTTCACTTAAATCCAATTCACTTGCAAGTCATAGCATCACCTTCTCGATGTCATAGTCCTCTTCAAGAATGTAGGACCAACAGGGGTGGCTAGGTGGCACAGTGAATAGAGTACCAGCCCTGGAGTCAGAAGCACCTGAGTTCAAATCTGGCATCAGATACTTAACACTCACTAGCTGTGTGACCTTGGGCAAGTCACTTATTCCCACTTGCCCTGCCCTGCCCCCTCAAAAAAAAAGAATGAAGGACAAACAGCAAAAAATGTCTTGCTATTAAGATAGTATATGGATTCCTCTGTTTAGCTTTTAAAGCCAACATGATAAGGCCCTAATTTTCTATTGTCGTTGACGATTCTTCCTCCTCTAGTATTCTGAGATGCAGTAAAGGGGATCTTTATGTTCCTCACACCCAACACTTCATTTCTTGCCTCTGTGCTTTTGCATTAATAGCCCACATGCTTGGAATGCACTCGTTCCTTTGCTCTTTCTCATAGATAGCCTTTCTCCCTTCAGGATATAGCTCAGGCACCATCTTCAATGGGAAGCCATAACTGTTCCTTCCAACTTTTAGTGCCTTTCCTCCAAAAACGACTTGTGTTTAACTATTTTCTACATATTTATATTTATTCACTTTATATTTATGCAATACTATATATATATATATATATATTTTTTTTTTTCCGTACAAATCTTTTTCCCTCCATTAGAATGTGAGGCCATTCTGGGCAGTGATAGTATTATTCTTTCTATTTATACTCCACAGTACCTGTCACATGGCAGATGTTTAATTAATATTTACTGATTGAATAATTTACATGGGGATTATTAATAAAATCTCTTGTACCCAATAAGTGCTCAATGCATAGTTGGTGATGCTACTGCCAATATTAGCAGCTTTCATGCTATATAACATTTTTACAAACTTGAACTAACAAACTATTCCCAAACATATAGTAAAACATGTTTATAAGAAATAGGACATTTTAAATACCTTCCACCCACATCCTAAACCCTCCCCCTTCCTTTAGTTTTATAGAGCTTTTAAAATGGAAAAATTCCTTTGAAGTCTTTGGACGCTCATAGATTACCTTTGAGGAGATAGCAACCATGAATCCATGTATGTGCCTGGAAGGTATCATGCTCAAAATCTCACATCAAAACTTTCTCAATCCATTATGGTTTTAAAACTATTCCAGTTGTATTATCAAAAGAGAAATTCCCTTAATATCTCAATCCTTTTAAATCTTAGAAATAATTCTTTAACCTCAGTCTAACAATATAGGAACTTATTGTTCTATCATGCACTGAGAAATATGGGATCTTGTATTTTTATAAAACCTTTCCTTATACGTTTAAAGGACTTGATAAAATTCAAAAAAATCAAAAATACATTGTACACCCAAACATCCCCTGAAGCATGTAACACTCAACTAGTCATGTTTGAAGGATAAATCACAGATTGTGTGTAGGCAAGAGGAGGAGGGAAAGCCTAAATCGGAGGTGGGGGAAGGGATAAAGAAAAAACAAGGAAGAGTCAAAAATGATAATAATGTTACTCATGATCACATTAAAGAGTGTCACTTTAATTATTACTCAATTGCTTGATATAGTTCTTTTATTTAGATAATTTCAGAGAAAATGCCGCTAAAGTATAATGTCCATTGGGCAAGAACAGTGATATTTATTTATCTAAACCAAGAAAAATCTTGGATACTTTCCCTAATGCAATGTGCCATTATCTTCTCTCTCTTCTACTACCTTGTATGAATGATTTCAGATTAAAAACTGATAGGTTAACAACTTTAAGATTTTATAAGTTTTTAATTTTTTTTATTTTTTACTCAAGGCAATATTTTCAGCTCTCTATTCAAAGGTAATAACGAGTGCAAAATACTCCTGGAGTCCATTAATCCTTCCTTAGCTTCATTTTTCTTTCCTAACTGAGAAAAGAACTTTTCCAAATTGATTTTTCTCAAATAATTTTAGTCCCCTCCTGATAATGGTTCATATTTCCTCTTTTAACAATGGGACTGGACATAAACCCAGGACCACAGAATATTTTAGTGGAAAGAGCACCAGGGCTAGATGAAAAGGATTTAGGTTCAAATTCCCTCTTTGATAATCACTGTGGAGGTGATAGCTATTCTGTAGGGAAATAACTGACTTTTCCTGGGACTCAGTTTCCTCATCTATATCACAACAGGGTTAGATCAGGTGGTTTCTTTGATCCCTTTTGGCTTTAAACCTATGATTCTATGATCAGCATACCTACATTTTTATCCTCTGTTTGATTAAATTGGTGTATCCCTACACCACAAAGTGAATCATATTACTATTTTGGTATAACTGGTAGACTCTTGCTTTTTACTGAGTCTTATTTTCTAGAAGAGCCCAACAGAATACTCTCTGGCCTATGTCTTCCCTGGAAAACACTATTTCCAAAGTAATGCACAACAATTCCATGTACCCCTTGCATTTGGGGATTCTTGCAGATGTTCCCACCTGAAGATATTGGAGCAATATTGTGCCATAATAAAATGGATCCACTTCTAGTTGTGTTAATGACATTGATGATTTTTGTGTTCAAAGATGGTATGGCTGATGTTATCAGGTTATGTGCATGCAGCTGGAATAATATTTAACCAAATTTATTAAGTACCTACTATGTGCCAGGTACAGCACACAGCACTAGCTGTCACTTTAAATCTAAGAAACCATTTTATGTACAATTTATTTTCTGAAGGTATTAGTTAAGTGTTTAACCTCTTTTCTTCCCGGATCACTACCATCCTGATTTGGGGGTCCATCTTTTGCCTAATTGTGTAAATGTTTTGTTATTCCCTTCTTACAGAATCATAGAAGCTGTAGTTGAAAGGACCTTTAGAAACAATCTACTCCAACCTTTTACAGAGTGACACTGATTCCCTGCTTTACTTTCAGCATGGTGTTTTAACATGCTTTCCCAGATACTGAAGGGATCACAGGATCACAAATTTAGGGCTGTGAGAAAAGACGTTAAAGGCCATATAAGCTGATCCTCTCATTTTACAGATCAAGATACAAAGTCCCAGGGAATTTAATGATTTTTCCCAATGTTACAAAAATAGGAAATAGCAAGGCTTGGATTTGAACCATATATCTTTAACATTAAATACAGAGTTCTTTTAAAAAAAAATCCTTTTGATTCTCTCTTCTATTTATCCCATGTAGACATAGACTTTGATCATTAGATGCTTAAGTTGAAGAGCAGAAAACTCATCGGTGTCATGACAATTTGTCTTCAAGTGTGCAAAGTGCTATAACATGGAATAAAGTTTAAACTTGTCCTCAACACCACTGTGCATAATCAGGAATATGGGGTGAAAATTGCAAAGGATTTTAGGCTTACTTTTAGGAAAAACTTCCTAAAAGTTAAACTTACCATTGAGAGGAATTGGTGATTTCAAAAGGTAAAGTTCCACTTGGCTAACTCAATTTTTAGGGCATGAAATCCAATCTCAGAATAACAGATTTATGACTGTGAACAAATCATTTTACCTTTCTTATTTTACCTCAGTTTCCTCATCTGTAAAATGGAGACGAAAGCACTTCCTTACAAATTTGTTATTAGGATTAAATCAAATGATAAAATATATTTGTAGTACTTTGCAACTTATTATTACTAATACTCCAATCAATTAATACACATTTATTAAGCACCTACTACTATATGCCAGGTAATGTGCTACGAGCTGCATATATAAAAAGAGGCCAAAGACATTCCCTGGGCTGAAGGAGCTAACAATCTAATAGAGGGAAAAATATGCAAACAAACATATATAAGGCAAGCTATATACAAGATAAACAGGAAATGAACAGGAGAGAGGCACTTGAACTAAGAGGGATCAGAAAAGGCTTCATACTTTAGCCACTAGTACTTTTGGTGAAAGGCTTCATGATGCAATTGGATTCAAATCCTGCTCCACACACTAATTGTACGATACCGGGCAAGTCACTCAACCTTTCTGGGTCTCAATTTCCTCGACTGTGCAAGTGAGGCTGTTGGATTCTGTGACATCTGTGCTTCCTTGTGGAGCTAAATATATAATACTATAATCCAATATTCTCCTTGGATGTCTTCCAACAGAGGCTAGAGGTCTTCTGATCAGATAGTGTAGATTCTTTTTCAGGTATGATTTGGACCAGCTGGGTACTGATGTCCTTAAGATGTCTAAATTTGTAATCCTATATGTCATGCTCTGATTCTGTAGAATAGGACCTATAGTATATATTAAAAAATTCTCTGTTAGTGAAAATAGGCAAGCAAATAAACCTTTTCTGTTTCCTCATGTCCTAGGCAATGCACAACAATTCCACGTACCCTTTGCATTTGGGTATTCTTGCAGATAAGATGGTTCTATTTCCAGTTGTGTTAATGACATTGATGATTTTTGTGTTCAAAGATGGTGCAGCTGATGTTATCAGGTTATGTGCATGCAGCTAGAATAATATTTAACCAAAATATCTTATAGGTTATAGTCATAACTTGCTGGATTTGACATTAGTTGCAGCCCCTTGTGCAGGTGTTTGCTTTGGTGAAATGTGTTGCTTTAGAAAAGAACCCTTCCTCCTCTCATTGCTGCTTGGGTAGTCTCACTGCTCTCCTTCATTAACCTCATAGCATTATATTGATCTATCCCATTGCTTGAAATCGTGCATTCCTGGCCACATGTGTGAAAATAAGAGCATACAACACTGATTGTTGAAAAAAATATATAGTTGAGGTGGAAAACAGCATCGCACAAAATGAAAAAACTTCTAGATTTAGAAGTGTTCTGCATTTAGGAAATATAAAAATGTTTGAGATATTGATTAATGCTGATAATAGTAGATTTAAAATGTTGCTGAAATAAAAGACAATGGTGTCTTCTTCAGTGTGGAAAACTATAGTGGAATTAATCTAGAACTCCCTATTAGAGTAGGTAACATTAGATTTATACTGGTCATGGGAAAACTTGCCTTACTCCCCATTTTGATGTTTGCTGGTAAATGATGAAATGGATGGAGCTTGAATTGGATTCCAAAAGACCTTGAATCCTGACTATTCCACTAATTGCTGCGTGCACATGAACTTAACCTTTTTAAACGAGTTTCCTCCTTTGTAAATAGAGATGATCATATCTTGTAGGTCTATCTCACAGTGGTGTTGTAAGGTTCAAATGACCTTATATGCATAAAACTTATTAAAGCATGATACAAATGTTGATTATTATCACTGAGTTAGTAAAATATCTTTCGTATTAAGTCTCCCAGAAAAATAGTATGTGTAAGAGTTCTTAACCTGGAGTTGGAGGAGAATATCCGGGGTGCCATTTCCTTGGATGATAAAAACAAATAATAACTGCATTTTGTTCTAATTGATTTCTTTTGTAATATCATATATTTTTCTTTATTCATTTAAAAACATTATTAGGAGAAAGGGTCCATTGACTTTGCCAGACAAACAAAGGGGTTGATAACAAAAATGAAGACTAGCAATTCCTGGAACAGACAAACATCTCAGTCCATAGAGATAACTTGATAGACTTGATTGACTGTTTTAGGCTAGAGGTTGACAAATCACAGGATTTCTGCTTCCTTGGGAGGGATACTAAGATAACTATGCCAAACTGAAATGACTGATATCTGATCCTTTAGATTTTCCCAGGTATACTAATGCCTCTTGAAATAACGAGAAGAAGGTCACAAATTTACCTTAACAGAACAGATTACTTAAAATGCTTGAGACAGACTCAATAAACATGTAGTCTTTGTACTTAATCTCTCTGAGAGAATTAAGTTACATGGCATTCTGATGTGTACCTAGTGGTTCTATATGTTGTCATGGGACATATTGTATAACTGGCACCTGTTGGCTTGACTTTTACCAATGTACCCCCTTTTCCAGACTACTGAGAGTGGAAACAAGGACAAATGGATGATGGGCAAGATACAAGTAAGTCTGCAGTTGCTTTGGGTTCACTAAGTGATTTGAGGGAAGGTGACTGAGTTCCCCAGTGAAGGAAGAATCTTAACCTTGAGTGTAGACTTGCTAAACAGAACAACAGTTGTAAGAAAATATACATGCAGAGATAACAGAGAGCAATATAAAGAGGTGGACCAGGAACAAGTGGACATGATCTGAATATAGCAGATCCCAGCCAGGATGCTGAAGCTAGATGATGACCAAGTTGAGGCTATTTGTCTGTCAGAAAACTGAGGGGCTTAATTCTGGCTCACGGTATGAAGCTGTCCTCACTTTACCTTCTGCAGATCAGAGACAGAGAGAGAGAGAGAGAGAGAGAGAGAGAGAGAGAGAGAGAGAGAGAGGGAGAGAGGGAGGGAGAGAGGGGGAGGAGGGGAGGGAGAGGGGAAGAGAGAGAGACAAAGAGAGAGGAAGGGAGGGACAGAGAGAGAAATGAGGAGAGAGAAGGAGAGGGAGGAAAGGAGGGAGAGGGAGAGGGAGAGAGGGAGAAAGGGAAAGAGGGAGAGAGGAAGCAACCTTGTCGTTTCTTGCTTAATGAAGGACTAAGCTGCAGGTTCTTGGAAGTTTTACGTCTGTTAGTTTTAATTTCTATACTTTAAAACCATGATTAATTGTTCAATTGTGAGGAGCAAGGGTTGGATATACCTTTAAGGAAGGAAACTGGGAAAACTGAAAAGGAAGAAAACTTAAATTGCTTTGTTACAAAATTCACTAGCTGAGGGATTATACTCAAAGACAGAGAATATTATTGATGATTTTTAACAACTTGCCAGAGCATGGAGAATACTATCTTCTGGGCTCTCCTAGCATCAAAGTAAGTCTGCAAAGCTGGGGTCTCTAGCCAGTGTGTCTCATGGATTGCTAATAATCCTTTTGCCTCCTGCTCTGGTTTGAAAGGAAACTACTCCTCAGAAAGTAAGAGGGAGAGAGGTGACAAAGTCCAAACAGGAAATGAATATCCTGAGGAAACCTCCTCCTACACACATGCGCACACACACACACACACACACACACACACACATGCACGCGCACGCCCATGCATGCGTTATTTTGGAGGTAGTACAAAAAAGTGATTGACAAGTATGCCTGTTTATTAGCTCAGCAATCTTTAAATTATTATTACGTCTGCATAAAAATCAGTAAGATTTATTGAAAAAAGCACTACTAGAAATTATTCTGCCTCCCAACTGGCATTTGAAGTCAAGTAAAAAATTTTACTGCCACTTAGACTGAGGACCTGAGACAAAAAGGCAGTGTAAAGGCAGAGACTCACCTGAGTTCTCCCAAATTCCCCTGCAAACAATTTTAAAGTAAGGACTCAACACAAAATCTGGAGAGGCAGAACAAACAAAAAGAATTAGATGAACAGTTTTCCATTCCAAGACAACTTAGAAGCATGTCAGAAGAGGTCTTTCTCACTGGTGTGAGAGTAGAGCACAGTCCAGTACAGGCGATATGACATCAGTTGATCTTAAGGGCAACTGCCTGGCCAGTGGTGGTTTCTGCATATAGCTTCATAGACTGCAAGGGGGTCAGATAACTGGTCAGAAAAAAATTTCTAGGGGTGGAGTCAAGATGGTGGCATAGAAGCAGGAAAACTATGTACCTCCCACATAACCACCTCATACACTCATAAAATATTACTCTAAGCAAATTTTAGGGCTCCAGAACTCAAAAAATTACAGAAAAACACACCTCGCACTGAAGGCAGCTTGGCAGGTGGGACAAGAAGGGCTCATCGCAGCATACTGAGAGCCAAAACCACCCCACCCTGAAACTGCAGCTTGACCTCCCCAGGCAGCCAGGACAAGCCTCAGCTGGAGCCTTCAGGAGAGTGGATCAGCAGCAGCTGTGGTGATTTCAGAATTATCAAGCCATAAGAAATAAAGACTAACTGAAAGGTTAGTGGAACTCCACTAAATTTGGGGAACAGGGTCTGGCCAAGCTGCTTCCAGGTTAAGGAAGGAGCAGAAGCAGAGGCCCAGCTACCACTTCAATGTGGTTGCTTCAGAAGCTCCCGACCTGCAGATTGCAGGGGGCCAAGCATTCATTTAGAGGCTAACAACCTATTTTTTAAAATTTATTTATTTATTTTCTTGTTTTCATCATTCATTTCCATGAGATTTTGAGTTACAAATTTTCTCCCCATCTTTCCCCTACCCAACACCTCAAAATAGCCATTCCAATGTATAACCTCTCCCCCAATCTGTTCTCTCCTATGTCCTCCCCCTCGCCCCTCTGATTTCCAGTATGGCAGGATGGATCTCCCTACCACAGTGCATGTGTATTTTAATTTCCAGTTAGATGAAGTTAATAATAATAATAATAATAATTGTGTATATATATATATTTTTTTTAACATTTGATTATAGAACTTTAAATTCTAGATTCTTTCCCTTCTTCCCTCATCACCCACCCCCACTGGAAGGACAAGCAATTAAATACAGGCTGTACATGTGTAATTATGCAGA
>CM053592.1:118204094-118226693 GCA_028646515.1 Pseudochirops corinnae
TATATACATATATACACATATACAGGTAAAATTGTTTTATATGCACTTCTATTTGTCAGTTATTTCTCTGGATGCAGAGAGCATCTTCATATGTTCTTTATAGTTAATTCAATTATTTATAATATTCAAAATAACAATCTCTCAAAATCATTTTTAAAACAATATTGCTGTTACTGTATAAAATGTTCTCTTGGTTCTGCTCATTTCACTCTTTATCATTTCGTCTAAGTCTTTCCAAGTCTCTCTAAATCACTGAACTTATCATTTCTTATAACACAATAGTGTTCTAGCACAAGAATTTATCTTCTTTTAGAACACATTGTGTATCAGAAGAAAGAAGTCTTAGAATAAGAAAAATCTGGAACATGCATTTAATAGCTTTGTGACTAAGGACAAGACGTTTTACCTCAGCCTCATAATTTGCAAAATGGGGATAATGATGCTTCTACTACCTACCTCACTGTGTTGTTTTAGGAAAGTATTTGAAGTTATAATTGATTATTTAGGATGGAATAAAAACCATACTCTACCCAATATGGATCTGTTGCCTTGAAGGTTTTTATGGGAGCTATATGCCCCTTTTATTCACATTTTGAAAATACTTGATACAATCTTTACCTATATTTGGAGATTTTCCCAGAGCAATCTCTGAATGGGGGCATTGAGCCAAAGACAAATTATGTTCCTGGGTCAGTCCCAAGATTGGACAAAGTCTATGTAAGCTGAGAGTTTTGTCATACTATGGATCCCTCTCAAAAAAAAATATTTTGTATTTATTTATCTGTGTGCATCTGTTTCCTTCAAGTAGAATATAAGATGTTTTTCAAGTCAGGCACTATTGTAGGTGTTTAATGGGTAAAAAAAGGAAGACTAGTCTTTTTTAAAGCTAGCTATCCAAGATTAGGCAAGTGAAAGTAGTAAAAAGAAGAATTGGTAGTCATCTGCTCAATAAGCCTTTTTTTCTTTTGCAAAAAGGCAATGATTTTGTTTAAAAAAGGAGATTCTTAGTAGGATTAGGCTTTGAATATAGACAGATATAAAGCTAGTAATCCTCAAACCATTTTTTTTTTTAAATAAGTGACTGGTTGATTACAATAGCTTTCAATCATGAGTAAAATGCCCAATTGAAATGGAAAAAAAACCCCACCATAATTTACAGAAAATACAAAAATAAAAACATAATATTAACTTCAAGTCTAGGGTGATCAACTCCAGGACAGAACATCCCTTAAAAATGATTTTTCAGATACTCACATGTCTAACCCACAAGGACTACCTGGTAAGAAAAAGATAATATATGTGATAGTGTTTTCCATTTGCATAAAATCTCAGAGAATTAGTGACATTCTAAAAATTAGTAGTGAAGCAACAATGGGAATGATGTAAGGAATATGAGGAAAAAGAAATGAATTATTTCAGAAAAGTGTTGTTGCATGGATCACAGGCTCTTGGCAGGAGGGGGTCAGAGAAAGACCCTAAGGAGATGGCAGGCTAAATGAAAGGGGTTGATGAGGGTATTTTGGAAACTGAAGTACTCAAATGATTTGGAAATAGAACAGTTGTTGGAAACTGGGAGTCCAATTGGAAAGTGATGGCAATACTCTGTGAAAGATATAAACTTGCATTTGAGAGAAAAGGTCTATGATGTTGTGAAGAAAATATGAGAGTGCTGAAGTAATAAATCAGTGCAACTGAATTGTCTCTTGCCTTGACTTTTAAAGCTAGCTAATCAAATTTAGACAAATACAATGAGTTAAAAGAAGAGTTGGTAGTTGATGACTAAATAACACTGTTTTTTTTTTTAACAAAAGAGAAATGATTCTCTTTAAAAAAAAAGAAAATTCTTAGCAGGGTCAGGCTTTCAATATGGGCAGATAGAACTAGTAATCTTCCAAATATATCTCTACTTGTTTTTAATTTAGTGGCTAGTTGAGTACATGCTGTCAGTCATGAGTAGAATGAAACATTCACAATTTATCAAAAATACAAAAACAAAAATCTAATATTAACTTCAAGGCTAGAATAACTAGAAACAAGGAAAAGATAAGAATGGCAGAATAATCAATAGAAAATGTTATCCAACAAATATTATGTATAAAATCTTTATATTCCCACATTGTTCTTCAGTCAAGTTCTCTAGATTAGTGGTCCTCAAAGCAGGAGTAGTGAACTTAAAATGGATAAATGATTCTTCCTTTGGAGTTGTTTGCCAACCAGAAGATGAATCACTTTTCTCTCTTCTTGTGATAGCCAATGTTAAAACTTGATTTGACCAAAATTATAATACCCCTTTCCCTATTATCAAATAATAGTTCACACTCCACTCACACCTAGAGTAGACTTTGAGTGGTTCTGCAAACTTACCACATCTCCTGTTGTCTGAGCTCCTTAGCACGTGAAAACCCAGGTACCTGTAGATGTGGTACAGGTATATTGGGGGAATCTCTTACACCAGGGTTGGGGAACATGTAGCCTCAAGGTCACACATGGCCCAATAGTTCCTCAGGTGTGGCCCTTTGACTAAATCCAAACTTCACAAAACAAATCATCTTAATAAATGGCTTTGTTCTGTAAAACTTGAATTCAGTCAAAAGGTAGCACCCAAGGACCTAGAAGGCCACATGCAGCCTCAAGGACTCAGGTCCCTACAATCTGTGAACTTATAACCTAAGATTACCCAGTAAAGAAGCAGATAAAGGCCTTATCCCACTCCGATCCTATTTCTTGTCAATTTTGGTAGGACAATGTGAACTGCACGAGAAGAAGCATCAATAATGAGTTGAGATCTGCTTTCCAGATCTCATTCATTATTTTTCACTCTAAACATATTCTTCTTCTGATCTTTCCTATTTCTATCAAGGTCACCACCATCCTTTCACTTTGGCGTCTTTTCAGATTCTTCATCATTCTTGATATAAGGATTCAACTAAAACGGTTCTCTTCAAATTTACCGATAATGTGGAATATTATCAGTCCTCATCCTTCTTGAACTCTATGCATCTTTTGTCACTGCTAACCACCCTCTCTTCCTCCTGGTTAGTTATTCTCTCTTCTCTAGGTTACTGGAAACTATGTAAATGTGTAACTTATAAAAATATTTTATCTGTATATATAAAACTCTTTTTTCATACTTAAATTTTAAATCTGGCAAAAATTATCTCCATACTTAAAGATCTTTCAAATAGAATCTTCTGCTCATTTAAAATCTAAATGAAATACGTCAGTGAATTTTGAATATATTTGCTAAAATATAAAAATTCAGCATCTTGCAATAAGTTCTCAATAGTGTTTTACTAATAGCAAGGAAGACAGCAATTTACTAGCAGAATTTCTCCAAAGACTTTTGCAAAATCTATAGATGAGTATCATGATTTACTAGGTGCAGCCAATGATGGATTTCTTCCTTCAGCATATGAGTGGTTCAACATATGGTGGGTTCTCTTTTTCATTTATCAAAGCCATGAAAATTAAGTATCCAGTTAAAGTAAACTTAAATCCAGACCTTTTGATTGCTAAACTACCAGAAATTTCCTCATTATGTTGACTTGGAATATATTCAATACCTTCCCAGCTTCTTCAATCTCCTCTCTCCTTAGATTGGAGGTGGAGTACAAAACTACACCCAAAGCCTTCTTTGATAAATAGTAGACTTTGCAGCCCATTCCACTTTACATCTATACTCTGCTTGGCCTCAACTCCATGGAAACCAAGATAGCCCTGCTCCTGGGTATCATCTCGTTTCCCCACACTTTTTCCCTGCATCCTCTTGTGTTGTCTTCCCCCATTAGATTATAAATTCCTTGAGGGCAAGGCCTGTTGTATCACCAGTACTTAGCATAGTGCCTGGCACATTAATTAATTAATATTTATTGAATTGAATTGTAAATCTAGCTAGCCTCTAGGATTGTATCTCTTAAATAGAAGATTTGTTTTTTTGGAGCAGATTGTTTCATTTTCTTGTCTTTTCTTGCTGAATTAAATTGAGTTGTTTGCAGTTATTTTTATAAAACAACATGGAAACAATGAATTGAGAACTGAGAACATATAGACAGAGTCAGTCAGTAAATTTGCATTGATTAAATGCCTACTATGTGCCAGGAACAGTGCTAAGCACTGGCAATAAAAAGAAAGGCAAAAGACTTTTTGGGACCTTACAGTATAATGGCAGGGGGTGGTTGAGAGAATAAAACTAGGTACAAATAGTCTACACATGGGATAAATGGAAATTTATTAATAGAGGGAAGACAGTAAAATTAAGGGGGAATCAGGAAAGGATTTAGCTGGGATTTAAAGGAAACCTGGAAGCAGAGGTGAGTAGGGAAAGCTTTAAAAGTTGTTCCACCATCATTTCTATAATGGAAAGCTTTATAATGGAGAAGTCCCAAATAGAATATTTGCTTGTGCCATGGGAAGGATGCAGGCTTAATTTTTCACAGAGATAATCATGATGAAATCAGAAAATTCTAAGGGGTCTCTGAACAAGTTTAAAATTGGTTACATTTTTTGTGCCTTATTACTAAGTTATTTTCCTCAAAGTGGAGAGAATTGCTATCAGGTGCTAGACATTATACAGTGTAAGTAAAGAAATCCTTAAGATTTTGCTCCTGGAATACTTCCAAAGAAAGAAACAAGATTTCTCTTTAAAGGGATCTTCACTGTCAGCTTGGACATGTGGATGGATGATTTTTATGAGGAATGATCACAAAGCACAGAACAGCTGATCAAGCAATTCCTAGAGTTTCCAATATCCTGAAACTAAATATATGACTTATCGATTGTTATAAGATTGGTTTATTTCCTCTGGAGGCCTTTGGACCGGAGCCATAAATACAAAACAGAAATTATTCAATCTAAACTTTAATTTCCCATAAAAGGGAGGAAAAAGTTATCTACCAGTTAGTGATCCAAGAAAATATATGAAGTAACAAGATCAGAGACTAATTTTTCAAGAGATTGTTTAAATCAGAAAAAAAGATGGAAGCTATTTTATTTGTACCACATTACTTGTTTCTTAACATGTAAAACTTGGAAACTAAAAAGGCATGATCTATTTTCCTCCCACTCTCACTGCCTAGATTAAGAGGTGCTACAGAAACATACTAGAAAATAAAGATTTATCCTTGAATAACAGTTAAACATTGAATTTCTTTCAGGTCATTTCCCTGAAAGGCAAAAGAGTGTCATGGACATTAAGAATTCTACTCCTTAACTTGATTTAATTTTATACATCTATTCTTTGACAAAACTCAAAATTAGATTCAGATGCTAATGCACTTTATAAAGAAGTTTTCCAATGACTCCATTTGAAAACACTCCAGCCAAAATCTCTGCTCCAGTTGCATTCTTTGAGAAGATATCAAGTTGCTTGGGATAGATTTGTTTTTCAAATTATATTCAACCTACAAAGAACCTGACAACTATGTCATCCTTACTACTCAAGCTACTAAACTTGAAACCAATTCTAAATGTAAAACAGATAAACTCATTTTTTTTCCTTAATAGGCAATAAAACTTTCAGGATGTATGAAAAAGCAGGCTTTGCAAGAAAGTTATAAATATGTAAGTTGGCCAATCCACAAGGTTACAGAGACAGTACTGGGGTCATTCTGAAAACAGATGGTATCCAGAGGGATTCTAGATTTGAAACGGAAATGACCCCTTGATGGGCTGAATGGCTTTTATTTGATCCTGAATATTTCATTACTAGTCAAGTTTATTTTTTTTAAATAAAGCAAAAGTTTAGCTTTAAGAAAATCTTTAAATTTTATAGACTGTCCTACTATAACATTTAGCCATATAGTTAGTCATAGTCTAACAATGCAAATCATTTATCCATTTGTTGTCAAGGAGTTGAAGTTGAAGTTTTGTCTAAGTTTGCATTATAAATTCATTTAGTTAGAGTTGAAATGTAAAAATGTGAAACGTCTATTTATAAGACTTTGGAGCATTCTTTTTGTCCCCTCACAGAAGTAAAATATTATTTTTACCAGTAAAAAAAGTACTTTTTTAAAAGTTGGTTATTTTTTTCTTCCCTTACAAATTAAAAAAATATGCAAAATACATAACACAGAATTTGGCTTCTGGTATAAACTTTTAATTTATGATTAGCCATCAAATAAGGTTGATATTTTTATTGGCACCAATTATGTATTTCCCCTCATTTCTATCAGTTTTGCATTATAAAGGTTCATAACATTGGATTCATATCCCAGTAATCAATAATCTAGTGATATGATCCAGTAGGAAAAAAAAAAATTATTTTGAGAAATCATGACCTCTCATCTCATACAACCACCACCCTAATTCAGGTCCTTATCACCTCTTTCTTAGATCATTGTTATCACTTTCTAACTGTATTCTTTGCCTTAAATCTGTTTATCAATACAACCCCCCTTTCACATAATGGAATAAGTAATTTTTCCTGAAGCATAATTCTGACCATCTTACCCCTTGACACGTAACCCACTCTCAGTAAACTGCAGTGCCTCCCTATTACTCCTAGAATCATGTATAAAGTCATCTGATAGTTAAAACTCTTCCTAACCTGGCCTTTTCCTATGGTCTCCTACATTCCATATTCCATCTCCAGTCTATATTTGTACTGGCTACCCCAACACCTAGAATAATGTTCTCTCTCTTTACCTAGTCTTTTTTTTTCTTGTCTTAAAAGTTTCTTCTCAAAAAACAGTGTCTTATGTACATGTTAAGAGCATTCAAAATCTTTTGAAAAAAAAATCTCTTGGCAAATATAATACTGTTTACTAAATTTATGAGTATTAATTCCAAGGGAGAAATATAATAGGGACATATAAAAGAATGCCTTATGCATAGGCCATAAAAATATTTATTGTTGAATGTATTCTTTCCAATGATGTTTTCATTTATCATAAAAAACATCTTGTGTTACTCCAAATGGATGGGTGTCACATAGATAGGTTACTCAGATGTTCATATTTATAGATAATTATGCTAAGTATGTAAAATCTTCAAATATTATTAAACATCCTTAATCAAGACTTTGACCTAACAATCTATACAGAGAAAAACTCAATGGATATAAATGCTAATTGTCCAAATTATGACATACAGTTGAATGGACAGTCCGTTGAGTTAGTACATCAGTACATACAGACAGCTAGATATTGCAGTGGAGAGAGAGCCAGGCCTGGATTCAGGAAGACTCATCTTCCTGAGTTCAAGTCTAACTTAGCCATTTACTAGCTGTGCTACCTTGGACAAGTGATTTAACCTTGTTTGCCTCAGTTTCCTTATCTATAAAATGGGCTGAAGAAGGAAATGGCAAACTACTCTAGTATCCTTGCCAAGAAAACCCAAAATGAGGTCATGAAGAATGAAACAGAACTGAATAACATACAGGCTTTCCTGTATGTAAGTTTTAAAGTTTAAGACTGCTCCCAGGACTTTTAGAAAGCCCTCTTTATTTGGAAGAGACTCTGCAGACAGATAATGAGTTGGGATGAGATTTTAAAAAGGAAGAGAATAGATTGCATTCCATTTGAGAAATTGTACAATGTTTTTGTGTTGTTTTGTTTTAAAACAATCTGAAGTTACTACTCAATATGTAGACAAATCATGTTTTCCTAGATGTGCTCTGTGGCTGTAAATCTTGGAAAAACAGAAACTCTAAGAATTAAATATGTGAATGACCCGAAGGCCAATGGAGAGATGTTGAATGGCTACAAGTAAATTGTAGTGTATTTCATAGAACATGCTCCATACTCAAGAAGGCACAACATGGTGAGGCTTATATATGTCAGAAAAGCTTAGTGGACTGGAGGCCAGGGCTGGAAGATGGTGCTGCAAAGACAAAAATGAAACAACTTAACTCCCTTGAAGAGATTATACTATACTTAAAGGCAATGGCATATACATATAAATTAATAGAAAGTGAATGCAAAATAAGTTGGGAGGATGAAGATATAGCAGGTGTGAGGGAATCAAAAATGGCCTCATCTAGGAGATGGTAGTTGAACTGAACTTTGAAGGAGCCTAAGTGATTCTAAGAGGCAGAAATAAGCAGGACGTTCCTGCCACTGGGGCCAGGTTGTACAAAGATATATAATAGGAAACAATAGTAGGAGATAGAATGGCCTGTGTAAGGAATAAATAGCATGTTGGCTAGAACTAAAATGTATCATTCATAACTAAGATTAATGTTCAATAAGCCTGGAAAGGTATTCTAGAAGGAAATGGTTAAGGAATTCAGGTGGTTAAAAAAAATAAAAGTGTGTGTGTGTCCGAGGAATGATGGTATTTGCATATGTTCAATCATAGAACTTTTTGGAAACACAGGGATTTTTTGTTTGTTTTTAAATAGGGTGATAATGTGGTTTAATCTGTGGTTTAGATATATGACTTTCACTACTATGTAGAACATGGAGTGAAAAGAGGGAACATTTGGAGAACAATGTAATACTTCAGGTAAGAGGTGGTGGGAGTATGACTTAGAGTTGTGGCTTTGTGAAAAGAGATGAAAAAAAGTTGTGGGAGATGAGGTAAAGGTAGATTCAGCAAGACCTGGCTACTGATTAGCTAGAGGCCAAGATGACCCTGAAGCTGAAAGCTAGGGTCATAATGATAGTGATAATGATGAAGATGAAAGAGAAAATTTTCTTGTTTGGCAATGCCGAATTTGAAGTGCCTGTAGTACATCCACTTTGAAATGTCCACCAGGCAGTGGGTGATGCAGGCCAGGAGTTCAAGAGACAGGCTAAGGATAGGCATGTGAAACTTTAAGTCATTTGCCTTGAGATGATAATTAAACTTTTGGGAGCTACTGAGAGAATAGAAAGGGAAGAGTGCCTATGACAATGCATAGTGACGTGGTTTCAGTTTTAGGGAGGGACATAAATCTAGCAAAGGTGACTGGGAAGCAATAGGCAGATGGAAAGGAGGTTTTACACAAGCACGTGGACCAGAATCATCCAGGATGGGAACGCATAAATGGTTAGTGGCCTGTATTGTGGGCAGAAATCTAGATGTTTTGATAAATGAGTTTAGAATCTAAGTATAACAAACATAATGCATTTGAAAGTAGATTAAGAAAGGAATTATATTACTCTTTTAGGTAAATTCATTCAGGATTTCCAGATCAAATGAGAATAATGACTTAAAAATTTGATCTGATTTTTGTTTGACCCTGTCTATATGGCTTTGTTCTGATGTGACTAAATTCTTAGTAGCCCATGAATAGTTTAGAGAGGCTACATTGGAGAGTAGAGAGAAGCAGGCCTGGCCTTGAAGAAGGATCTGGGTTGAATTCCTACCTTTAATACATGTTAACATTTATCATGAGCAAATTAATCACCCTCTCAATATAAAATAATGGCTAACATTTATACTGCACTTACTCTATACCAGGCACTTTGCTAAGCACTTTACAATAATTATCTCCTTTGATTCTTACAACTTTGGGAGATAGGTGCCCATTTTTCAGATGGGGATACTAAGACAAACAAGTGAAACAAGCGTTAAGTGATTTGTCAAGGGTCACACAGCTGATAATTAGTTGAGGCTGGCTTTGTTCTCTCTCCTTTCTGCCCCAAGACCTCACACTGTATCCATTGGATAACCCAGCTGCCTCTATTTCAGATGAATCTCCAAGACTATAAGATTCAGTCATGGTTCTGTTTCATTGATGAGAGTTGTGATCCAGCTAACTGAGCCTCCTCTTTGTTTCTTACATATGTAGTACGCTGTCTCTCCTTTCTGTGTCTTTATAGAGGCCTGCCCCCTACCACCATCTGGAAACATTCCCTTTCATATCAACCTCATTGAATTGGTATTCTTTCAAAATACAGTTCAGGTATCATCTTCTACATGAAGTCCTCACTTACACTCTAGCAGCATCCGTTCCTAAGCTTGTTGTATTTATCCTCTTTGTATGTATTCTACATCTGCTTATATGTGCACTTGCTATCTATTCCAATGGGTTCATAAACTCATTGTAAGCTATTACTTCATTCTTGGTGTTTCTATTCCCAGTGTCTGACACATAGAATGTTTAGTAGATATACATTGATTGATAGTATTTATTGATCGAGGGAGTTCCCACAGAGACGACTGTTATTTTGAATGAAAAAAGAATGGGGTTAGCAAGGGGGATATTCAGATACAAGAGAATTTCCCTTTATGCTCTGAAAGTCTGAGTTACTTTAGATACAAAAGAGCAAAGAGCAGAATATATTTTAAAGCTGATATGATCTTATTGATAAAGCTCCTGAACTGACCCCCTGAATATACAAACACATTAAAACAATAAAACAAAATTTTAAGAATCATATATATCTCTTTAAACCACATACTGCAGCTTGTGCATCATGGGTCAGTGAAAGTTCTAATTCATGTTGGGTTCATCCCATATGCAGCAAATAGAGCAACACAGCTTCCTCATTCAAGGTGGGTAATAATTTATGCCATGCAAGTTGAAAGGAATGTTGCCTTCAGTTATTTACTAGTCTAAGTGAGGGCCAGTTCATAAACAGTTTGTGGGGGCTGGTAAATTGGTTATGCATTCTTATAAGGTTGATTTATACAACTAAAAAAGAAACCAAATAAACGGGGTTGGATAATATATTTTAAATCATTAGCTGAATATAAGCTTTAAAGGTATGGGGGGGGGGGGAATAAAGTCATAGAATTTTAGAGCTGCAGGAGACAGAGGATTTTTCATTGACACCTCATTAAGTTCCCTGAGGCATAAAATGATTAGATGGGTGAAGCTGATTTTCTATCTTGATTATCAGGGAGAGCCAACTGTCATAAGGAAACATGCTTCCCCTCCACTAGGCTGCTCTTAAGTAGCCTGGAGCACCTAGAGGCTGCTCCATCTGCTATGAGCAGTGATTCTCCCAGTCAACTCTACACCACGTTCACCCCACAGGCAGAAACAAGACATGGTTGGCTGTGAGACAGGATATCACCCTGCAGTTCCTCTTCCTAACCTGCTCAGCGGCTGCTACCCGGCTTCAGGGCTTCTCCTTAAAGCTAAAATATTTCAAAGTTGAAACAGCAGGCATGTGCATGAAAGAATCCTACTCAAAGTATACTCAGGGTCAGAAGCACATCTCCTGAAAATGAGAATAAAGATGGTAAGAAACATCAGTAAATTCAATGCATTCAAGAGATGAGGAAAATAAACCCCCAAGAGGTAAAGTTCGTGCAGGTAGAAGGTTTTAGAGTGAGAGTTCAAGGCAAGGTCTTCTGAGTATAAAATCTAGTATTCTAGTGCCCACCCCCTTACTCCCCCTTTCATATCCATATAAAATTGGCTTAGGAAATATGTAGGGGGAGCATCATTCTCAGCATACTAAGTCCTGGATATAAAAAAGCTGAGTAAGGGGGACTACATATCCTAGGATGATAAATTCAAAACTGCAAGGGACCTTAGAAATGATCTAATAAACCCCTTCATTTAACAGCTGATGAACCTGAGGCATACTGGGGTTAAGTGACTTGCCCAAGGTCATATAAGTCATAAATATCAGAGGTAGAATTGAACCCAGTTTCTCTGGGACCAACTTTGCCTCCCTTCCCACTGCCACTATTTCCTCTTGTCATTTTTAATTCAGCTGTTTTGGGGTGGCTACGTGGCACAGTGAATAGAGCACAGACCCTAGAGTCAAGAGGACCTGAGTTGGAATGCGGCCTCAGACACTTGACACACTTACTAGCTGTGTGACTTTGGGCAAGTCACTTAACCCCAATTGCCCTCCAAAAAGTAAAATAAATAAATAAATAAAGTTAATTCAGCTGCTTGAAGGGATCATTCTCAGCCTCCCTCTCTATCCACTATAGGATTGTTTCAGCTTCGTTCAGGAGAACAGCAGCATTACAAAGATGCCATTTTTTTTAGAGCGGGAGAAGGGGGGGAAATCTTTATTACTTTTAAAAATAAAATTTTTTTTAAAATGATAGCTAACATTTATATAGGCCTTTTTTGCAAAGTGCTAAATGTTCTACCTTATTTGATCCTCACAGCAACTCTTTGAGAAAGGAGCGGTTGTTATCCCCATTTTAGAATAGGGAAAACTGAGACTTAGAGACTTAAAGTGACTTGCCCATGGTCATAAAGCTTTTAACCATCTGAGGAAAGATTTGAATTCAGATTTTACTGATTCTAGGCATAGCTCTTTACCCATTGTGCCTCCTTGTCTATAGTAGCAAAACCAACAGCAGTGATAGAGGGCTGATCTCTACGAGAGAATCCCATTAATTTTCCATCTCACTGCTGTCCTCCCTTCTTCCACCTGTGCCATGGACACACACAGACACATGGAATCGCTTTGCCTGCTTGGAAGGAAGGAGGGGTGATAGGTTTCAAGGTCTCTTCTGACTATCAAGTCCTGTTCTCTTTTCATTATTCTATGCTGTCTCTGCGCCTTGCTGTGGTTAACCACAAAACCCGACTGTGAACCCCCTTACTTAGTAGTCAGGATAAAACAATGCAGGTAACTAAGCATAAGACAGACCACAAAGAGTCGGCAACTCCCAGACGATATTTTACTTAGGATCAAAAATGTATGAAAAGAGAGTGTGCTCAGCAAGATTGTGCAAGGTCAATCTGTACTTGACAGGCTAGGATCTGTCAGCATGCACTGCAAGGGGCCTATGCATCCCTCCATGCTGAGGTTTAGTCCTTGAATAGTTGATCAGTTCTGTAGTTGGAGGAAGGGACACAGAGTGAAGAGCCTGCACCTTGTCAAACTACCAGTTGCAAGAGAATTATGAATAAGGGGCCTTAAAATTGACACAGAGTCATGGAAATGTTTGTAAGTCCAGATGTCTAGGAAATAGCATAAATCTTTAAATGCAAAGAAAAGTTAACACAACCTTGCCATGAGTAAAATGAGGTGATAATAGCATCTCTCTCTTAAGTTTTTGAGATCAGTGGACAAAAAGCTGAAGTGGAGACCATCAAAGAGTTTCCAGAAGGATCTTGATTTCATTGAAAAACTTTCTTAGAGGAGATCTTGGAGGGGGCTCAGAGAGCACTGCTTTTTCTCTCCTTACAGGCTATTTTATAGGGGCCTCTTTGTCATAATCTCTAAACTAGTTTGCCCCTTCTCCAAGCAGTCCCTCTCACAGTTATCAAAATAACCTTCCTAAGGAACAAGTCTAGTGATGTTATGACTTGCTCAACAATTAGTAACTCCCAATTACTCCTGGAATATAGGACATATTTATTGGCCCAGTGTTTCAGGCCCTCCATAAACAGCCTCCAAGTTTGCTTTCCAACTTCTCTTCAGACTACTTCCCTTGATGAAAGTTCCACTTCAGCCAAAGTGGATGTTTGGTCAGTCTCCCACCTCCATAGATCTAGGCAGGCTTTTATCCAAGTTATACAATTGTTCTTCATCTCTGTCTTTCACAATTCTTATCTTCCCTCAAAGTTTAGCTAATAAGGAATGTTCTATGTCATGTTTTCCTTGATTCCCCCAAGCCAAATTTGTCCTTTCCATCCTCAAGTTTGTCTGAAGTATTTGGAGATGGTGGGAGGGAGTGCCTCTTCTTTGACTCTATAAATTAGTGGTACGTATTATTAATCATTATGTTTCATGCATTTCCTACTGGAGAGACAGTATGTTTCTTCAGATAAGGAACTATGTCACTTTGTATTTCTTACACGCCCTTATAGGCAGCTAGTTATCATACTGTAGCCGGAGACAGGAGACTTAAGTTGATATTTGACCTCAAATACTAGCTATGTGGCCCTGCGCAAGCCACTTAACCTCTGTTTGTCTCAGTCTTCTCAGATATAAAATGGGAATGAAACAACACCTATCTCAGAGTTGTTGTGAGGATCACATGAGGTGATATTTGTAATAGGCACAGTATAATGCCCGTTCTGCCATTCCCCTCCTTACATCTCCCAACACTTATCAGAAAACCTTATATATAGTAGAAGCCTCTTCCTCCATCTATCTCTGTTACTGTGTGTCTCTGTCGCTGTAAGTCTGTCTCTCTGTCTCCCTCAGCTCTGTCTCTCTCCCCTTTGTTCTCCTCTTCTTCTAATAAGTTTGAGTCCCCAAAGCATGGCTATTAGTTCTTCTCAGGGCACTAAGGGTTGACCTTAAGGGTTTATTTTTTTTTTAATCCATAGCTTAAGAGTTCCTACCTTTGTACTTCCCACCATGATTATAGATAGATAATCAATTACTCATCCAGACTTAATTAGCCTTTAAAAAACATATTTACTAAGGCACATTAGGAATAGTTGGTACAAAAAGGCTTCTCAGTTTCTGTAACATGCTCTTGTAGAAGTACATACAGAGGGGAGGGAAAAGTTGGATCAAACAGGTATAATAAATGGGTAGTTCAGAGATTCTAGTTGCTGGAAGAGATCCCCCCACTTTAGGGTGTTCAACTAGTTTACTCTTAGTAAATTGTAGCTTCTTTGTTAAGCTGTCCATACTGCCATGAATCTTTGTCCAGTGTGTTCTAGATTTCTAACACAGGCACTACCACCAGCCTTTGTTGCCCCAAGGGACAATGCTAGTAGTCCAGTGCTTTGAAACTTGCAAGGCAACTTCTGGCCAGTGAAGGGAAGTAGGGAAAGAAGGAAGGGAAGTAGGGTGGAAACTAAAATACCCTCTCACTTCCCAAGCAGCTCTGCTGTGGGTTTAGCTGGAAGATTTTCTCCTAATTTGGTATTTACTAGAACCTCAGTTTGTGCCAGATATTCATAGAACTCGTATTCTATTTTGTAGATGATTCAGAGGGGATGGCTAAGATTTCTCAGCCAATCTACTCTTCCTTCTAATATCACTATACATCAGTTAAGGACATTTTACCCTTAATCTAAAGTTTTTGATTGGGTGATTGTTTGAAACTTGTTCTCATTTGTTAAAATAGTAGAGCATCTTATAATGTACTTTAAGTAGGATGGGATGTTTTGATTGATTTACTTGTTACCTAGGGCTCAAGACAGGTATTTGTGCTTTGTGCCCAAGGTTGGAAAAGGAGAAATCATTGTTCCTTGAACTTTCAGCTTCAAGAGAAGACGTATGTGTCTTGTCTAGATTTTCTTCAGGGAGAGGTCCCAAGAGGAAAAGAATGAGTCTGCAAAGAAGGGTAGCTGGGTGGTGGAGCGAATACAGGGCACTGGCCCTGCAATCAGGAGGATATGAGTTCAATTATGGCCTCAGACACTCATTAGCTGTGTGACCCCAGAGA
This sequence comes from Pseudochirops corinnae, assembly GCA_028646515.1. Lineage (NCBI taxonomy): Eukaryota > Metazoa > Chordata > Mammalia > Diprotodontia > Pseudocheiridae > Pseudochirops > Pseudochirops corinnae. Next base: position 118,219,290 of record CM053592.1, read on the forward strand.
AAGTCACTTAACCTCAATTGCCTCACAAAAAAGGGTCTGGGAAGGAACTGACATGTAGAGGAGCAATTTAAATATATTTGCTAATTTTCTTCCTAAAGGCATGGGACTGAGGTTGGTGATGTCATATCAATGTTGTCCTAGCAGAAAGATAACAGATTGACATCTTAAGCAACCTTCCCAATACAGTACTTCTACTTAAAATAATTCAGATAAAAGTTTCAAGTTTCCAATATGTAATAATATTCTACTTCTTATGACACAATGTGGAAACTAGGCAATTTTTTCATTGACTTAGGGAAGTGATCCTTAAAGTTTTCTATGCTTTTTGATATTAACACTACATAGAGTTAGATCATGACTTCCTGGCTCCTGGAAATTCTATTTGGAGGTCTGGAATCCTCATCTACCTGATCTAGAGCCCAAAGGTCAGTTTGATGGAGGAATGTGGCAACCGTATGAGTAGTTAATGAAACTAAGAACTTTTTCTCCTAGGCTGATTCATTCATTACATTTTGCTATTCCACATGACAGGAATTTTTGTTACTCTTTAACTTCTTTCACTCTTTAATGATAGATTTTGACATATGAGATTAGAAAGAAACATCCCATAAGCAGAGCAGATGTGTTTAATGCCTAAGGATCTTCCAGGTGGGCAGAAGAAAGGCTAGCCTGGGTCTCTCCTTTCCAGAATTAATTTGCCTTTTCTGAGCTAAGGACCTTTGGCCCAGAGCATGAGAACCTGAGCTATTGATCTCTTCCCCATTCGTGTTCCGTTTGAGAGTCTGAACCCATTTAAACCAGCAGGATTAAGAAGACTATCTTGACCCTCTCCACTATTCTTTAGACTTTCCTCACTATTTATTCTACAGAGAGTTGATGGGGAAGGGCAAACATGAAAGTTTTATTTCCTTTTGACCTGGGATATAGCTCTAGAAATTTTCTAGGAAAAGGAAAAACACCCTCATCTTCGTGGTAGATGAAACAGTTAAAAATAGGGGAAAGGACCGGAGGGGGAGGGGCAGGGGGGAGAAAGGAATTATTAATGTCTTTGTATTTAGTTTGCCTCAACAATCCCTTAATAAGAAGTAGAATAAAAGTGTAAGTGTTCCCTCAGGATTATCTTAGCAAACTTTTGCTTATTGTCCAGGATTCAAATTTCTAATTCTATGTATTTATAATTGTATTGATTTTGCTCTAGAAAGAATTTCAGAGATGGTCTAGTCCAACCCCTTCTTTTATTAAGGCACCTAGAGACATGATTTATTTAGTCACTTGTGACAAAACAAAGTTGCCAACCTGGGATTCAAACCCAGGTCCCCTGGTTTTAAATGCACAATCCTTTCCACTGAGCTGCGCTCTCATTGCAACAGCCTTGTGAAGACCACTCTTTGATGTTATACCATTTCATAGTAACTCTTAGGGAAATGTTTTTTTCATCTATTTCAGGAAAGATTACATACCCTGAAGCAGTGTTTTACAAATCACTGGAATGAGTTTGAAAGAAGTATTTTACCCTAAATATTGATTTTCCAAAGAATGGGATCTAGTCCAATGGACTTAAAGTTGTACTTTTAACTTAAAACAAATCCAGTACTTCTGTAAAATTATAATGGTGCTTCACATTTTTCTTCCATCTCTATCTGCTTTTAAAAGAACTTTTATATACCAGCCGAGTTTACTAATAGAATTCTGTTTTCTCCTGTTTGAAAATGCAATCCAGGGATATTAAAAGAGCAAGAGAGTTCTGTTTAACATTACAGATGGGAAAAGCTCAATTCGTTTTGAGTTCAGAAACTGCAGATAATTTGGGCTTCAATTTTATCTGGGGCATTTAGGGGGAGAGGAGGAAAGTTAGGAAGAAATTTTCTGATGCAAATGGAGTTTAAAAAAAAGACAAATAGTTAGTGACCACATTCAGTATTAAAACTTGGAACAATTCAGATGCTGAAAGATATCCCAGTCAGGTACACCCTTCCTATGATTTTGACCATTTTTCTTAGTTTGAAAATTTGAAACCTAGGCTGATTATTTGTAAGATTTGAATGTTTGTGATGGGCACTGCCCATATTTGCATATTCTTATTTGCATGTTTTTATTTCCTCAGTAGAATTTGGTTCTTTTTTTTTAACTGTTATGCCTATTTGCTGCCTTACAAAATTTTCTAAATGTCAAAAGTCATAAACTTATGCTGCAAAAGAGAAAAAAAATGAATCAAAGCTGCATAATCCTAGGGCAAGAATCTCAAAGTGCTCTGGGATAAGATTTGTCTTAATTACCTCTGAAGTCTTCCCTGTTTTCAACTTATAGCTTTAGCTTTATGGAGATAGGCAGTTATTTTCTGCTTTTTTTCTTCCTTATTTCTAATCTTTCCAAGTATTTCCTATTATTTTTCTCTGTTAAAGCTACAGGGTTGGAGTTTCTCCCTTGAACTAGCACTTCCTAAATTATATTTAGAAAAATAAAGAAAAATAGCTAATAAAATGCATTATTTTCAATGGTGTCATTTCTATAGCCTTATTACAACATAGATTTGTACCATGTCTATTATGCAACAAGACAACTTTGCCTATGAGAGAGAAATCTAAATGAAACAAAGACTTAGGGCAGATGGTGTAGTTAAGTAATTTAGGGAACTTATCCAAACACTTAAGATAAAGCAAAGTGGGTTGCTTGGCTTGAATTATCCAATTTGGTCTTCTACAGCTGTCGGATTCATGGCATAATGGTTTGACTCTCCAAGATTTGTTGCCTTTGGAGAGACAATCCTGAGATTGCATCTTTATCCTAAAATCTGCATTTCTTTTGGGCTGTAGTTAGTCAAATATTATTTCTTGTTTCATTGGGTGTGACTCATTTCTACCCCTAATATCAGCTCACTTTTCAATGGTTGTGCAATACTGGAAATAAATAAAGTCTTGAGTAATTAAATTAGCCTCAGATAAGCCTTTCTATCTTTTTCCTCCTTTCTCCTATCTTCTCTAAAGGAATGGAAATTGAAAGTTGAACTTCCAGTGACATAAATCCACAAATAGTTCTTTTCACCAAGATGCCAATGCTTTGTATTGCTTCACCCAGAAGTTTTCCCCCTTCAGAAGCTCAACAGAGACTAATACCAGACACTCAGGACACAGCTCTATTAGCCACCCAGGTGAGGATAAATATGTCATACTATATTCCTTAATAGTGTTCATTTTTCAGTCATACACTCAACTGCCAGAGTTAGGGTATTTGAATTATAATGTTTCGGTTTAGGCCAGTGCACACAATTTAGGGCCCTACAATAGAATTGTGTTTTTCACTCCTTGTTAAAAGCCTCTATTCAACAGTGTAGACAAGCCTTCAGAAGCAAAATTGCAAAAAAGTCTTTGAATAATCTTACTTTGTTCCTTTCACTATTGGTACTCACATATTGCCTGACCTAGTTTACTGATATTGCAAAAAGGAAAAAAAAAATGTTGAGAATACTTTCACATCTTGAAAGGGACAGATCCAAGCAGATGTTGTACACATACAAACAAACCAAAAAAAAAAAAAAAGGGAAGAAGATAAAATGAATGAGGAGCTTAGGCCAAGTACGAAATATAATAAATTCTTTAGTTTTCTGAGGCTGAAGCACAAAAATAAATAAGAGCAGTCTTAAAAATATCAAGGGCTCCTTAGCTATAAAGATAATAAACAGTGTGTGGGATGCACTGAGGCGATTCAGTGCCTTTCAGAGCAACATTCCATTCTGACCCCTGAATGAATGAGCTAATGCCCTAAAAGCTGACATTGAATTGTCCTTTCCCTAACATATATACAAATGTAATTACTTGCAATGTTGACCTCAGTGCTTTCTTGGAGTCATGGATTCTCTTTGTTGACTCAATGTTGTACAAAAACGTACCTTCTCTTCTTTGCATTACCTTATCAATTATGAAATATATCATGATCTATCATTCCCTTAGTAATTAATTACATGAAATCTTTCAGATGATCAAGATTTAGTCCTGCCTACCTAATTTTCTGTGCTTGACCTTTAATACTTTCTGCAACACTTTCTTCCATATAAAAATGTATGTCCTGCTGATGTAGATTTGCAATCCATAATAATGAGAAGTATGCTAAAATTATATTAGTCTTTAATAAAATTACATTTGTTGACTCTATTAAACAGTAAAGGACCAGTGTTTCCATAAGGTCACCCTAAAATGAATAATACCAGTTTCAAAAAGAAAATGAACAATTAATAATAATCACATAGGTTGAATTACAAATGTAATTAGAGAGAGGATGTTAAGAGCCTACCTGAGTAACTATTATTGCAATTATGAGCTGATAGCTCAATACCGTCTAGTTATATGGAATGGAGGGCATAATAACTTCACTTCCCTTCCCACCAAAAAATCAAAACAAAATAAAAACATCTTAATTCCAGCCAGAATGGTAGATGTATGGGAAAATGAGTAGCAATGAATCCTTTGAGTAGATTGAGTAGATAGTATTTTTGTTGATAATACGGTCAGATCTCTTTGGCTTTTTGAAATGCTTGGTAGGGAAACTCCCACTGGTCTTCAGAAATGGCATCAAACTCAAAATTCAGGAAGTATGATATTGCCTCCAACCTTTATGTGGTGCCAAGGGGAAGATAGAGAGGCACTAGTCAGAAAGAAGATATTAACATTTAACTTTGCTATAGGAAAATAACTGTGTAGTCTCAAAAGTTGCTCTGAATTTTGCATACTCTTTCTTCATTCTCTTCTAGCAAAGCACTTTCCTTAGAGGGTTGCTTTGAGGATCAAATAAGATAATACGGTTTGCAAATGAGACTTTACAAACCTTAAAAAACTATTTAAATTCTAGCTACCTTTATCATCTTTGACACCCTTCTGGTAGATCCAGCAATATCTTTCTTCCTTTCCTTTTCATACTTTCCTCTTTCCCTTTTTTTCTCCCCCTTTCCCCAAAGGGGGTCCTCTGTAATTCTCCTAGACATGATAACATTTCAAATTCTTAAAAGCAGATAGCATATATTAATCTCTGTTGTCCATTAAATATCCTATGCTTTCCTCATAAGATATATTTGAGTGCCTTTCTGTATGATGAATATTCTCCAAATTGTCAATATTTTTTTTTCTTAAAATGAGCTTAGTAGATTTCAGAATCCTCCAAAAATATCCTGACCAGAAGAGAGTAATATTAATCATGACTTTGTTTGATCTGGACATTATGCAGTTTAGAATCACTTTTTTTTTTATTTGCTGATAAGATCATATTCCTGATTGACATTGAACTTGCTTTCAAGTAAAATCCTCCAGGACTTGTTCACATCAACCCAGCCATATTTCCCAATCCTACTTAAGAAATGGATTTAAAAAAAAAAAAAACAAACCTAAATGTAGCTCTTAACATTTTATCATTATTGTAATTAATTTCATCAGAATTAGATCATAAGGTCACTAGTCCAATTTTTTTCAATTCTTTTGTTTCTTCCAACTAAATTTCTTACATTTGTACACTCTATACCTTTGTCCAAATCACTGAAATAAATATTTAATGCAAAAAGGGACACTGCATGATACTGTGAAGTATGATATGTCCGTCAATAAAAGACAAAGGTTTTAGATGTTGGGTTTCAGGACAGAGGCAGTGGCTTTTCAACCTGATTCAGATACTTGTAATCTTGTAACACAAGACAAAAAAAATTATCTACTCTATACACCTGTTTTCTCATCTTTAAAATTAAAAGGTTGTTTGAAAACATAGGTAAAGGAGAAGGCCTACCAAATTCCTTTTATGACACAAATATGATTTAGATATCTAAGCCAGTGAGAGTAAAAACAGAGATAGAAAGACCAATTTCCTTAATAAATTTGAATGTAAAAATTTTAAATAAAATACTATCAAGAAGATTACAGCAATATATCACAAAAACCATATACACTATGACCAGGTAGGACTTATTCTAGGAATGTAGGGCTGTTCAATATTAGGGAAACTATCAGCATAATGGAGCCTATTAATAAGAAAAAATTATGTCAATAAATGGAGAAAAAGCCTTTGTCTAAAATGTAGCACCTCTGTCTGTTTTTAAAAAAACAAACAACTAGAAAGCATATGAATCAATGAAGCCTTTCTTAAAGTAAGTTGTTGTTCAGTCATATCCAACTCTTCTTGACCCTGTATGGAATTTTCTTGGCAAAGACACTGGACTCCAAGCTCAATGGATAGAGCATTGAACTTAAAGTCAGGATAGAACTGAGTTCAAATTTAACCTCAGATATTCCCTAGCTGTGTGACCCTAAGTAAGTCACTAAATCTCAGTTTTTCTTATTCCACTGGTGAAGGAAATGGCAAAGCATTCTAGCATCTTTGCCAAGAAAACCCCATACTAAGTCAAAAAATTATTTAACAAAATTCATCAGGAAGAACAAAAGGTCAAGGATATCAAGGGAATCTATGAAAACAGTGTGCAAAAAGAAACCTCACATTTCCAAATTTCGGACCATATTACAAAGAGATAATCATCAAACTTATTTGGTACTGGCTAAGAAACAGAGTGGTAGATTAATGGAATACATTAGGTTGATAATACATAGTAGTAAATGACCATAGTAACCTGTTTTTGATAAACATAAATATCCAAGCTTTTGAAGTAAGAAGTTATCATTTGACAAAAATTTTGGGGAAAACTGGAAAGCAGTTTGACAGAAAGCAGGGATAGATCATCATTTCACACCATGTACCAAGAGAAGGTAAAAATGGCCAAGTGATTTAGACAAATCACCTAAAAGGTGATTTCATAAGTAAATTAAGGAAACTTGGGAAAATATACCTGTGTGATTTATGGATAAGGGAAGAGTTTATGACTAAATGAGAATTAGGGGAAGTAAAATAGATAATTTAATTCTATGAAATTTAAAAGCTTTGTTACAAACAAATCTCATGCAGCCAAATTTAGAAGGAAAAACTGGAAACTTGGGAAAAAATTATAGAAAGTTTCTCTGGTAAATGTTTGACTTCTCAAATACAAAAGATACTGAGCCAAAATTATTTTGTAAAAAATGAGCCATTTCCCTGTTGATAAATGGCTTGTTATATGAACAAGCAGTTTTTAAAAGAATCAAAGCTATTAATAGTCACATGAAAAAATGCTCTAAATTGCTGTAGATTAGAGAAATGCAAAAGCTCTGAGTTACTACCGCATACTCATCACATTGGTTAACATGACAAAAAGGAAAATGAAAAGTGCTGGAGGGAGTATGGAAAAATTGGGACATTAATACGCTGTTGGTAGAGTTGTGAACTAGTCCAACCATTCTGGAGAATAGTTTGAAACTATGCACAAAGGGCTTTAAAAACTGTGCATACCCTTTGACTCAGCAATACCACTATGAGGTCTATATCCCAAAGAGATTTTTAAAA
>CM053592.1:118227193-118252551 GCA_028646515.1 Pseudochirops corinnae
TATACAGAAAGAGAACTGATAAACTCTGAATGCAGATTGAAGCATACTTTTTTAAACTTTTTATTTTATTTTATTTGTATTTTCTCTTAGAAAATGGCTAATATTGAAATATGTTTTATATGACTTGCATATTGAGATTAAATTGCTTACTATCTAAAGGAGGAGAGAAGTAGGGAGATTGTGGAACTCAATAAATTTTAATGGTTGTTTAAAATCTTTTTCATAAAATTGAGAAATAAATAAAATAATTTTTCAAAAAAATTATTTATTTATTTATTAAATTTAAATTAATTAAAAATTTAATTTTTTAAACCTATTCTTTAGATATGCAGAAGATCATAAATTTAGGGATGAAAAGAGTGCTGCAGCCACCCTATACTGCTCAGAAGTCAGTTGTTAAATATTCAGAGTGAGCATTTATTGCTTGGAACATTGGCAAATACTACAAATCAATGGCTTATTTAGTTTTGTTGATTGTCTAGACTATGAGTGGGGAACCTGCAGATTTGTTCTGGAAGTTTAGATTCAGTCAAAGGGCCACATTTGAGGACCTAGCAGACCACACGTGGCCTCAAGGTCTCTGGTTCCCACCCCTGGTTGACTTTAGAAAGTGAAATAGAATGTTAATAATGCAGATTAAAATTAAAAGTAGGCAGTGAGTACTTTCTGGGATGGGGTTAGGGAAGTCACTATATATTTTCCGGTACCATACTGGATGAAAGAGACCTTTTAAGTTATTTAGGCCATTTTTCATCATTTTGTAGAAAAAAAAAACTGAAGCTTCGAGTGAGTTGACAAAGGTTGCAATATTGGTACATAACAAAACTATCGTTCAAATTCTTGTCTCCTTTGAATCCAGATCCTATAATATGCCACAAAAAATACTTTCCTTTACCTTGATGTTAATCAGTTACTCAAAATATTATTGAATCTTCCACTTTTTCTGAAACTACCTAATTGTGGTATCATCCAGCCCACATTTTACTATTTTATTTAAGAAGTTATGGTCGAAGACGTTGTTAAAGGAAAGGCAGCCTGATGTATTTTAATGTACGACTATAATACATCTTCTCCAAGGCTTTCAGTTTTTTTCCAAAGCATTTAGTCCCCAGAGATGATAATCCTGTGTAATAGAAATAGACATTAACTTGGGTGGAGTTAAAAGATTTGTATTCATATCCTAGATTTGCTTCTTAGTCTCCTTTTGTCTTTAGAGTCACTCAAATTCTCTCATGTTCCTTTTTGTCCATTTGGAAAATGGCAATAATAGATGTTAATACTTTTTTTCTATGTACTGTTGAGAACTATTGGGAGGATCAAATAAAATAATGTAAACTGTTTTTTTAAAGGTCACAGATATCCCAGTTACAAACTAAACTGACTTAAATAGTTTCTAGCTCCTCTCACCATAAAATTAGGAGAAAAGTAGTAGTAGTAGTAGTAGTAGCAGCAGCAGTAGTTGTCATCGTGGTCATCATAGTTGTAGTAATTGTAGTCGTGGTTGTAATCATAGTCAGCATTTACATAGTACTTTAAGGTTTACAAATGATTTACACATATTATCTCATTTAATCTTCACAACTCCACTAGGATATGGGTGCCATTTTTATTCCCATTTTGCATATAAGAAAATTGAGGTGGACACAGGTTAAGTCACCTGCGAGAGTCACATGGCTGCTAAGTATATGACGTTTGATTTTAACTTAGGTCTTCCTGATGCCAGGCCCAGCTCTCTCTATCCACAATGCCACTTACCTATGAGGACAATGACAACCTAGAGTGATTTTTGCATCTCCAGAGTGTGATAAGGAAACACTGAAATATGCAATCCCAATAAATAAACTCTGCAGTTATTGATGGGAAAAAACAAAATCCCTGAGATACAGAGACATGAATTATTTTTACAATTGTATCTAGGACAACATGTATTAGAACTGAGATTCTTTCTGCTCTCCTGCTGAAAAGAAAAGACTGAGATCACCTCCAGGCTTTAATTGTGTGTAAAGAGTTCTCCCTGATTTTACATGATTGTTGTGGTCATGATAATATGGGAGAAAGGACCCTGAAGATTGTCTTCTGGGCCCTTCAAGCATGAAATGCCGTAAATATAGACATTTTTTTTTAACAAAACTTGAATTGAAAGAAATGTTGTACATCTGAAACTGAATTTTGACCCTTTTCACCCCCTTCACGTAGAAAAGGGAAATAATCTGAAAATTTTATCCTCCTTCTTTTACTTACAAGAGCAAATATAGATGAGACTTGTAGTAGTTCCTATGAAGATAGTAATTCTACAATTTGCTACAAAGTCTTAGTCATGGATGTTACACATGAATTATATTGAACAGATGAGAAATACTAGTTCATTTCTAGAATATAGGAGGATTCATAACAGACCAGAAATTAAAAGTCAAACCTTTCATTTCTTGGCATCTAACTTTCTTATAGAATGAGATAAGCATGCAGGTAATTTATAAGAAAATAATGGACCATCCACTTTAAGACAAGGAGTTAATGTTTAGAGAAACAATTATGGTCTTCCATAGCATCAAAGCTCACTCAAACTCAGATAAGGTTGGTAGAATAAGATGTCAGCTCTTCAACTGTAAATGCTTTCCATATAGATAAGAGTAAATATTTTAAATGCCAAAAGGAAAGTGACTGGACACAGATTCTTTCACAGATGTTTCTGTAATTAAACTTCTTGAAGTCCATGTTAGAAGCAGTGATATGGAAACAAATGCTTCACCAACTAACACAATTATTTTACTTGGTTTTATAAATTACGGAAATCAGATTCATTGGGTTGAGGCAGAAGACAAATTCTCTGCCAAATGAAAATATGAATTTTCTTATCAATGTAAGTTAGGTGGCACATCTGATAGAGAGCAGGGCCTAGAGTCAGGAAGATGAGTTTTCCTGAGTTCAGATCTGGCCTCAGTCACTTACTAGCTGTGTGACCCTGCCTAGACAAATCACTTAACCCTGTTTGCCTGAGTTTCCTCATTTGTCAAATGTGCTGGAGAAGAAAATGGCAAACTACTCTATTATGTTTGTCAAGAAAACCCCAAATGGGGCCATGAAGAGTTGAATATGACTGAGAAACAATTTAAAAACAACAATAAATGTAAACAGAACAATAAGTAGGAAAATCTTCCTCTCTCCAGCTCTTTGAGCAAATATCTCATAATGCTCACAGAGAGCAATTGCTTTGAGAACTATCTGAAGGTTTTAGTGAACTAATTGTTAGTCAATAGCTAATGAGAACTGAAGAATGCATTGAGATACATAGGCTATAGAACTTGGGGGATAATAGTTATATTATGCACTGGTCTACACATATATTAAAAACTCATTATTTATTCCTGGATATCATAATATAGCTGGAAAGGCAACATAGAGTAGTGGACAAAGAACTGGCTTTGGAGCCAAAAAGACCCCTTATATATATATTGGCTCTGTGACCATGGACAAAAACTTTCTAACACTGTAAATTATGGAAAGGTACAGCCCTACATTGGGAGGGAGGGATATTATTCAGGAAGTTTCCTACCAGTGGTGGCTCAGTAGATAGAGAACTGAACCTGGAATCAGAAAGACCTGAGTTCACATCCAATCCAGGCTCAAACATATATTAAATATGTGACTAAATTAGTTAATATCTGCCTAATTTTTCTCATCTGTAAAATGGGAATAATAATAACACCTACATCTCAGAGTTGTTGCAAAGGGGCGAAGGGAAGGGAATAAACATTTAAAATACCTGCTATATTCTATGCATTGTGCTAGCACTTTTTACCCTTGATTCTTACTTGATTTTCATCTCACTTGATTCTCACAACAACTTTGGGAGGTAGGTGCTCTCATTTTATAAATGAGGAAACTGAAGTAGATAGACATTAGGTGACTTGCCCAGGATCACCCTGCTAATGAGTATCTGGGGGAAGATTTGAATTCAAGTCTTCCTGACTGCAGGCCCAATGATTGAATCCAAGATAATATTTGTAAATCACCTTGCAAACCTAAATGCTAGTTATCATTATGATTATCATCAGTGAATTCACAGGTCTGATTTCCATGCCTTTATTTTGGAAAGGATATTGATATTCAAGAGATTGAGCCATAGGCACAGCCAGGTTTGTAAAGAGGCCTCAGGTTCACACCACAGCTAAGGAGCATTGATGGAAAGAGCTCAGGATGTTTAGCCTATAGAAAAGAATATAGTCAGGGAGGAGTGATGGTAGCTCTCTTGAAGTCATATGAAAAAAGGAAAGGAATTATGCCCTCAGGGGCACAGAACTAAGATCAATGAGGAAAAAATTGCAAAGAGATCAATGTAGGCTATCTAGGAGGGAAGGAGGGATAACATCTTAACCTGTAATAATCATACTTATTAGGGATTTTCAACCAAATATAGGTGAACACATATTGAAATGTTATAGAAGAAATAGCTGATCAAGTATGAGTTGGAATAGATAGCTTATAAGATTCCTTCCAGTTCTGAGATTCTATGATTTTGTGGTAATGAAAATATGGGTCAATTAATTACACAAAAATAATCAAATTGATACTTCTGATTTCCTGATTCTGTTTTTGGTTGCTTTGTTTTGGGGAGGCAAGGGGGATTTTTTATTTGTTTGTCATATGGAATAACATTAAAATATTTTTAGTCTAAATTATCAGAAAAAAGAGAGGACCTTGTAATATAACTTCATAAAAAATAAAGTTTCCAGCAATGTACTACTTAGCAGAGTAGTACCTAGTGAGGCAATCAAGGCTTTGTCCCAAGCTACCAACTTCCAACCTTCGGTAGACCAGCTCATGCCATAAAATACAAAGGCATTGCTATTCTCCTTTAAACCTATGATATTATCCTCTGAGTCCTGTTACCACAGTTATTAGTTCCTATAATTTACCTCCCCTCCCCTATTCTCCTCTGACAGTTCCTTCTAGGGAGTTGTAGTGTAGGAGGAACTGCATGTTCTGAAGGATGGACTATTTCCTCTTCTGAGGCCAGTGTACCTAAGTTACATGGTCTTATGAGCTTCTCCCTCCACCTACTACTTGATTTACTTCAGGCAAAAAGATTCCTTATTTTTTTATTCTGCTTATGAGATGATAAAATATGAATACCGGGGTTTAGAATAGATAGACCAGTATAAATCTTTAGAGAGCGATATTCAGCGTGTCTCCACAATATTAACATGTAAGATGAGTTATCTGCTCTCAGCACAGGATAGAGATGACTTTCAGATTGCCCTTAGTCTTATGTGGCTTCAGATATTTTCTGCAGTCCTTATGAACTCTCTATAAAATGGCCAAATAGGAATTATGCACAAGAGGTAAAATAATTGCCATCTCTTTCTACAGATTCAAACATCAAGAACTCTAACAGGGTGCAGTCTATTGATTTAACAACAGAAGGCTAATCCTAAATCCCTAATATGTTCAATCAGTACCCCCTTGGCCACCAGTCCTTGCTGTGAGAGGCAGCATAAACCCAAGGGTTATAAGAGGGTTATACGGTTGAGACCTACTCAGCTATTTCCTTGTTACAACTTCACTTATTGCCAGCATACTCTGTCCCATCTTTATCACACCATTATGTGGCAGCAAGCAGCAAACTTCATCGTTGAACACCTCTCTTCTGTGAAGAGGAAAGTAGGTATAGGAAAAAAAGGTGTATTCTTGATGTGGCAGTAGCAGTCAGAGAACTAGAGAAAAAACTTGAATATGGCATCAAATTGTGTTTGTGGTTTCACCAGGCCTGAAGGAGAGGAAACTGGTTTTCATCTGGAATCATTTCTGTCTCCCCAGAAGTCATTTGGATCAAGCTTTCATTCACAATGAAAAGTAAATTATCCAGCATGGTAGGAATCTGATACAACTTTTAAATCTAGCCTTTTTTAATCTGTAGTTGTATAGTATTTTTCACTAGGTTTTTTTTTTTTTCAGAATTGCTTGGGCCATTGTAATAAATATAATAGCCAAGTCATTCCCAATTGATCATTGTACCATATAGCTATTGTATGCAATGTTCTCCTGCTTCTGCTCACTTTACTTTGCATGAGTTCATATAAGTCTTCTCAGGTTTTTCTGAAACTATCCTGCTCAGGATATCTTATAGCAGAATAGTGTTCCATCACAATCATATACTACAACTTGTTCAGCCATGCCTCATTTGATAGACATCCTTTCAATTTCCAAGCCCTTGCCACCACAGAAAGCACCTATAAATATTTTTGTAAATATAAGTTTTTTTCCTTTTATCTCTTTGGAGCACAAACCTTATAGGGATGTAGCTAGGTCAAAGGGTGTGTATAGTGACTTAAAACAATTTTTCTTATGTTATTTTTCAGTTATTTCTTAGCCAGGTTTGAGACTTTGTAACCCCATTTGGGGTTTTCTTGTCAAAGATGCTGGAGTGGTTTGCCATTTCCTTCTCCAGCTCATTTTACAGATAAGGAAACTAAGGCAAACTGGGGTAAGTGACTTGCCCAGCATCACTCCATTTATTTTTCTAGTTTTTCCTCTGTCTCTCTAATTTGATTTTTAAATTCTTTTTGAGCTCTTCTGGGAATTATTGTTGGGCTTTTGTCTGATTAGCATTTTTTTTCCTTTGAGGTTTTGGTTGTAGCTCTTTTGAAATCACTGTCTTCTGAGTTTGTGTGTTAATCTTTCCTGTCACCATTATAACTTTTTGTACAGTTAGATTCTTCTTCTTCATGTGTGTGTGTGTGGGGGGGGTGGGTGTGTGGGTGTATGGGTGTGTGGGTGGGTGTTGGTGGATGTGTGCGTGGGTGTGGGTGTGCTTGCTCATTTTCCAGATGATTTCTTCTCTTTTAACTTTGTTTTAAAGTTGGGCTCTTCTCCCCTGGTAGAGGGGCATTATCTCAAGGTTCATATTCTTTATGCTGCACTTTTCAGAGCTATTTCTTAAAATCTATAAGTTTTCATGTTTCTAAAGTGGTATCATTCACAAAAAGGTGTAGTCGCTGCTACTGGCCTGTTTTCTGGTCTTTACCCAGGAAGGGACCTCATTCTCCAGCAGCCATTTATGCTAGTGCTCCTGTTGTCCCTGGTACTATGACCAGGTTCCTGTTCTTCTATAGCCACAAGCACTACCTCTCCTTTCTGCCTTGGAACTGAGACCAGAGCCTTGCTCCCATTTGAGTGACCACAAACACACTTCTCCACCCTGAACCTGTGACCAGGGCCTTTGTACCCTTGCTGCTGCAAGCACTAGAGCTCACCTTTGCCATGAACCTGCAACCTATATTGGCAGTTTAAAAGGTCATGTACCCAAATGTACCCCAGCAAAGGGGCCCCTGTAATCTGTTTCTGACAATTTATTGATTGAGAGCTCCCAAAACTCTTTCTGCTTCTGTTGTAGCTTTCTCCAAGACTTGCTGCTGGTGTTGTGGCAGGAGTGTTGCCTTGGCCTATGCTGTAATCCTTGTAGACCACCAACCTCGTGACCTCCTAAGTTGTCTTGGGCTAGACAAATGACTTACCCTACTCCAAAATTTGTTTGGAGGGGAATGTTGGAATTGTTCAATTAAGCTAGTGCCTATGCTCTACCATTTTGACTCCATTCTCCTACAAGCAAAATGCATTAAAATCTTACACATAGGATGCATAAAGACAATTTAAAAATTCTAAGTCTACCAGAAGAATATGGCAAGTCAAAAAGCCTAAAGTCTTTAATACAGGACAAATGCTTAGTATTTCTGAATGCAGTTGGAAGAATGAACGGATGTCCTTCAGCTGTGTGAGTGTTGGGGAGAGGGGGGGGGAAGTATGTTGCAAACTTTTATGATAACTAGTGATCAAATTTAATAGTTCCAATGATAAACAATAAATTTTATAAGACCAGTAGGAAAAAAAAAACTCTCACATGGAAAAATCATGTTTGACACAAAGTATATGCGACGACCAACTTTGATAGACTGGACTCTTCTCAGCAATGCAGGGTTATAAGACAACTCCAAAAGACTCATGATGGAGAAAGATGTCTACTTTCAGAGAAAGAACTAGAAAGAACAGTTTGAATGCAGATTGAAGCAAACTATCTGCCCTCTTTTTCTTGTTTGGTTTTGTTTCCTCTTTTCTATTGTTCATTCCATTTGTTACAATCCTTTATAACCTGACTGTCTGATGTGAAAGTATTTGCAGATCCTATACTTGATTGTATGCTGCCATGGGGAGAGGGGAGTGGAAGGAGAAGGAGGGGGAGAAAATTTGAAACTCAAGGGATTGTAGAACTAAATCTTGTAAACTAAAAGTAAACAAATTAATAAAGACAAAAAAATTAATAAATTATTTTGAAAATTTTGTTTAGAATAAAAAGAAAAATCACATTTGTCTTTTAAAATCCTTCCAAAACTTGCCTCTTCTTACTATTCTGGTCTTCTTACACCTTACTCCCCTCTGTGTACTCTGTGATCCAGGGACAACAGAGCTCCATACTTTTCTTCCTCATTTGATATTCCAGTTACTAATATCTCCCAGTTTAACTGGCTTCTTTCTCTCTATGTTTGGAAATCTCCCTCTTCATCTCTACCTCCTGACCATCCCTGGCTTCCTTCAGATCTCAACTAAAATCTCACTTTCTGCAAGTCTTTCATGGTCCTCTTTAATTTTAGTGCTCAATTTGCCTTAATGCTAATGCCTTTCATCTGTTGATCATTCCAAATTAATCCTATATGTGTGTATAACATGTATTGTGTTTCTGTTGCCTATGGATCTGCAAATATATGTATGTATGTATATTTATATATATATGTATATATATTTACACACACACACACACACACATATATATATACACACACACAAACAAACACACACATGCATACACACATTCACAGATTGTTTGCATGTTATTTTTTCAATCAGACTGTGAGTTCCTTAGGAGCAAGGACTGCCTTGATTTATCTATTATGGCATTTATATCTCCAGTGCTTATTTTAGTATTTGGTACACATCATGCACCTAATAAATACTTTTTGACTGACTGACATAAAAGTAACAAAATTCCAATAATATAGGACTAATCTCTACCTGGAAGAAATGATAGAAGGTAATGGAATCATGTTCTGAAGAGTAAAGGAGTTCAAGATACAATCCTAGGTGATATGCCTTAAAAACTTGAGCCTAACCATTGATATAAAAGTTGAGCATTCAATGAGAGAGAGATATCTGGAACATTCTTGTTTAAAAGAAGATGTTACTAGTTCATTTTATTTGCAAACCCCACAGACAACAGTAAAACAGGAAAGGTAAATAGGTAAAAAAAAATAGTTAAAAAAAAAAAGGTAAAAAGGTAAATAAATTCAGATACCAAGGAAAACATAAGCAAAACAGTAATTTACCCAGTATTTAGAAATTGTGAAAAGAAAAAATAGAGAGAAAGAAGTCTATAAACTTAAATAACAACCTACAACATCAACCAACAATTACAATCAGGAAAGAGTAAGGTTACATATATATATATGTAAATATAAATATATATACACACACATACACACACCACATATATGTGTATGTATGTATGTATGTATGTATATATATATATATATATATATATATATATATGTTTTATTGTTGTTGTTTTGTTTTTCTCAAAGTCCCTGAGAACTGAAACAAGGGGAAGGGCGAAGGGAGAAATCTTCATTCATTGTGGGTAGGGAAAATGTTTGACTGAAAAACATTCTCATGGGATGAAAGATATATGGAATGTCTCAATAGTCCTACTATTATTTTAAACTTTAAAAGATTAAAAATTCAGTAAGATTTTTAAGACAACCAGTATTCTGAAGTGGGAAATAAAGAGTTTAAAATAGGTATAATCTTCAGGGATCTCATAGACCAATGGTTCTGAGTGTTCCAATTCCAGGTACCTCATAAATGTGCTCAGATTCAAATAAAAGTAATAATAAGACAACCTTCCCCCCTCTTTTGCAAAGGTGAGATGTTTATGGGTATATAATATGGTATATATTTCCAGACTTTTTCAATATATTGATCATTTTGCTGATTTTTCTCCTCCTTTTCATTGTTATGTGATATGGCTTGGGGGAATAGAGGAAAGGGTACTGGGAGAAATTTAGGTGATATGAAAACAAAAGATATCAATGAAAATCTTTTTGGAAAAATAAACAGAACCAAGTTTTTCAGTCAATTAACTCCTTGGTTCGTCAGTTACTTTTCTATGACAATTATGGAGAGATGAGTCTTTTTCTTCTCCCTACCCAAAAGGGCCTATACTCAGTGTTCCTTTAGACTAGAATTTCTTAACCTTTGTGTGTGTATGTGTGTGTGAGTGTGTGTGTGTTATGTACTCCATTGGCAGTATGGTGGTGCCTATGTATCCCTTCTCATTTAAAAAATTAATAATATAAGTAAATATTAAAATTCAATTAGAACTTAGTTTTTAAAAAGATTCTGATTTTTCTCAGACCCTCTGAAGTCTACATATCCATGAATCTTTTGGTGATTAATGGATTCCAGATTAATTTTTTTTAACGTTTGAAGGAGTCTTAAAACTGGTATAACCTACAAAAATTCATTCTTGCATAAACTTGTATAACCAACATTGGTTATACAATCCATTGGTGATGAGGTAATTGATTACTTTATAGTCATAGAAGATAATAGTTCACAACAGTAAAAACAAGTAATGTTAAATGTTCAGGACTTCTTTTACCAAGTAAGGTCAGATAGCGTTGAAACACTTAAAGTACAAGTCAGAAAACCTTGCCTCAAACTTGAGCTCTGCCATTTAACTGACTGTAGGACCTCAAGCAAGTTACTTGACCTTTTTTCGACCTGTTTTCTCATCTGTAAAATAACCTAGATTAGTTGATCTTTTTGGCCACATATAGTTCTGAAAATTTCTATCTTCTAGTGTCAAGAAAAAGGGTATTAAAAGGTGCTTTGGTTTTCATGGTTCATTGTATGCTTGGCAGTCAATAAATACTGGACTGAATAAAATATACTTTTCTAATGTCTACTTTTCTCTTGACTCTCAGACAAAAGCTATCATTACCTCCTACCTTTAAGAACTTCTTTGTCTACTTTCACAACTACCTCGGAAATGAAATTAAGGATATGTCATTAAATATTCGATACTTCATATAAGCACCCAAAAAGGGAAAAATAAAACCAATTGCTGTAATACAATAATGTACTTCCCTTCTGTAAAGATGTCTAACTCTTCCCCTTATATGCCAGAGGCTGTATGAAGGACAAATATAAGAGAAGTGATAAAGGAAATCATGGGCTCTTGTGGAAAAGGTCACCTCCCATGAAACTAGGTTTATATACTTTGATTCCATTTGGAAAGTGGCATGTTCTAATTCCTTCCTAAATTACATGTGTACATACATCTGTGATCTCACAGGAACCTTTTCCATGCCTTACCATCCTGTGATTTATGTTCATGTTTCCCATAAGTTAACAAGAAGGAGATCCACCCAGCATGTTAGAAGTCTTACTTCTTCTGACATTATAAGAATATGAAAGGAAGATACGGGCTGTCCAGGAATCCCTTGCCCTTGCCCATGATCAGGCCATCATCTTCCTTTTATATACAACTTTGACTTCTTTACAATCCATGATTTAGGTAATTCATTGTTGTAATGTTTCAGCCTGTTCCTAGCCATCATACATTTCTCCATTTTCTTTTTTGGTGATATCAATTAAAATTTTTTGAGATTTTTTTTTGTTTGTTTGTTTCCTGACTTGCAGCCTTACAACACAAGAAAAATGTTGACATGAGAAACACCAGCCTTTGGACAGGGAGAAACTTAGAATAAATTAAATAATTTTGTCATTAACAAAAGGAAATGTGGCCTACTTTATACTTCATATATATTTATATTTATACATATATATGTATACACACACACATATATATACACATATATATACACATATATATGTCACATCCATATACACACACTGTATATAAGTATATATACATATATATATAGATGAAATATAAGTATTTCATCTAATGCATATCAGAATACAGAAAATTGCTTTCTTTGTTCAGTTTTGTTTTGTTTAGTTTTTCCTGTTGATATAGTAAAACCAAGCTCTTTCCATAAGTTATAGATTTGATTTAGGAAGTTATGTAAAGGTAAAAAGTTTACTGCAATCACTGTAATATCTTCTAAAAAAAAATGAGTGATATCAGTATAAGGAATCCTCTGTTGGTTTGGACTCTGAGCTAAATCTCCTCCCTAATAGTGGCAAACACTTTTGGTGAGCATATATTTCCATTTTATGCTTTTGTTTAATATAAGGAAATTCATCAATAAGATTTATCTCTGATGTTATATATTTCAAAGAATATTCTATTATTTTTATGTGAGAAATATTTTGTTGGAGGAGAGTACTTAAGGCATCACACTACTACATTATTAAAGATTTTTTTTCAATAACCAACCAACAACATGCTCAGTGAGAATTTGCATTCTCTCTCTCTCTCTCTCTCTCTCTCTCTCTCTCTCTCTCTCTCTCTCTCTCTCCCTCTCTCCCCTCTGCTATCACTCTTTCCATCTGTCTCTCTCTCCATATTGTGTGATGAAAAAAAATATCATCCTATAGAATATTGCTTTAAAAATCCCTTCTGTCCTTTCTTTTTCCATTATGGATACCTTCAATGTATGTGGGGATTATTTTGATAAAAATAACTTCATATAGAAGGGAAAAAGCTATGTGGATCCATAGTTATCAATTCATTCATCTCTTTTTGTTATAGCAAAGATAAATATTTTCCAACTCTCGTTTATTCTCCTTCAGATATATTGAAAATAGATCATAAAATATTTGTAAAACTGTGTTCCCTCTGGCACCGAAATCTCACTTTGTTTGGTCCATTTGCTTTTTCTCACCTTTGTGGTCTCCCACACCATTTCCATCTTCTCTATAAGCACATAGAGAAAAAGTGTACTTCCTCCACCATCTTGATTGTAAAAGAATTGTTAACAATTTTGTATATGTATTGCTCTCCTTCACAGTTCTCAGAGTAATACCCCTAAATTGTGTCTCTCCACGAGTTTTTTGTAGATTTATTTTCCATCCTTTTTTTGTTATTTTTTTAAAGAGTAGTACTCAATCATTGAACATTTTTCTCTTTAAGATTTCACAAATGAATTTATATTCTGAACTATTGTTGCCTTTGGTATCTATTTCCTCCGGATGAGTAACTGAAGTGTTTTCTAAGACATTTTTTTCACTTTTACTCTTCTCATTATGGCAGTTGATTCATTTTAGTTAAAATTCTGCATGAAATAACTACAATTAGTGGGTATGTTCTTTCATCCATTTTTAGCATCAATAATAACATGCATATAGATTAGGTTGAAATTATTTTAAATGCATTTTTTTGGTTATTTTTGCTTTTGTTTTATAGCTTATTATTAAGTTTTAACTTTACCCTGGCAAATTAGAGATCAGACTGCACACAGACAACATATTCAAGAATGACTGCCTCATATGTAATGCATCATTTTCTATTAAACTATAACTATTTTCATTTTTAGTGAACATTTTAGATGTTATTTAACATTTAACATTTAACATTTTAGATGTTATTCGGTGACTGCCATGTATAAATATGATTTTCTTGAAGAAAATAGTAATATTGTATAGTTGTAAAAATTATGTTTGGTCTATAAATCTTTGCCCTTTCCTATTCTGCTGAACCTTATTTTTACAGTGTTTTTCACTGGTTTTTTTTTTTTCCAATTCCTACCTTTTTGTTGAAGTCACTGAAAGCCAGAAAATAACTTTACTTAAAACTTTTTAGCAAGTTATTTGTAGAATTACATAGGCTCATATGATCATGGAGTTAGAACTGGAAGTGAATTTAGTGTGATTAAGTCCAACTCCCTTATTTTACAGATAAGAAATCTTAAGTCAAGAAGGACAATTTACTTGCCCAGTATTACAGAAAAAGAAAACATCATAAGTAGAATTAAGACCCACATCAGATGATTGCAGAGTCCATACTCATCATAGATCCAATTTCACTGTGTAGATGTTGTCTATTTATCTTGCGTTTCTTATTTAGAGTTTTTTAGGTCTGATATTCCATTTATCACTGATTTTCTTTGTTGTTGTTTGTTTGGTTAATTGGTTTGATTTTGTAGGAAGACCTCAAATACTTTCCTTTGTGGAAGGTATTGATGATTAGGTAGACATTGCAGCACATGATGTTTTTTATTACATCTTGATCTTCTTGGCTTTTTGGAATATATTTTTCATTCATTTCTACTTCTTGTTGCTAACAAGTAATCCTGGATAATTCAATTTAAGATTTCTCATAGCTGAAGGACTTTTTCCTGGCTGCTTACTAAGTTTGATGTCATTGAAATTGTGAAATTTGAGCAAAATGTGCTATGGCATTTCAATGATGAACCGTGGATTTGATCAATCATTACTTTTGTTATTATTGTTAATAAGTGCTTAAATTCTTACCATGTGGCAGGCACTGTGCTATTAGTGAAAATAAAAATACAAGCAGTATATATAGTCATTGCCTTCAAGGAGTTTACATCCTTACATATACACATTTATGTATATGTATATTTTTATCTTTCTTTTTGAAGTACATTATTGGGTTATCTGCTTTGGAGCTAGGCTTTTACAATTTCTCTCTTTCATCTTTTGTCTTTTTTTTTTTAATCATTTTCTTACATTCCCAGTGGTTTGCCTCTTGGCTTTCTTTACTCTTGACTCATGCTCCCTCCAGTGTTGTGATACATCTTTTTATTTTTTTGCTTGCTTAAATCCCTGATGTAGGTCTTTGGGTATAAAAGGGCCTAACTAGTTCTTTGCCCAGAGTAAATTCCTAGGGGAGAGTACTTATGACACTTAGATTTTTTTAGAACCCTTCCTTTTAGGAATGGAAGACCTTTTCCCTCAAACCACCTTTGTAATGCTGTGTTTTTCAAACCTATCCCTCTTAATTACACTCCCTTTCCTTTGTATTGTTCTACACAAACAATAGATGTTATCTCTTCTAGGCATGGGAAGAACTGGGGATCCACTCCACATCTATGCACCATGAGGTTGCTTGTGCTCCCTGTATCCAGTAACTGAAGTGCACCTGACAGTGAGTATAAACCTTTATGAATTTTGGTCTCTAATGTTATTTTGTGATGTGTTTGCCGTATGTATTGTATTTTTTGTCTTGTCAGTTCACCATTATTTATTATATATTTGCTACTTCATTTTCCATCCTTTGAGGTTTTCAGGTTGTGGAGCTATAGGGAAAAACACATCCTGACAATCACATCACTTCAGTTCACTGTTCTTTCTGTTTTGTTTTTAACTTTTCCTAAGTATAATCGTGAGTTTTTCATTTTTGTTTTTTGTTTTGTTTTGTTTCAACCAGAAGGCAAGTGGAACATCGAAATATTTGGAGAATCGTTGTTGACAATTCACTTATGTCAGCCTTAGATAGCATTTTGTCATCTGCAGGGAATGGGAGGAGTGGATTTCTGAATTTTTATAGCATTCTGGGCAGTGTTTGCTGTTTTGCGGATCATATAGGATGACCAGAAGATATTTCTTTGCTTGAAAGTTTGCTAATAACTTCTCAGCATGTAATTAACTTTTTTTACCAGCTACCAAAAAATAGATCTAGCTATTTTCAAGTATAAGAGCAATAAAAATCTAAGATTTGACATGGTTAGGTGCTTACTTTTCTCTCTTGTAACTTTTAAATGATATCAAAGTAAGGTTTTTATGTGTTTTTAAAAATGAAATTTTGCATGCACTTTGTTCATAATGCATTTTAATTTTACTTTTAGTATTTTAAATAAAAATGTAAATGGAGAAGATATTAAGGTTCACAGGTGGCTCCACAGCATGAGCACTAACTGCCTTTCATAATAATGTTTACTAGACATTAAGTATTATGGCTCAACATTTTGAAGATGCATAGCTAATAAGTATGCTCACACAACATAAAATGCTATGGCAGAAACTGCTCAAGAAATGTCTTGGAAACCTAAAAATGTAAAAGGTACAAAATGAAACTAAATTTTGATGAATAATCATATTGGGCATGCTTTTTTCCCCTACTTCTTCTATCTTTTAGAATAGGATCTGTGCTGTTTATTTGGTTATCTACTGATTTATTCCCAAACCCATGACTTCATCAGTGAAGGGAACTCCTGATGCTGAAACATCTTCCATTGAAACAGTTTGGAAACTCACTTATAACTTACAGTCTCACTTAGACAGTTGCCCACGATACTGAAAGATGAAAAATTTTGGCCAAGATCATACCATTTTATGTGTCAGAGGCAGAATTCAATCCCTGATGAATGTGCTTTCTACTTAAGTCATCTTGCTTCTTTAAGTCAGTCTTAAATAGCACTAAGTATTAAAACACAAAAAAGAGACTAGTAAATCTCTCTTTTTTTCTCCCCATGGTGTTATTTTAAAAGATTAATTTTGCTTATATTTGCTTGTAATGTTTTATCTTAAAATTTAGGATTTTTTGGGATTGATAGACAAGTTTTAATCTTTACAGTATACCTGTTTTTTAAAAGTTAATGTTTATGCCAACTTACTTTTTCTTGATACAAGTTTAGAAGACCTTTTATTTTGAAGTTATTAACTTATGAGTTATCAAATCCTACTGATTATCAGAGAAGCAACATATATTCTCAAATTGGGAAGTGATGCTATTCCCTCACAATAAAATGGTCATACAACTTTTACAGGAAAGCATCCAGTAGTAGAGAACTTGTTACATCAGCCTTTAATACATTGTACAAAAATTTAGAATGTTTACCCTCTTAGGTATTTTTCTAGGGCAAAGTTTCTATAACATAAGGTATACCAATAGGGCTAAGTCATTGGGAGTAATTTTTGTACTCTTACATTGGCTCTGTCTATACAAATCATGAACTGTTACTGGTTGCAAAGCAAATAGACATGGCAATCAATCTGTTGGAAGGATTCACAGCCTCCCCCATCATTGAGATTATATGAATTTGGAGGGATATCTATCCCACACAAGAAATGAATAAGGTTCTGATGATAAGAATTTCATTTGATCATTAATATTACATCAGAGACATCATGTTATCCTTAAAACTTATGGGGTTGAGAATAAAATGCTGTTAAAACCCTGACCCTTTTTCACAGTCATTTATTAAAACCGGCCCAGCAAGTTGAAAGAACTCTTTCATCTCTTGTCTCCTCTGGCAATACTGCTCCCTCCCCCACATACTCCATACTATAAACAAGGAGAAAAAGGGTGTTAAGTTAAGGTACTGTAAGAACTGCATTGATAACAAATCACAAGATATTTCTTTACATAACTATATGGATGGATGGATGGATGGATGGATGGATGGATGGATGGATAGACAGGAGACAGAGAAAAAGAGAGAGAAAGAGAGAGAGAGAGAGAGAGAGAGAGAGAGAGAGAGAGAGAGAGAGAGAGAATGAGAAAGTGAGATATTCAAATTCACATTCAGATTCCTGGAGATGAGGTAAAGCTCAATCCAGCTCCCTGGCTTTTAAATTTCTTGCTTCTGATGAAGTTTTAGGGAAACAGAAATCAACTGTACCACAATAAACTTACTAAAACTATGAGAGATTTCTTCCACTTGAAGTATGGTCTTTATGGCAAATGCTTCTCTAGTCTTGTGGAATATTGCACTAGGAATCAAAAGATAAGAGTGTGCAGTGAAACCGCTCTCAGACTTTTGGGGAAGTCACTATACTTTTTACCTCCATGAACCTTAGTTATTACTTGAGTTCTAAAACAAGAAGTGAAATTTCATAACTTTTGAGATAACTTTCATGGCATATATTCTATTATTTCAATTATTTTTCCCTATTAAGTGACCTCTAGGCAAGGATAATGACTTCTTATACATCATACTAAAGAGGATAAGAGAAATAAAGAGGAGGGAAAGTCAATAGCAAATAAGTAGAACATTTATTGATTATACCTATTGTCCACTGATTCTCTTCCTGGGCCTGACTTGACAAACAATCCATCAGTCCTTAAACTAATTCCTTAGACACTTAGATATAAAGAGCCATTGGGTTATCTTTAGTTTTGGCAAAGACAACATAGTAATACATGTATAACATGTAATGATTCTGTTTATATATACATATATAAATATGTGTATATATATATATGTGTGTAATATTCACATGTATGTATATATGTATTATACAAATATATTAACACAACAATTAGGAGATTACATTCCAGATATACATTCCAGAGTAAAATTAATGCTTATCCTTTTAATTCTGCATTTCCCAAGTTGGTTCAATTAAATTTGTAAACTCAATGCTGCATTAACTTTTACTTTAACTAATTCTTACCTCTTTTTCCCGTTTGTATTTAAGAACCTCTTGGTGTTCAAATTCTAACCCTATTAAGCAAATCACTTCCATTAAAACTACTTCCTTGAATTGGATTATTTAAAGTATGGTAGTTTCTCTTTTCCTACTAAATATTTGATAAACATTATCTCGAGGCAATTAAAACATTGATCATTTCAATGTTTATTAAAACCCTCTTAATGACTTTTAAAGAAGAAACATAGTTCTGTTTACAAACATTATATAGTGCATTAATCTAGGACATCATGCAGAGAGAAAAAGACATTGAAGGCATAATTCATTGGTTTTATGCAAAAAAGTTTCCTTTGCAGCATAGTGAAATAATCCCAGAATGTTGTTATAAATATAATAACAATTTTCTGGTAGAGAAGGCAAGACAGCTTAGGGAATTGGTAAGGAGCTATGGGTCAAATTCTCAAAGGGTGGTACAGAGGACCATATAAAAGGGCTTGAGGCACTGGACTGAAGTTAGCAGCTATAATTGATTTAGCAAGTAATACTGCAGAACACAGAAGGCAAAAGAAAAGAAGAAGGGAAATCACATCTTTACTGATTTGAAAGTTGTATTATATTTTGAGTAAAAAGCCAGGTGTATCATTCAGGCTAATGTACAGGTTTTTTTTCACTTTAAGAGCTCTTATTTAGGTTATTTTCATGATGTGAGTTTACAGATGGCCACGGAAAGGGTTAATCTATAAAAATTAGGTAGAAATACAATGTTTTATAAGAACACTGATTGGAGTATGGTTGGGAGAAAGATCCCAGGTCTGCTTCTCCCATTCTCTGACTCATAACATGAAGAGATTCTCACCTTCAATTTAAGATATCAAATTCTATATTTTTATACTACCTAGTAGAAAAGAATGCTAACCAGTATCTTAACAATGAAAAAGAAAAAGATAATGTGGTGCTAAGAGTTTTTGAAATAGTGTGGTATCACATCAGCATCAAATTTCTTAAGTTGAATCTATCTTGTTATTTGAGAAGAAAATCTCCTTCACTAGTGAAAGATCTCTGCAGAAAATAACAGATCCTAGAGTTTGATCCCATGATTTTAATGGTGGGTAAAGATGATGGTCACAGAGAGAATTCTGTATTTTCTGGGGTTTGCTGAATGGATTTTTTAAGAGTTTGATGACATCTTTTAATTGTCCTAGAATCCCTTCTCTATCTATGGTAAGGGCTATAATTAGGGAATGGATACAGTTCTTTCAGGATATGGGTGAGTGTGATAGCATAGGCACCCAGCATAGTATCTGCTACGTGTGTGTGTTTGTATTTTCTTACATTAAATGGAAATGGGGCATAGAACATTCTTCTGGTCCCCAAATCCTTTATTTTGTCTTTGAAATGGTTGTTTTTTTTCTCCTGCTTATTATCTTATCACTAAGTATCTAATTTTCTCCAAATGGCTGCTTATGTAGTAAATATATCAGTACATCACAGAAATGAAATAAAGTCCACAAAATATTTGTGCCCTAGAAAAGTTTGTTGAGGATATTTGAAGTAATGAGTGATGAGGCTAAAAATATGGCTGCTCATTCTCTCAGTATTTGTTTCTGTAAAAGGAGGAAAAGATAAATGATTCTTGAATTGATTTGAGTTTAAATTGCATTGAAGTGAACTGATAGGTGTTCCTATCTGACTTCTGGAGTTCTAAAGTCTTATGAAGGCTGGTAACTCAGGCCCCATAAAGATCAATTTTTAAGCCCAGTTCATAGGATGACAGCAGCAAAATATCTTCCCAGCTTTTTGCTTATATGCAGAAAGAGTCCTGTTGCTGACACAAGCAGCTCCTACTTCATTAGATTCACTGATTATTGATCTAGGATTGGATTTTTTTTTTTTTTTTAGCATTTTAATTATTTGGAAGAAAGATATTTGTTTCTTCCATTCCCAAATTTTCTTTTGGAGAACTTCCAATGTCACAATTGATTGAGGTATGACAGTGGGCGGAATAGAGTGGCTCATCCCATTGACTCAGATTGTAGTCTGTAAAATATTCTTACCTATACACTCCCACTGACCAAAGGAAGCACCCCCACTCAAGTGGTCATTAGCGTAGATAAGAACAAGAGGAAAGGAAAAGATGTCATTCATTCATTTCATCGCATGAATTTATGCATATTTGAAAAATTTTTAACATATCCTGCATAGGTGAAATAAACAGATTAACAGCTATGAGTACCTTTGGGATTAGGATATCCAAAAAATCCAAAGGAACTTAAAATATAACTTTAATACAACATATATTGAGATATGTTGCCTCTGTAAGATGGATAAGACGGAAAATACAGAGATCTTATTAACTGCTTATATTGTACAGTCACAGTTGCCATACAACAATTCTGCAACTAAATATAAATGTGATCATGAAATCGCATTTGAGGACATATTCCCAAGTGGACCATAATTGTGTTATGCTAGGTTCTTGAGGAATTTGGATTTCTCAAAGCCTGAATTTGATGACTGTTACAAAGGCCACAGGTCCAATTTTATAAATCTTCTCTTTACTCTACTATGTCCTTATCTCAAGTAAGGAATTAGGGAAGGTACAAAACAAAGACACTCTTCTTTCTGTAGTTTTAGAGGAAATGCATTCTTTTGTTTCCATGGCAGAGAAGAAAGAGAGGAAAAACTCACAGCAACTAATTTTGTATAAATTATAAATATTATATAAATTATGCATAATTATATTATTTATTAAAATTAATCTCAGAAATTCCTCAGGCAACTTCCAAGTAGGGTCTGCCCCAATCATGTAAAAGGAGGCCAGCATCAAATGAAGCTCATTTAGGGGCAAATAAGAAGGAAATTTTAATAAGGCAATAATAGCGCACCCTGAGCCTATCTATCCTCAGGTTCACTGCCATAATTTTCATTGTCATTGTAATTTTGAAAGACTCTACAAGGAGTTGGTTGAATTTTGCCAAGCCAGAGAAACATGTTTGAGGGCAGCCAGATTTTCTGACCATATTGACAAATTTCCTCCAAACTACTATTTTCATACTTTGTATACCTAATGAAATAATCACTTGTATATTATATCGATATGAGTTTTAGTGATGTGAAAATAGGGTACATAGTCTTGCTCTTGAGATTAGAATTATTCAGCTCTAGAGATTTTTTTAAAGACAACTTTTAGGATTCAAATCTTTGTATATCATATTAGTTGGTATAATAGAGTACTGGAATTGAAGTCAAAATAATGTTTGAGTTCTGCTTCAGAGTGTGACACAGGGCAAGTGCCTTAACCTCAGTTTCCTGTTCTGTAAAATGGAAATAATAATAGTATTTCATAGGTCTGTGAGGATTAATGAGGGGGTAAAAACATTGGTAGCATTTTGGAAGTTTTAATATTGAACTTATTTTCTTAGCTGTAATTTGTTAAGTTTTGGGATATTTTAATAGTTAATAAATAATTGTACTTACCTAATCTCAGCAATGAGTATTGAGTACTATTTGGATTACCTACAAGTAAAGAATAAACATTTTGACACCTTTCATTCCAATTTACAATTCATTCCAATTTCATTCCAATGCATATTTTAGTTCTACAACTAAACAATGTATGTATCAAATGGAAGAAATTATACTTAATCAAGTGAACATATACTAAATGTCTGCATGTTAGGTACTAAAAAGCATTACCATTATCAATATTATAATTGCAGTCATAACTACCCCCTGAAAACAAAATCATACATTCGTGCCATTGGGTGGGTAAAGAATGAAGAGGGAACTGCAAAATAAGAGTATGACTACCAAAAAGATGTACAAGACAACTTTCTCTGCCAAGTTATGGCTAGAGTAGCTGAGAGGCCTTCCATAGACCTTGAAACAATGTCCACTTTGGCTCTGGCATCCTGACCAGTGTGATGTAACTGTTCTTATGTATATAAATAATTGATGAGGTGGCAGAGGACCATAGGCCAGCTCTACTCAGAATCATTGTGATAATCTTCTTTGTACAGAGGACAGTAGAGGAAGTGGTCCTCCTTTGTGTTGTGCTATCACAGGAAGGCAAGATCATCATAAGACATTAAAAAAAAAATTCTACTTCCTGAAAATGCTTTGGTGCAGACGGTGATAGTCATTAAAGCAAGCAAGCCACAACTATACATGGAGACCAAAGCTATGACTGTTTTTATTATGTGCCAGTTCAATAGCATGACAAAATTAGAAATATCTTACCAGCTGCAAGCAAGGTATACATATGGCTTTTTGTCCATGAGGCAGACAGTGGCACAGAGGATAGAGTACTAGGCCTAGTGCTAGGAAGAACTGACTTCAAATTGAGCCTCAGAGATTTACTAGCTGTGTGATGCTGGGCAAGTCACTTAACTGTTGTCTTTCTTAATTTTCTCATATGCAAAATGGGGATACAACAAACCTCAGGGTTACTTTGAGGATCAAATGAGGTGATATTTATAAAGCACTTAGTCTAGTGCTTGTCAGGTAAAAGATGCTGTCTAAATCTTTTGGCTGCCCCATACCCCTTCTATGATAGCCTTAGCTTGAATTTAAATGACAGCATACTGCCCTGAAATCCAAGGTATTCAGAAGGATGATGTAATTGCTAAATTCATATTTGATGAAATAAGTATAGGAATGGAGGATTTATTGTAATTTTGAGTAGAAAACTGAAAAACCTGAACATATTGAACATTTACCTGACAAAAAATCCTAAAGTGTTAAGCAATCATAAAATGGATGGCAATAATAATGGTGTATCTTGAAAGAAATAGAAAAGGAGATGGTCATACTTAGTCTGGAATTTAAGAAAACTTTTTATGAGTTCAACAGCAAAAATACAACTAATAGCTTTCTATACCAAAATAAAGTAATTTTTAAATCTAGTTATATGTTTCAACCATCACTAATAAATTCTCCTGAACATCCTTAGAGTGTAAAAACATTTCATGATCTAAACATTAAAAATATATGCTACAGTGATTATCAGAGTAAAGGTCAGTGTAGGCAAGATAGAGTTATCCAGGAATATACTTAAGGCTATGAGATAGTATTTAAAAAGAGCTTACTTAGCATAGTGACGAACATGGTAAGCATTATATTAATATTAGTCATTATGTTATTAATAGAATTATGCATCAAATACTATTATGGCAAGTAAGGACCTCAAGAAAGACATTGGAAAAATTACATCAATACATAACTGATATGCACAGTAGAAAATTGAACAACATATAACCTAATTAACACAACAACAAGAAAGAATGAAATGTAAAACATGAATGTGTGTATATGTATGTATATATATGTATAAATGCCTGTGTGTAATTATTGCTACCTTTAATCTACAAGTTAAATAAAAATTCCAAAAGCTAAAGTGATAGGAGTCAAAGTAGCATATGGAACAAAATAAATCATTGGAATTCCATCCAAAACCAAATGTAGAGTCTCAAGAATCAAAGAAAGTAAAGGAGTTAAAGAATCTCTGAAAAGGTTGGGGAAGATATTAGAAAGTTCTGGTCATAAGCATACTTGTCATGAGTATAAAGAATAACAAAACAATTACATCAAGGGAGGTGACCTAAATGCTATAAGACTAGATGGTGACAAGTATGAATGAGATCCATAATTGTTGACTCAAATATTTCAGAATAGTGTATAAATATCTAGAAGAATAACTTACCAGCCTTTTTATGTAAGCTGAATCCTTTATTACCTAAAGAAAGCTATATTTATTATCAAAAGATAAGATCCTCATTCACTCTTCTAAATTCAGCTAGATTACCTTTATATGCTTTATACAAAAGAACTTATTTTATTGTCCAAAAATTCTATAAGCACAAGAAAACAATATATTGGCTAAAGATTAAGAAGTGTGTGCCCCAAATTCCCAGGGATATAAAGAATAGCTTATTATTGATTCAGTGGTATTTGAATAAGCCGCCTGAATGTAGCGTAACATTTATAGCACTGTTATTGATTATCAGAAAGCCTTTGACTCATTCCTTCACTCATGGCTTAGTCACATGGTGAAAAGATAGATAGATAGATAGATAGATAGATAGATAGATAGATAGATAGATAGATATAAATATAGATCTAGATATAGATAATAAAGTGAAACATGGTGGCAATGCTAGAGGATTTGATGTGCAAATGGACTACTGTCCTATATATAACACATGTCACCAACACATTGGTGTCAAGAATGATTTATATTGAATGTTGCATTTCCATGAGTGAGATTTTAAATCACTACCATTTTTATTAACCTAAAATCTGTCATCATCTCTTCTAAGAGAACTAAGCTATGGCTTTCAATTCAAAGAAAGAGTCATATCAAAACACTATATTAATCCCTAGCCGTACATGAATAAAATAAAGTTGTATTGTTCTACTAAAAAGCACATTAAACATCTGCTTCATCTTGTGGAAAGATTCTCTAACAAAAGTAAAAGTGGAATTAATGTATGAAAGCAGTACTTACATAAATATTTAGCATAAGTTCCTTACAAAATGAATAGAGGCTGTATGTGCTTTGGCATCTCGAAGTCAGAGCTTAACTTGGGGAAAAAAGTACATTAAAAAAATTAACACCAACATAACACCAGTCTTAAGGTGTCTCTTAGGCATAGTAAAATTAATTACATGAAACTAAATGATATTTTTTTAAAATTAAATGTTAGTGAAAATATGGGCATTATCCTTCCTCTGAGGCAGCATTAGAAATATTAATGCTTCCTCTGCAAAAAGGAGGAATATTGATATGAGAGTATGTGATAGGTTAAAAGCTCACAAACGTAACACATAATCTGGAGAGTTCTGAGTTATTATCCCAACTCCCACTCATGTTGAGCCCCTAGATCCAAGCTACAATTTTCCCTCAAAGTTCTTAAAGTAGCCCTAAGAAGTTGAGTGTTGTTTTTCTAGTACTATATAGTTGACAACTCCCACCACTGTTTTTTCTACCGTGATTTTCATTTGAG
>CM053592.1:118252651-118265805 GCA_028646515.1 Pseudochirops corinnae
ATATATTCATCTATAATATGTATATTTATATATTGCATATTTGATATAGTTTACACATTTTACTTATGTTACAACATAAGACTATATCCTTAATCCATTACTTTAATATTCCTTAACTGCTATTTAATTTGATTGTTAGGATTCCTGATCTCATGACTACATATGAGTGTTAGAATATAATTTACTTGAAATAATGATGTGTTATCTTTTTATCCTTAGTGTTGATTATAGATCTCATCACATTACTAGGCACTTATAAATTCTTATTAAGTTCTTACATTAATTTGGTTTGGCAGTTTAGATTGTGGCATTTTGTGTTAAACTCTGCTAAAGGGAATACCTAGTCAACTTCCATAATATTGACAGGTGGGGAAAATTACTTGAGTTCATAAAGAAGAAATACTTATTCAAAACTGTGAAATGTTTGCAGTCTTAGTTTATTTCCATAGGCTTCTTCTGTCCTATATAAACTCTTTAAAATGGGCTTACTGGACAAATTAACCAAGAATCTAATCAAATTGTATATGTAGATTTTGGCAGGAAAAATTAGGTCAGAGAAAAACAATGTAATGAAGAAAAATGCAATCTTTAAAATTTATTGCATAAATAATGAGCAGACAAAGTTGAAAGAATAGGACTTGGAATTAGTCAATTTTAATAAATTACATTTTATTCCCTAAGTATAGAGGAAAAGCATATAAAAACAATAGAATATAAAACAAATATATAATACATAAATATCAAAAAAACATAAAACAAAAAAGAAAACAACACAAATACAAAAACCTGTACAAAAAAAAAATAAAAACCTGTACAAGTTTCAAAATACAACCGTCACAGGCAATATATAAGATGCTGCTTCTCTTTTTGCTAAGAAAGAACCAGGTGGCATTAGATTTAGTTTTTTTATATCATTTCATATCAAATTTTGAACTTCTTTAGATATTCATAGTCACAATGAAGAATGAGATGAGGATATGAACATCAGATGTATTGAAAGCAAAAATTTCAGTGAGTTTTGTCTAGGGATCTTTTAAGATAGGTATCAGAAATGTAACTGAAAGGGAGTGCCTGAAGTTTTGCCTAAGGGTAGAGAAATGTAGAGGGTTATGCATTGATATTCATATTCACTCATTTTCCTCCTTCAAGAGGTAGAAACAAATGAGCTTAGCACCTATTCAGCAAGCACAAATGAATACGAAAAACTATCATATGGAAGTTTCTTTCCTCCCTGAACCTCATCAAAACAATTTCACTCTAGCGGAGCTCTTCCCTGGGCTTGCTTTACTCCTCTCTGTTCTTTTTTGGTATCCTCCCCTTATCAGGTATATATGTGTGACATCTGATGTTCTCAACTTCTATTGCTCTCCCTCCCTAACTACCTTGTATCTAACTATCTTATGTCAATTTTTTTAAATCTGTTCTATACATAATCATTTTATACACACACACACACACACACACACACACACACACACACACACACACACACATACACTCACATACACTTCTCCCCTAAAAGAATTCGGGCTCCTTGAGTAGCACTCTTATTTCATCCTTTTTCATTTTATTCCCATTTTCTAGATGAATGGTTTGCAAATAGTAGATGATTAATGTTTGTTGATTGATTAAGTAACCTTTAATATATTACTTTTCTGGGCCTGAATTTTCTCTTCTTTAAAATGAGAAACCTGAATTAGATGGTCTCTAAAGTCTCTTCCAGATCTAAATCTGCTTATAGCGTAGTGCCTGGCACATAATGGGAACTAAATACATGTTTGTTTAATTGATACTCTCCATTTAAAAGGATATTTTAAATATAAAAGACATATATGTGTGTACATATAATACACATATAATAATATAATAACACATATAATAAATAAATATAATAATAACATACATATAATACATATAATCTCTTCCTCCTCCCAAAAAACACACATGGACATGACTGTCCCTATGCAAAATTGTGAAGTAGAAAACATTTGAGTTTTGTCACTCTCAGCCTTTTTATTGTGTCAAGCTGTTATCTCTCCCTGGAGGACTACTTGTAATGGCAGGGGCTTCTTGTTAAGTGCTTCCTTTTCACAGTGGTTTCAGGGCATTCTGGGCAAGCCCACCCTCCAGTGAGAAAGAATTTTTGCTTTTCTCAGCATAGGGATCCTCTGAATGTAATGAGAGCAGCAAAATGCCCTTGATACCCATGGCTGGGAGTGGGGTGTTGGTGGGATATGTAAATACCACAGTGGGAGAAATCTCATTTTCTTAGGAACAGCTCTTTCAGATTTACTATCTATGTCCTGATTTAACATACGCCATAAAGGAGAGAAAATATCCAAGATGACCCTGTAAATAGGCAACACTTTTTGGAAAATCCCACCTACCCTCTCTCACCCTTCTGTTTTCTGTCATGCCAATAAAATCATTGTAGAAGAAACTTCCAGCACCATACTTTCTTTCCAAATACAGTCACTTATGTAAACATTTTTCTAAATCAACCTTTTTTACATCATTTAAAACTCTAAATTGGTTATAAATAATTTGAGATGATCACAGTGTAAATCTTTCTTTCCACAATTGTTTTACTTAACCATTCTATAAGTTATAGAAAAATGTGTGTATGTGTGTGTGTGTGTATCTTACATTAAGAGAATTACAATGTCCTTTTCATTTGAGCAACACAGAAAAAGAAATGAGAATCATACAATGGAGGGTAAATTGTAAGAAAGCTAATAAGCAGAAGTGAGTTCTAGTAAATTTCATATTCTCTACAATGTCTATAGAAGGGGTATTTTTGCTAATGTTTTATTCTGGTTATTTATCACAACAATATGTGCTGCATATGCATTACCAACTTTCAAAGAATTGGAATATAGTATTATGCATTTATTATGTATTTAAAAGATTTTTATTCTAGAAGGTGTTTTAATATAGAAAAGATTCCTTCATCAGGAAAATAAAGCATCAGTACTCGATCTTTCATTTAAGATTCTCTAAAGTCTAGTTCTCTTCTATTTTTCTAGTACAATTTGAAATGCTGAATGATTAGCTTTTTCCAGTCTCAATCTATACTCTTTATCTAGTGTTTATATATGTTTCTATTATTTTCCCTGTAAATCTTTACCTATCAAAATTCTTGCCTTCTTTCATGTCCAGGTCACTTACCATCTCTTCTCTAAAGCCCTCCATAGTCTTCTCAGCTGTAAATAATTTCTCTATCCACCAATTTTGTTAAAAAACGTTTTCTATAACTCTTCTTTGTCCTTATCACAGTGCACTTGGAATCTTATATCATTGCTATCCATGCCTTTTTAGAGGCTGTTATTGCAAATCTTTGTAACTTAAAAATAGGTGCTTAATAAATGACCATTGACTTCAAATGCATTATATAGGATTAGTCTGGATTAAATTGGGTTGGATAAATTCTGATGTCCTTTTGCAATCCAATACTGGGATAATGAGGCTGTATCCATCCTAGCTTGTGACTGTGTATACTGGAATAACTTACCACTAAAATATGCTAATTTATCTTATAGTTACCTTTAAAATATTAGTTATTTGGGTCCATGCTCCAAAACTGAGGTAGCATCAGAGACCTGCAGAATGAGTTAAAGGATTTGGGTTGAGACTAAGTCAACCTATTTGATTTCCCCAGTGTCTTTGCCCACCTTCCTGAAGAATTTACAGGATTTTCAGGGTGCACATTGCATTTGACTCTGTACCTCACTTACAAGAATGTTTAAACCACTATATTCAGCACTTCTTTCCAGGTATCTTTTTTTTTTTAAACTCAGCATGGGAGAGCTTTTTTATTTCTACCACCACAGAAATTATATAAATGAAAAGAGCTCACAGATGTGTGTGAAGAGTTTCAGGAAACATAAAATACTCAAAGAACCCATTACATTCACTACACTTCCCTCTCCCCTAGAAGTGAAGACCCTTTGTGGCACTACAAAACAAATATATTTTTTTTGTTCATCTGGGACTCATCCTGTCTAGGCAACTCACAGTAGTTATCATGGACAGTCTGTTAGATATCTTTCTGAGATTCACATTCAAGCTGTCATTCATAATGTGCTGAGTGCATTTCTAAAGTAATGAGAATAGCTCCTTATTCAATTCTGTTTTACGACCTGGTTACATCTGTGCGTATAAGTGGCTATCCACAAATGAACAAAAATAAAAACAATTAATTGGAGTTAAAATAACTTGGTTCAGATCTCAGGTCTACTACTTATTATGTGTGTGACCTTTGTCAAGTTATTTGACCTCTCTGAGACTCAGTTTCTGCTTCTATAAGAGATGGATGCCGAACTAGATATTTTCTAAGTTCCCTCACAATTTTAAATCTATAATCCTATGGGGAAAACTGGTATTACAATTTATGTCCTTATTTATAGGATCATGGGATCTGTATCTCTCTTGGAAGAGCTATAAATACTGCTGCAATTAGAGCTAACCGTGGCAGAAGATATGTAGCATGTGTTCACTTAAAGTCAGGTTGTAATACACGATCTATTTCATAAACTATTAAACATAACAGCCAAGCTGATGTGATGACAATTCTGAATTTGGAATCATGAGAATCCTTCCACAAACACATATTATTGGTATGATCATGGACAAGTCATCTAATCTATTGTAGCTTCCATTTCTTTATTTGTAAATGTCAAGCAATGCTTGCAGTATCCACCTTGTTGGATTGCTTTCTGGAAAGGATGTGTAAAAGTGAATTATTGTTATCATAAATATGATCTTAAAACTTCTTTGTAACTTTTATTAAAGTAGAACACACTAAGATAATATAAAATATAATGCATTCTAGAGGCAAGTTTAGGAAGTTTAATAAGGAGAAAGAAGCAGGTCAGAGTCAAGATGGCAGAGTAGAAGAAGCAACTAACTTCTTCCAACATTTGCCTCCCAATCATTTTAAAATAAGACCTTAAATTGAATTCTGGAATGACACAGCCAACAAAAGGTCAGGATGAGACAGCTTTTTCCAGTAAAAGACAACTAAAAAGGAAAGGTCTGGGTTAGTAAGAGTTGGCCAGGAATGTACATTGCAGTAACTGTAAGTACTGGAGGCAGCAGGAGGTGGTAGCCATAGATTTGGGAGATCTCAAGTCAGAGAAAGTAAAGAGATCTGGCAATTGGTAAGAAAGACACTACAGAAGGCCCCTGTGCTACCACTGGGCACAGGATATTGCACTTTGACAATTCCATTAACTATACCTATCTCTAGGTTGCAGCTTCCTGGTTGAGAGGTGTGTTTGCAGTCACAAGGAACAGAAACTCTGAGAAACGGTATTATTTTTTTTTATCACAAGGTGTCAGGGGACTGAGGAACAAGATTTTTTTGCTGACCCAAGGGAACAAGAATCCTAAAGAGCAATATCCTTTGAGACTATGAGGGATAGAGGCCCTTCCTATAAAAGAACAAGAGTGTAGACCAGGAGAGCAATGACTACACCTCTTCCTGGATCAAAGCACCAAAAACTCCAAACTCCTAGAATAGTGAGAAAAGGCCTAAGGCATGGGTAGTATCCACCACAAGAACAGAGCCCAGCTATAACATAAAGTTCAAAGTCAAGAAAAATAATTTTAAAATGAGCTAACAGCAACAACAAGAACTTGGTCATGAAAAGCTACTGCGGTGATATAGAAGATTAATACACAAACTCAGAAGAAGACAATGATGTCAAAACACCTACAAATAGTCAGAGAAAACTTGAATTCACAAACCCAACAAGAATTCCTGTAAGAGAAAAAAAATAATACTTTTCAATGAAATAAAAGTGGTAGAGGAAAAATTTAGAAAATAAATGAGAGTGATGTGAGAAATTTATGAAAAGGTAATTAACAGCTTGGGAAAAATAGGCACAAAATTAATGAAGAATATAAACATTAATGAAGAACCTTAAAAAGTGAGAGAATTCACAAAATAGGTAAAAGGGTATAAAAAAAATAGTTCTTTAAAAAGCAAAATTGGCCAAAAGGAAAAAAAGAGGTACAAAAGGTTGCTGAAGAAAAAAAAAACAAACTTCCTTTAAAATTAGAATTCAGCAAGTGAAAGTTAATAACTAAATAAAATTTCAAGAAACAAGAAAAAAGTCAAAAAATGAGAAAAAAAGAAAAAGTGAAATTTTATTGGAAAAACAACTAGCCTGGAAAACAGATCAAGGAGAGAGAATTTAATAATTATTGAACTGCCTGAGGACAATTATCAAAGAAATAACATAGACATATTTTAAGAAGTCATAAAGGAAAATGTCCCTGATATCTTAGAATCAGAGAATAAAATACACGCTGAAAGAAAACACCAATCAACCCCTAAAAAAGGTATCAAAATGAAAACTCCCAGGAATATTATAACCTAATTTCAGACCTCTCAGGCCAGAAAGTAATCATTTAAATAAAGTGGAACCATGGTCAGGATCATACAATATTTAGCTCTTTCACGTAAAAGGGACAGAGAGTTTGAAATAAGATATTTCAGAAGGCAAAGGAGCTAGTATTATAACCGAAAATAACCTACCCAGCAAAATTAAGTGTAATCCTTCAAAGCAGGGAGGGGATAGATATTTGATGAAATAGAGAACTTTCAAGTGTTCTTGATGAAAAGACCAGGGATAAAAGAGAAAAAAATGACTTTCAAATACAAAACTCAAGAGAAGCATAATAAGATAAACATGAAAGAGAAATAACAAAGGATGCAATGAGGTTAAATTGTTTACTTTCTTATATGGGAGAATGAGTCATGTAACTCCTAAGAACACTATTAGGGCAGTTATTAGGGCTATACATAGAAAGAAGACAATAACAACAAAAAAATAAGATTTTATCAAAATATGCAGGGATAACTTTTGAAAAGACACAACACCCATTCCTATAAAAATGCAGAAATCAATGGAGCCTTTCTTAACATAATAAGTAATATCTATCTAAAACCAAGAGCAAACATTACCTATGATGGTGATAAGCCCGAGGTCTTCCCAATAAGATTAGGAGTGAAACAAGGATGTCCATTTTCATTCTTATTATGAAATATTGTATTACAAATTCCATCCAAGCAATAAGACAAGAAAAACAAATTGAAGGAATAAAAATAGAAAATGAGGATGATGGTATGTTTACAGAATCCTAGAGAATCAATCAAAAAACTAGGTGAAACAATGAACAACTTTAGCATAATTCCAGGATATAAAATAAGCCCACATAGATCATAAACAGTTTGGTATGTTAACAACAAAATTCATCACAAAGATAGAGGGAGAAATTCTATTTAAAATACCTGCAAACATCATAAAATATTTGGGAATCTACCTTCCATGACAAACCAAGATACTATATGAATATAATTACAAAACACAAATAAAGACAGATTAAAACAATTAGAGAGATAGTGATTACTCATGGTTTAGCTGAGCCAATGTAATATAAATGAGAATTATACCTAATTTAGCTTACTTAATCAGTTCTATACCAATCAAACTGCCAAAAATTATTGTATAGAGCTAGAAAAAACAAATGACAAGCCTCATCTGGAGGCAGAAAAGAGAATTTAAGGGATTAAATATGAAGGAAGGTAGCCTAGCATTCCAATTTCAAACTATATTACAAAACAATAATCATTAAAACAATCTGGTACTGGCTAAAAAGTAGAGTGCTGGATCATTGGAATTGATCAGATACATAATACACAGTAAGCAATGATCATATAATAATCTGCTGTTTAATAATCTGAAAGATCCAAGCTTTTGAGTAAGAATATTTGACAAAAATTGCTAGGAAAACTGGAAAGCAATTTGATAGAAGTTAAGCATAAGCCAACATTTCACACTATATGCCAAAATAAATTCAAAATGTTTGTCTGATCAAAGACAATTTCAAAAAATCCACGATGAAAAATGTTATCCACTTGCAGATGGAAAATTGATGGACTCTGAATGAAGATTGAAGCATTTTTTTTTTACTTTATTTCTTGTTCTTTGAACTTTATTTGGAACATGTCTAACATGGAAATACGTTTTCATTATTTCACACATATAATTGTTACATTATTTGCTCTCTCAATGAATGGAAGAGTTGGGGGAGAGGGAGAGAATTGAGAACTCATTTTTTTAAATGAATGTTAAAAAAATAAAGAAAAATTT
The DNA here is from genome assembly GCA_028646515.1 of Pseudochirops corinnae. Taxonomy (NCBI): domain Eukaryota; kingdom Metazoa; phylum Chordata; class Mammalia; order Diprotodontia; family Pseudocheiridae; genus Pseudochirops; species Pseudochirops corinnae. The sequence continues at coordinate 118,260,811 of CM053592.1, forward strand.
AAACGTATAAGTATTTGTAATGACAGAGAAAGAGAAAATGCTTTTCACCCAAGCTTATCTTTACATAGAATACAAGATTAAGATTATTTATAGCCTTACAAAACATTGGGAAAGGGAGAGAATTAAAGCATTTATATAGTACCATGGGCAAACACAGTGCTAAACACTTTACAGATATTATCTCATTTGATCCTCAAAACAACCCTGTCAAATTTGTGCTATTTGATTGGGCCATGAAGTGAAGGAGGAAATACCAAATCTTCTACAATGGAGTCCTTACAGTCAGGAAAGCTTCCCTACCCCCCATTTCTATAATAAGTTCACTATATAACAAACATTTATAGATGTATTGGAACTGTTTTCAATTGAGAGAGTAAATCTTTATAACCCATTTGTGACTTGGAACGAGGCTAAATTAGGAGGTTTTCCCATTACTTGTGGAATAGTTTTATATTCTACCAGTGCTTGGTCACTTTAAGTATATTCTGCACTGGAACTACTCAAATACAACTTCATTAGCCTTGACCATGTATTAAATAGTGAAGAGGAATATACCTTTGCCTTAAAGAATTAAAGATTAAGAACTGCCAGTACAAACTCACTCTAAGAAAAAAAACCAAACTAATCTAGGTCAGGCAAAGATACCAACTGCAAGACTGGATATAAGATGACCTTTCACTGTATTTCTTGAAAAGAAATTCTCGATCTAGATCAATTACAAATGTAACAGAATGCTGGGTTTTTTTTTCCATCATAACATGTAATTATTAAAACAAAATACACCATGAACATTTTAAACCCTGACATTATCTTTGACTTTGAAAGCCTAAAGAGCTGGTTTTAATTCTTGTTGTAACCTCAGTGTTATTTTAAAGATATCTTTCAAATGTTTTCTTCCTTTACTTTTTAATTCTGTTCCCCTCAAAAAGCATTTATTTCCTTACAAAGTTTCTAAGAGAGCTCTTGCTCAACCGAGATAATAAATCAAACTACGTTATGGTTTTTGTGGTCTTCGGACAAATGATGAGAAAAGCATGCTTTATTTCCTAAAATGTTTATGAAATTTTAAGTTTTAAAAATAGCTTCGAGTAGTTGGACCAATTGACCTTAAGCACCTGTCCTCTCCATCTCAGAACAAAAATGTTGATAATGTTTGAAAAGCTTAGTAATTTAGGACAATTGTGAGTTTTCTTAACTAATCTCAATAATCAGATAGAACTGCATTCTTGTTCCCAACTATTTTTAATATCAGGTATCAGGTTTTGTTTGGTTTTTTGCTTTGTTTTTTTTAATTGAGTTTAGTCAATTCTTTATTTGAATCTGTATTCACACATATATCCACATATTCACCAGTTGTAGATTTCAAAACAATATTTTCCCCCTTTTGTCTGTTACATCACATTAAAATTAGAGTCAGCATACCTTAGTGAATGGAAGGCTAGCTTCTGAATCAGGAATACTTGAGTTCTCTGATACAAGCTGTGACTCTGAGCACCTTATTTAATCTCTCAGTTCCTGAGGTAACTCCTTAAAATGTTGCAGAACGCTTATAAAGAAGTTGTACTTGTTCTTCTTGGCAGAAGGAGTTTCCTCACAGGGAACTCTCAATACCAGCGAAATGACAAAACTGAACTTCTCCCAACCCTAAAAAGTCAAATAAGCCCTTTATTTTTTTTTCCATCAAATAGACACTGCTTAATATTCTTTTATTTTTTTGATATCTGAAGAGCAAATTTTTAAAATGAAATTTTACTGCTATCATTTAACATTAAATAACTCCCTCCTGTTTTCCTGCCTCTACCTCCTCCCAGAAAGCAATCCCCTAAAAGTTATTTTGGAAGAAAAAAAAGAAGAGAAAAAGAGCAGGGGAAAGAAGAAAAAATCAGCAAAACCAATTAATAAAAACCAAATCTGACAATATATTCAGTGTTCCATCATTATAAATGAACCATTGTGTTTTTAAAATAGTGAAGGGAGGGATTTTCTCATATCTTTCCTTTGGGGACTACTTATTCTTTGTAATTTTTCAACATTCATTTTCAGTTTTATGGTAAACAATTTTATTTTATTGTTGAATAATATCTTATTTTCCCAATTACATGCTAAACCAATTTTAACATAAAAAAAAAGTTTTGAGTACCAAACTGTATTCCTCCCTCTCTCCCCTTCCCCCTTTCCCCTTCTTGACATAGTAAGCAATCTGATATAGATTACATATGTGCAGTCATGTAAAATGTTTCCATAGTGTCATTTTATGCAAGAAAAATGATGGATGGATGGAAAAAAGGAAGGAAGGAAGAGAGTGAGGGAGAGGGGAAGAAATGGAGGGAGGAAGGAAGTAAGGAAAAAATATCATGCTTCAGGCTGTATTCAGACAATATCAGTTCTTTCTGTAGGAGACAAATAGCATGTTTCGTCATGAGTAAATTGGGATTTTCTTGGCTCATTGTGTTGCTGAGAATAGCTGTCATTCATAGTTCTTCACAGTACAATATTGCTGTTACTGTGTGCAATGTTCTCCTGGTTCTGCTCACTTTATTTTACATCAGTTCATGTAAGTCCAGGTTTTTCTGAAATTATCCTGTTTATCATTTCTTATAGTACAATAATATTCCATCACAATTGTATACCACAGCTTGTTCAGCAGTCCACAATTTCCAATTCCAGCAGTCCCTCAATTTCCAATTCTTAGCTAGCACAAAAAGAGCTGCTATAAAATTTTTTTGGACAAAAATGTCCTTTCCCCTTCTTTTTTGCACTCTTTGAATTACAGACTTATCAGTGCTGTTACTGGATCACAGGGTATGCATAGTTTTATAGCCATTTGGACATAGTTCTAAATTGCTCTTCAGAATGGGTGAATCAGTTTACAGCTCTACTAATAGTGCATTAGTGTCTCACTTTTCCCATGTCCCCTCCAACATTTATCATTTCCCTTTTTTGTCTTATTAGCCAATCTGATAAATGTGAGGTGGTACCACAGAGTTGTTTTAATTTGAATTTCTCTTATTAGTAGTGATTTAGAGCATTTTTCATAACTTTGATTTCTTTCTCTGAAAACTGCCCGTTCATATCCTTTGACCATTTATCAAGTGTCTTCTCATCATTTCCTTTATTTTAGTATTTGTGTAAGTTATTTTCTTGGCTGCATTTTTTTCAATTAATATTAGTTCATGTAAAACTTTTCTATGCTTCCCTGTATTCATCATTTTCAATAACTTTGTGCCATCCCATTGTATTTATATGCCACAGTTTGTTTATCCATTCCCCAATTGATGGACACCTACTTTGTTTCAATTCTTTGTATCACATGTGCGCACACACACACACACACACACAAAGATGCTACAGATATATTATATATGTTAGGGTCTTTCTTTTTATTAATGGCTTCATTTGGTATTTGCCTATGTAATGGTAATGAGGATTTAAAGATCTTCCCTGCCCTTTGTGATGGCAAGAAAACAAGTATTTAGTTCTTTGTTTGAAGTTGAGCTTTCCTGATTATATCAAGCCTTTGTTAAAAAACAGAAGTTGTGAATACCACAGTGGGAGGAACTTGCTGATATAACAGGAAGGGGTGGGGCAGGGAGGAGCTAATGATCATCTATAAAGAGAGGCCCAGACTGGAGAAAGCAGAATTGAGAATAGAAGAGTGGTGGCAGAACTGAGAGTTGAGAACTGAACTGAGAACTGAGAACAGAATTGAAAAGACCTGAGAAATGAGAAGAGAAGAGAAATGGGAGAAAGCATGGCTGTGGTTTTGGTTCAGAAGCCCTGAAAGAGAGTTTTCTTGTTGTATGTTTACAAAAATCCTGGAGGAGGATCTTACTGATGTTTTCAGAGGTCCTGCGACTATACTGATGATTTATGTTGATTTCTCAGACCTTGTTGGTGGATCTATGTTGATTTCACAGGCAGAAAGTAAATTGATGATGGTGCCATGTGAATTAATGTTATTGTGGCTTTGTTAAGCTTTGTCTCCTGAGGAACAGAAATTGTTAAGAATTTACAGTGGACTAGACACTGTGAGCTTTGATATGGAACAGGAACTGTACAAGGAACTGAACAAGGATCTGAGAGTTGCCTGTCCTTTAATCCAGGTGACAGTTGGATAGATTCAGGCAGGAACTGGGACCATGGAAGAGGAACCATGGAATCTGAGAGCCAGCCTCAAGTCAAGATGAAAAGACCTCTCCTTGGGTATCTAATGCAAACTGAAAAGATCATGACTTAATGTAACATGGAGTGGGAAGACTTTGTACTCTATATCCTATACCTCTACAGGATGATTGAATTAAGGATGATTGGAAACTAATCACCAATTAAGAAGAAAGAAGATTTTTATTTTTTTACTGAGAGATTAACACAATGTGACTAAGGAGTGGAGAATTTTGACTTTTGTACTTTGTGTCCATTAAGAATACTTTCCTCTTTAAGAATGATTGAGTTAAGGACTTATTGAATGATTGTACTTTCTGTCCCTTGGAGGTTTGCCTCCTTAAGGATTATAGAATTAAGTTTATACTGAATGATATATTTTGCTTAAAACTATGTGACCATTTTGGTGAAAAGTATGTGGCCACTTTAGTGATAGCTTGTTAGGCTATAACATTGTGCATGCTGTACTTTGCTTTCTGTCAATGTTTTGTCTTAGTTTGCTACTGAATAAAAAGAGAGTTCAGTATACTATGTAATCAGAACTTTGAAGCTGTTCACAGCAACAGTCCTCTGGAAATCTGCTTGTGCTTGGCTTTACAGCTTAGTAGCAATGCACTAATTTTTTCATCTTCCTACAACCTCTACAAAACTTATTCCCTTCTTTTGTAATTTTTGCAAATTTCTTGGGTGTGAGATGAAACCCTGTATCAGCAATGCAGTATTCACAATGCCTACAGTAACTATAAATATGCTGATATAGTTATTAATCACAAAATGGAACAGGCTCTCTACATAAGAAATATAGATAGTGCATTCATTTAAATACCAGAAGAC
>CM053592.1:118271622-118289428 GCA_028646515.1 Pseudochirops corinnae
ATATGAATACATATGGAAGTGTGTGTGTATATGTGTACATTGATAGAGGGCACAGGATCAATTGAATAGGAAGTGATGGTATTTTAAAAGGTGAAATTAAGTGGTGGGAGAGGAATTGAATGAAAGGAGACAGGAAGAGACAAAATGGAGTCAATCATTTCATATAGAAGAGGCAAGGGATAACTGTTACAATGGAGAGGAAGAACAGGAAGGCAAAAAGGGAATGGGTCAACCTTACTCTCATAGAATTTTACATAAGGAGAGAATGACATACACTCTAAAATGGGTATCTTGCCCTGCAGCAGAGTAGGGGGGAAGGGGATGAGAGGGATGATGACAGACAGCAGGGCAGGTTGGGGGCAGAGGGTTGTTAGAATCACACACTTTTGTAAAGGGACAGGGACAAAGTAGAGAATAGAACAAGGTGAGGGTGTGATAGAAAGGAGGGAAATATCATCAGTGTTTCACAATATGTTCATTGTGGAGATGTTCCGCGCAACTACATATATACAGCCTGTGTTGAATTGCCTGTCTTTACAGTGAGAATGGATAACAAGGGAGAGATTTTAGAATTTAAAGTTCTAAAATCATATGTTAAATATATATATGTGTGTGTGTGTGTGTGTACATATACAGACATGTATAATTATTATTATTTACATGCAACTGGGAAATAAGATATACAGGTGCTGGGATAGGGAGATCCATCTTGCTTTACCAGAAAGTCAGAGGGGGAGGATATAGGAGAGAGCAGATTGGGGGAAGAGGTATATGGTGGGATTGCTGGTTTGGTGGGTGTGGGTAGGGGAAAGATGGGAAGAAAATTTGTAACTCAAAATCTTGTGGAAATAATGATGTAAACTAAAAATAAACAAAAGTTAATTAAACAAAAAAAAAGAAGTGAACGTATTAGTCCAGTTTGGGCCTCAAAGACTCACCAGTTTACAAACATACTAAACTTCAAATAAACAAAATTAACAATAGTGTGCCTTTCTTGACTTTTTACCCCATTAATTTACTCAGATCCAAATGATGCATGCTTCCTTTATTTAAACACCAGTCACTAAACACATACTCACCCACACCCATCCACCCACCCACACATACACACACACCCATGAAAAAATTATCAAAATAAGTTTACCAATTTATACTATCTTAAAGTTTTCCAAAATAAACTATTCTAACACCTTTTTTCTTTCCGTTATTTATGCCCCAGTAAAGAAGAAATGCTAAACTTTTAATTGTTTTTTCAAACCATTTTAAGAAAATAAATTTTATGGGTCATTAGAAACTAGTTTGCATTGAAATGAGCAAACGCAGTCCACTTGAAAATAGTCATATCCAAGTACCTCGATGAGGTTTTGTAACAACCTGGAAAATCTATCCTGCTTACTCCCATTGGGTTATGTTTCTGAAAATGGATCTTAGATTACATATATCAGCTTTGACTAGAAGCCCTAGACTTCTGTCTAATGTTCTTCCAAAGTAGCCACTGCATCAGTTTCTATAATGACGACCTTGCAATTTTTATAAAGGAAGGAAATAACTCCTGCCACAGAACAAAAATAAAATTTTACTGCTAGTAAGTCCACTTTAGAGTCCTTCTGAAGGCATGGAAGTCATTTGTATAGTGACCAATCTATCCATATGGAAATTGCCATGGATCCTCACAAACATGCAATTTATTTCCTCCTCAGGGAAGATACACAAAGCTGGTCCAAGCAGGCTAAATTGTGATCTTTAGCATAATTATCATTACTTTTTTATGAGAAAGCTAGCAGAACTGGGTAATTAGTTTTAAATCTTTCACCAACACAAATATCCTTATAAGTCTGGCACATAATAGACCTCATTCACTTAAGATTATAGTGTAGTTGGATCATTATTTTTGACATTCAGCAGTCAACATCCAGCTTCACCACAGAAGATGCTTTTCATAGGAGCTAAATACTTGAAAATAACAATTGTGCTATCAGAGACTTCATGAATAACACATGAAGTGTGAATTTACATTTTTCATTAGTAAAGCTGACTGTTTTCTTCTAAATCATGTTGTTTATTTGGGTAAATAATACAAAGACCTAGTTTCTTCTCAGTTGCTGTACAATTGAAAAGGTCCCATAATTAACTCATTATTTGCCAAAAGATGCAGGATTTTAAAGACTCAGTTTTGTTTTCCAAATTAAAGTTCCTAAAGTCAATATATTTATTGCAGTATATGATTATACTTGTTGGAGCTGACTACACAAATATCCCGTTGATGAATGACCTCTGCCTCTACTGTAGCACTTGTGGACTTGGCCAATTAGCAGCCATTACAAAGTATTTTTTTTTTATGTTGCCTTCAAGCTGTGCATGTAGTTGAAGACAGGAATGAATATTTATGAGGACAAATGATAAACAAATAGAAAAGAACATCACAATACTTCAATATTAATATAAAACTTTCAGAATGCTTTTTAGGACATTAGATGGCTTACATTTCTGACATCAGAAATTTTCACAAATGGCTTTGTATAGCTTGCCAGAACAAAATACTCTACTTGCGGCTATTTTTTCTCAGTTTTGTCATTCTGTTTTTATATACATAGCAGCTATGGATATGTATCTGTCTCTATGAAACCATAGATATATACAGAGATGGATAGATACAGATAGATAAATAGATATAGATAGAAGTTACTTTCCCTCTGATATTGCAAACAACAAGAGAAAAGCACAACAATCAAGCTTTTTTGTTTGTTTTTGATGCTGCTATACAACTAAAGTGCTAGGAGGTTTTGTGGTTTTTTTCCTAGTTTCTCTATTCCCTGGAAAACTTGATCTGCTTTCTTCTAGATTTACCCAGTTTTTTGAATTCTTACATGAAGTTATGGTATCAGAATTGTATTTGGTAGCCCAGGTAAGGTTGAAAGATTGTCTTGTTACGTGAGGAGGATAGAGTTTTGTTGTTCAAAGTATTCCAAGATCATACTCTATTACAGTCAAGAAGAATCTTTTTTTTTTTTGATGAAAAGGATTTTTATTTTGACATCTGAGTAAGTGTAGATTCCTCAGGACATGGCCTTCAGCATCTTTTCCAACTTATTCATCAGCTTGTTGCACTGTGCCTTTCTCAGAAACATTAGATGCCATCCAAAATTTTTCTGATATCCTTGTTTTTGACTTTGGTGGCCTATTGGATCAGGGAAGCTGAGTTTGAAGCAAGTTCAATATCATTTCCTTCAAGAATTAAATCATCTTTTTGGGCTTGAGAAACAGCAGAAGCAACACCTGGTCTCATGTGCACTCTTTGGATATATTTTTCACCCAAGAAATTTCTGATTTCAACAAATGAGCAATTCTCTTGAATAACAACATTGATGGGGAAGTGAGCATACACAGACCTCATCTTGTAACGAAAACTAGGGTAACACCTTTGATCATGTTTTGTACATGGCTGCAGATTGTGCACACGGTTACAAGTTCTTTTTGATTTCCCCACGACTTGTCTACCCAGAGCCTTTTTTTCTTCTTTCCAAGGAGACTGAACTCAACATTTAGATGGTTGAAATCCCTACAGAGGATTCCTCTGGGCCCCTTCACAATAACTGTCCAACCCTTAAGAGAGATGTCACGATTTTCTGGGATGTCGATGGTCTGGTTGCTTAGAATGGTCTTCATTCTGGTAGCAAATGGGCCAAAGAGAGTCAAGAAGAATCTTAATCCAGTTACTCCAACCTATTCATTTTCCATATGTAAAAACTGAGCCCTAGAGAAATGGCTTATTCAGTGATTTCATTGAAATCATTTGTTCAAATGATTTGTTTGTATCTCACAGATAGTAAGTAGAAGAATCAGGTTTTGAACCCACATAGTAAAAAACTATGGCCCTTTCCCACTAACCTATGGTACATCCCTGTGACAAATGCCATTTTTCCTCTTTGCTACAGTATGTTTAAAGTATTTCCTCTTATTACAAATTAGATATCATACACCCCCAAATACATACTACCTAATGTTTTCTCTCTGTGACTTTCATTCTGTGCAACTCGTCTCCCATTGCGCTGCTCAGTCAGCCTAGCTTTCAGGATTTTCCTGTGTTATCCTATCTTAAACGGTAATGATAATTGTCCATATTTCTATTACACCAAGGTTTATAAAACTAGTGATATAGGTAATAAAACTATTATTGCATCTCATTTTTCAAAAGGTGAAAAGTAAGATTTAGAGATGTATTCAGTGTCAAACAGCATATAAATTTCAGAACCTGGAAACATTCACTTCTCTTTTGGCTCCAAGTTCAGAATTCCGTCTACCATAATGCACTGTCTCACTGGTATCTCACGTCAAATAAATGTGTTTTTTGTTTGTCCTATATAATTTCCTAGGCATTTTTGTTTGTATCTCACAGATAATATGAACAAAAATGTGGTATCTTAAACATTCTACCAGTCTTGAGGATGTTGGCTTAAGTTTAAGTCTAGAGCTGAGATGTGGTTTCCCTTTCAATTTGTGATGGCCTCCATGAAGTTTCATGGGTGGAAGAAAGAGTACTCTCCAAAGAAAGGACAATTCCAAAACTATAGTAGTATTAGAGTAGACTTGGGCAACTTAATATATTGCTTGATTAAGACTTTATTTTCTCAAAAAAAACTGTTGGTTATTTGTTCTGAACTTCCTTTGGTAAGAGGGTATGTCATTGAAGTTCTGAGGTAGTTGCACGGCCTAAAGGTGCATACATTTGATTACTTCTTTTGTTGTGACACTGGAAAGTTACAGGCTATGGGAAGAGAATAAATCTGCCTTCACTTAGTTGTGCCTTCCCCACTCCTCATCCTTCCCAAAATCTCTTTGTGTTTCTTCTCAGTAATTTTTAATCTATTTTAAAAATTATATTTGTTTATTAAATACTCTCCAATTAAATATTTAAAAATTTAACAATCTTTCTTTAAAATTTTGAGTTCTAAATTCTCTCCTCCCTTCCATCATTTCCCCTTTCTTAATAAGGATTTTGATTATACATGTGAGGTCATGCTGTTTTCAGAGCTAGTTTTGGGGTTTTGGAAGTTTTTCATGCTTCTAACATTGTGTGATATGGGGAGAGTTGTGGTTACTGCTCTCTTGTTCTGCTACTCTATGGCCATATAGTTAATTCCATACCTGATAGGAGCCACTGCTATAACATTCTTGATAAATGACTTTCCCAGATTTTACTTGGAGACCCCCAGTGAAGGAGAACCAATTACTTGATGCAACCAATCCTATATGTAAAAATTTCTAAATGTTAAGAGTTATTTGTTGTTGCTGGGCTTTTTTGGTCCTGGCATCAACAAAAAGTTTGTCTCCTTGCTTCTTCCACCACTTCATGTTGGCATTTGTCAGCACAGGCCAAATGGGGCAAGTCAAATTCCTCTTCAATAAGAAAACCATTAAATATTTGAAAATGGCTATCATATTCCCCTCCAAATTTTCTCCTCTCCAACATAAACATTCCCCATGCCTTCAGTGGATTCTCATATCACATGACCTGACAGCCCTTTATAATCTTAGTTGCCCTCCTCTGAATACTCTCAAATTTAACAATACTTTTCATAAAGTGTAGATCCCAGAACTGAATACAGTACTTAAAAATATGCCAGGAAACCTTAATGCATCTCAAGAATTCCATTCACATTTTTGTTGTTCTTGTCACATCATTCTGTTAAGCTTGTAGTGTTAAAAATACAGATCTCCAGATTAATTTTACCCAGAGAAGCTGGTTGTCTAACCATGCCTTCTCCATCAGGTACATGTGAAGTTGACTTTTCAACCTTGTCAATATCTATGAAATTTCATATTATAATCTAGTCCAGCAGTTCTCAACCTATGGGTTGCGACCCCTTTGGGGGTCAAACGACTCTTTCACAGGGGTCACAGGTTGCCTAAGACCATCGAAAAACACATATTTCCAATGGTTTTAGTAACTGAGACACAGCTCCTCTATCCGTCTCCAGGCGAGTCCACCCACATGCCCACATACGAGTAAGGGTCACAGCATTAAGAAGGTTGAGAACCACTGATCAAGTCTATCAAGATCCTTCTTGGATGTTAACCATCATCCATTGGTTAACTCTTACTTCCACCTTTGGATTTTTTTTTTTGCAAATCTGATGAACGTGTTACACAGCACATTTAACCAAGTCTCTGACAAAAAACTATTTAAAACCACAATACCAATAATAGATTGCTGGAACATTCTATTGGATATTTTCTTGCAATTTTTGATTAAACACTTATATAACTTCTCCTTGAATCTGGTCATTCACCAGCTTCTGAATCCATCTACCCTGTTCCAAGTCTGTTTGCCTTTTCTCACTAGATTCAAAGAAAATGTTTTTTTGTCAAAATATTTGCTGAATCTGAGCAAAATGAATCTAGAAGTAGCATTGCTTTCATCATTTACATTAATAAATCCTCCAAAAAAGAAAATATCACTGACAGTGTATTAGCAATACCATTTGCAAGTCCTTTCTGTACCTTTTTCATTGTTATTTAGTCATTCCCTTGTGTGCAACTCTTCGTGACCCCATGGAACACAGCATGCCAGGCCCTTATATTCTCCAAAATTTTCAAAAGTCTATTCAACCTCATATTCATCTCAGTCATGATACTATTTGTTGAGCTCATCCTCTGCCACCCTCTTTTTCTTTCGTCTTCGGTATTTCCCAAAATCAGGGTCTTTTCCAATGAGTCTTCTCTTCTAGGGACACAGCCCTGCAAATATGAGTGAAAGTTGGGGCATTAGACCCAGAGGACTTAGTAACAGGGGTGATTGTGTGTGGTGTTTAAGAATGAGAATCAGTTGAGTGAATCAATTAAACTATGCTCCCCCTTTGAACTATTGAGATGTTGAACCCTGATTCATTAAACAGGTGATAACACTTCTCTAATCAATCAATTAACCATAGATTTCAGACTAAGTACAGAAAAAAGTTCTTGATCAACTGGAATACATTATATGGGAAGTATAATTGGATTGGCTGATAAAAGTCATACTCAGTTATCTCTTGACAGTGAGAAGGAGAGAATATTCTAGTTTCAATACTGGATTTATTGGGAGATATTAGTAAAGCCCTTGCCCATTTCTTATCATCAGTCAGATCTTTCTCTTTCTCCCATTTTTCTCTATCCCCTCATTATCCCATTTCTCTCTATCCCCTCATTACCTTAGCCATAGTAGAACTCTAAGCATTTGGACTTTTCCATCAGCACCTTAGTAGTATCCCAGGTATAGCAATAGCCTGCTACAATACCTACATTGGAAATTGATAAAAGATAGGACAGATGAAGAAAGTCATATTCAAAGCTCTACAAAGAGCCCAGTAGAAGAGCTATACCATACCTTATGGAATCATCTGGAGGATTCTAGCTAGAGAATTTCCAGGAGCTATGAATTAGCCCAATGCCATATATATTTCCTCAGGCTGAGCCTAATTTCCCCTAAACTCTATGTGTACTTTTGGAGAAGTGCATAACAAACTTTTTTTTGAGAGGAGTGGGTAGAGAGATGTCTAGTACTAATTATGTTACTGTTATACCACTTTCTTGTTAGATATCCCTTCTGAATGCTAAGCTAACTGATATCAATTGATAACCACATCAGGAAGCACATTAATTGGGACTTCTGAGCTTCATAGTATTGTGGTGTGTAAAGACCCCACAACCCCTCCAAACTTCTCCTATAACTATATGGTGATCTAGTAGCAATGGTGTAGGAACAGGATTAATAATTGAGTAGAAGCTGGAATAGTATCTGAATAGTATATACAACATGTGAAAGTCTGGACATATGTACATATATACATACACCCAAATACACTATTTCTTTTTCTTTGTCTAAGCAACTCTACCACCATGTCTTAATTCATTGAACTTTTCTTTTTCCTCACTAAACTCTTGTTTTTAGCAAAATGTTTTACTTGCAAATTTACTAATTTATTATACTTCATAATTTATTTGTCTAGCTTAAAAATATTTGCCTTGGAGTATACCCACTTTAGGAGCAAATGAGCTGACTACAAATACTGACTTTCTTATTACCTGTCTGACTTTGTACAAGTCACCTTGTCTTCCTAGACATGAGCTGATCATTTATAAATACGGGTTATTGGAAAAGATGGCCTTTGCCAGATTTCCAACTCTAGAAATATGATCCTAACATTGCAATTGCCTTCTCTTTCTTTACATTCTCCTTTTGTCTCTGCCTTTGGTTCCTTATTCTGCAGTTATTTTATTCCTTCAGATAGAAACTTTATTTTTTATCATCTCTAGTTTTTCTTCACTTTATCTTCAATTTCAATTAAAGATTCAATTTATCTTTAAATTATTTACTTCAGTTTATCTTTAGGTTCCCTTCAATTCCACTAGGTTTTTCTTTCAGAACTTTCAATCTCTGACCTTCACAAGTCTAAATCCTTTAAAGTCATCTTCAAAATTTCATCCTCTTTATTATTGAACTTACAACTGTCTGTTCAAATTCTTCTTCTATACCCTTTCCTTACAAAAGTAAGAAGTAGAATACAAACCTGGAATTTGTTCATTTGTATTTTTCTTAATTTCTTCCAAATTGCTCTCCAATGTAATATCTCTCTTTCTTTACACCTCCAAACTATTCCAAATACCTTTGCATTGTTCTCTTCTTTATTCAAATGAAGTTCTGTCTTATCTTGTTTCTGTTTCGTAGCACTTTCTTCCACAGAATCTGGAAATAAGAAAAAAATCGTTCTTAAAGGATATATTCAATTCTGAACACAATATTTTATGATAGACTTTAACAAGCTATGACAGATTTAGGGGCAGGAGTATCAAGATGTTGATGGTGCTCAAAACCATGCCATACAAGTATAATTCAATAAAATTATTAATGTTTAGCCTGGAGAAGACAAGACAGTGGGGAGAAATGGTAGATGTTTTCTTTCTCATGAAAGAGATAAAATTATTAAATTGGTTTTTCTTGGTCCTGGAGTTAGGAGCAATAGATAGAAGTTTCAGAGAAGTAGTTTTAGTCCAATATTTAAGGAGGACAAAAAGCAACTTCCTAACAGTTAGAGTTATTCAGTACTGTAATGGCCTTTCAATATAGATAACGAGGTTTTTTTTTTTTAATAATTTAATGGCTTTAAGGATCTTTTTAAAAATTCCATCAGTTGTTTACTGTACTTTTATCTAAACATATCTAAATACCCTGTGTTTTAGGATCATAGAGTCATAGATGCAGAGTGAAATTTAACCTTACAGGAGAATTAATCCAATCCCCACCCCTTTTTTTCAGTTGAGAAAACTGAGATGAAAAGAAGGTAAATTACCTGCCCAGGATCATACAAAATTAGGTGTCCAGGGCAGGATTTGAACCTCAGCTCTGCTTACTTCCAGCTTCAGCTACCTAGCTACAATATTCCCAGTGGAATACTAGGTAAAATGAACATCCAATAAAACAAAACTTTTATCAGTGAATGTTGTTTTCCTTTGCATATGCAACTCCATTCTTTCTACTCCATTCTTTTAATAACTTTTCATTGGCAATTTGTGATTATTAGACATGCTATAAAAATGACATTTCAGTTTCAAAATTTTTATTATTGTATTTCAGGTATTTTTGAAGTGTATTATAGATAGAATTCATGAAATGGATGATTTCTGAGGTTCCTTTCTGAAATTCTGTGCCTAAGATGAAAATATTTTGAAAAAAAATGCAAGGTGCTATAAAATATGAGGAATAATTAAACTTTGTTCTAATATTTTCCATTTAGTAAGTGTTTATTCAGCACAATCTATAAGACCCTATCTTAGTCACCTTAAGGATACACAGATAAACAAGACATGACTATAACCTTTAGGGTTTATATTCTAGTTGAAGCAATAAGATATGTAGCATTGTCTTTACTAAAAGGTATGATATTCTAAATGTTATAGAAAAGGCAGAAATAAAATGCTAGTAAAGCATAGAACAACAAGAATTCAATTCTGGCCTGCAAAAGCCAAGAAGGTTTCTTAAAAGATACAGCATTGGACTTGAACCTTGAAAGAAGTGTAGGGTGCATGGAGGAGAACAATGAAAGATAAAACTAAAAAGGCATTTTGTAGCTATAATACGAAGATACTTCAGTGTAAAGCTAATGGGTTTAGATGTTATTCTTAATCATAAAGAGAGACAATCAAATGTATTAAAAGTGGAGAATATGACACAGTCAGGGCTCTGCATTAGGAAGATTCCTGTGACTGTGGTGTGATGAATTTCTTGGAGAAGGAAGCAACTAAAAGAAGAGGAATCAATTAAGAGATTGTTAACAGTATTCTTGGGATAATGGGATCATAGATTTAGAGATTAATGAGAAATTAATATCCAATCCCTTCATTTTCAAGAGGAGACAGTTGAAGACCATAGAGGTAAGATAATTTCTCCAACATCACACAGGTAGTAAGTAGCAGAATTTGAGTATAGCTTTGTCTAGTGCATGTTGCTCTCCAAGGGAGAGGGAGGAGGGCCTGGACAAGAATGATGGCCTTAAGAATTTGGGACAGTGTGGTCAGTCACTCTTGAGAAAGAAGTAATAGGCATGAGAGATTGTTAAATTATCAATTAGTAAGTCAGGACTGTAATTTCAGTTTCAACAAACCTTCATACATTTCCTACAATGTTCATGACACGTGGCTAGGTGCTAGGGCTACAAAGACAAAAATGAAATTTCTGCCATCAAGGTGCTAAGTCTACTGGGAAGATGAAACACTTATGCAGATAAGGAAAGAGGAATTATGAATAAACAATTTAGAAGAGACAGAGGTGATTTGCACTAAAATAAGAGCACTAAAAATTAAGGTCATTGAGAAAGGTTATCATAGAGGAGCTCATAACTGAGCTGAGCCTTGAAGGGCACTACAGATGCCAAGAAGGAAGAGTGAAGTAGCAGAGCATTCTAGGTACAAGGACTGGTTTGGAGTTGTGTGGGGAGCATAGTTTGGAGGAGATTGTTTACAAAGGCACAGCAACCAGAAATGTAATATGTACCAGGAATGTCAACTAGAGCAGTTAGGCTGAAATGTAGAATGTGAAAGGGAAAAATGAGGAGTGTTTAGAAAAATAGACTAGAGACTTATTATAAAGGAATTTAAATACCAGAGCTGTATCAGAATAAAACACTAACTCTTGAGTGTAGGCTATGGTTTGATTAATGTCTTACTTCAAAACAACACATAATCTATACTTTTAAAGATTTAAAGATTTGTTTATTAATAAACACATGAAATTGTTCAAAAGATAATTAGGTAAGAAAATAGCAGATTTTTAAAAATTTGATAAAATAGATTAACTCCCAATTTTCCTGAAGATATGAGATCAGTAGTTCATATCTTGTATTTACTCCATTATTCACTTCAATGCCTGGTGCATTAAACTCCAAATGAACTCTTCCTGAACTTTCTTAATAAAATTCCGTATGATTTTTCAATTGTCTTTTTGATTGTCAATAATTGTTTAGAATTTGCAAAGCTAAACTAGACTCTAAATGGCCTGTACATTGTATATTAGAAAAAATGGTGTCAATAAATGTCTTGCTGCTTTATGGACAAAATGTAATTTCATATTTTTAAGCACAAGGAGCCACTCATAGACATTTAGTTCTATGGTATGTAGAATATTAATCCAAAGTCCATTCATCATATTTTTTATCAAGTAAGTTCTTTTAAAATTTAGAATATTTACATTATGTAATAAGTATAGTCCCTATTCTCCAATTAGAAAATAACCTGATTTTCTATGTAGATACTTCAATACTAATGATAGCCAGAATAAAAAAAAAAAACCACCATGGTCATTGTATGTGTGCTTTTCTATAGATTTTTTTTCCTTTTTAATTAAACATTACACAACTTAATTCATATAGAAAAATTAACAGATAACAGATTGTTTTCTTAGATTGTCTTATGGTTTAATTTACATGTTGATTATGTAGCTCCGGAAATTCTTCGAAGTTAAATTCGATTAAGGCAGAAAATGCCTTAGAATAAATAGATATCTGAAATTAGAGAATACACTCTTCTTAATTGTGTTAATGAACTACATTGATGAGTTTTGTTTAGTACAAAAGACCCCATGACCTTTTGATTTAATGTAAAGTAGACCACTTATTTTAACCATATCCTTTTAATCTATTTATTAAAATTCAAGAAAATCAAATACAACACTTAAGCCTATTAAAAGAATAATGAAATGATTAAAAGACATAGGCACTTGTTAAAGTGACAAAGATGAATAACATTTGGAGTGTTTCACAGGGCACTGGAAATGTGAAAGTTCTGTGACTTTAATTCAAGTCAAGTCGACAATTATTGATCATCTGCTAATTGCCTAGGATTATGTTAGTGATTATGAAAGATACTTAAGAAGTATAAGCCATGATCCCTGTCTTCAGCAGACTTACAGTCTCATTAGGCATAAACTCACACACAAAGCATATACATGAGATTTATATAATCAACTGTGGTACAGACTATTATGCTGAGAGACTCCAAAGAAGACATTGATGACACAGTCAGGATAATACTGCCATCCCATTTTGTAGACAGAGGTTTGATTTGTAGTTGACTTGATGGGTTGATAATGAAAACGTGAATTTTTATCAGTTATCTAGGATAATCCTCAAAATATAATGTGCAGCTTAGGCAGCTGTGGATCACAGTGAGTCCTGGGCCTGGAATCAGGAAGACCTAAGTATAGATGTAGTTTCAGACACTTACTTTCTATGTGACCCAAGACAACTCATTTAACCCCTGCCTTAATATGCTCATATGCAAAATGGGGATAATAATAGTGTCTCCCTAACAGGGTCAAAAGAGATAATAATTGTAAAGTGATTCAGCATGGTGCCTGGCATGAAGTAAGCAGTTTATAAATGTCAGCTTTTTTACTTTTTTCCTCTCCTTTATTATGATTATCATTTAATAATAATAATTGTTGAATAAATTATTCCTTTTCAGGTCCTTCTTTTGCCTTTTTTTCCAGATTCATCTTTAAATGATCTTGAAATTATCTCATTTAGTTAGGATTTACAACAAACTTTATAATGGCCAACTTTTCTTGCATTGCTTTCCAAAGTTTGTGAAGGAGGTTTTGAATAATCTGTTTTGCTATGACATTTTGCAGATGAATTTGTACCTCTCTAATTTGGCATTTCCCTTGGTTTCCACATCTTTGCACTTGGCAAAGAGATCAAGGATAAGGCAATATTCAGGCTAATCAATATCTTTAGTCATCTCCCTTTTTTTTTCAGACTCAGTAGGAGAAAATAACATTTAAATATGGAAGCAAATTTAATAATATCAATCCTCATTTTTAAATTTTTTTTTTGTAATTTGGTATTGATTTTCAACTTTGTTCAGCTAATCAGCAATTTAGTTATACACAAATTGCATCTCTGAAATCACTCTTTTCCCAGTAAATCAATATTTTTACTGTTTATTGAGGTACAGCCAGTTTCTTTTTTATGGTGTTTATATTTCATGTCTTTCAATTCTCTTCTAGAAAAATGCATTCATGACATTCAAACATGGCTTTTTGAATATTCTACAAACCCATAGCCTCTTTCATCTCATAATTTTGCACCAGATTTTCAGATACATTTTTGCTTTTTTCCCCTATACCCACCTTTGCACTGTAATCAAGGTATGTGTTGGCTAATTTAATTTATATGAAATTGTCTTTCATTGTTTGTTTTGGTCACCCCTAGTTAAATTTTGACAATTGTCTGAAAATTTTGATTCTTAGCATCTTCTCTCCTCTTTTTTCCTATATGACAATTGTCACTGCGGCAATAGATGGATGCTATGTGGGACTTATTTTATGTTTTTATTTGGTACATAAGTTACCAGTCCTCATCAAATGGCTAAATTATGTGGGATAAGTCTTCTTGTACTTACCTAAGTGGGCTCTCAAAGAGCAAGTATTCTATCATTAGAGACTATACTTGAAACCTCTCAGCTTTGGTGGAATTCGCCACAGTTGCATTCCATTGGTATAGCATTTATGATGGAAAGGTCACCTTAATCCCTAATGTTATAACAAAACATTGGAATAGAATTCTCTGGGGCAGAGGTGTTAAACATATCACCCATAGGGCACATTCCTCCACCAACACTTCTGAGTGCAGCCTGAACATATTAAAATATAATTGAGAAAAATTTAAAAATATAAATTAAAATAAAATAGAACATAGATCCTTGTATATGATTTCAGTTGTCCCATTTCTATTTTAGCTTTTTACTACTGCTCTACAGGTTTACAAATACACAAGCCTACATGCTCATATTTCTATGGTTGAAAGAGGCATACTAAATAAATAGAATCTAAGTCTTTGGAGAACAGTGAGTTTCCTGCCAGGCTTCACTCCTTTGGATTTCTCCTTCATGCATTCAAGAATCACAAAATCCTACAAAGGACTTTAAAACTTTATTTGCCTTTTGACCCAGATATGCCCCATCTAGGTCTGTACCTTAAACAGGTCAAAGAAGAATGAAAAGGACCAATATATACAAAAAAATTTATAGCAGCTCTTTTTGTGGTGGCAAAGACTTGAGACTGAGGGAATTCCCATCAACTGGGGAATGAATGAATAAGTTTGTGGTACATGAATGTAATAGAATTCTCCTGTACTATAAGAAATGGTGAGGCAGATGGTTTCAGAAAAACATAGAAAGACTTATAGGAACTGATGCAAAGTGAAGTTGGGAGAACATTATATATAGTAATAGCAATATTGTAATGATGATCAACTGTGAATAACTTGGCTACTTTGATCAATACAATGACCTGAGACAATTCCAAAGATCTCATGATGAAAAAATGCTACCTACCCCCAGAGATAGAACCAATGAACTGAAGTATAACTTTCTTGATGTCTTTATTTTTGTGTGTAATATGACTAATATGGAAATATTTTGCATGATTTCACTTGTAGAATTGGTTTAATTTTGTTTCCCTTCTCAGTAGCTGGCTAAAAGGTAGGATAGAGGGAGAGAATTTGGAGCTCCTAATTTAAAAAGAAAAGTATATTAAAATAAATACATAACATTTTTAAAAGCATGATATAAATAAAAAATACTATATAGATATAATGTACTATCATTACTGTACATGACATGAAAACAATTTGCACAATTTTGTAACAAATTCATCCTCCCTCCCCCCAAAAAAAGATCTATATCAAGGGTAAGTCCCTAAAGCTTAGGGCCTTCAAGTGAGATCTATAACCATTCAAAAGAAATCAGGTTGGCAATCCTTAAGTAACATCAATGGATGGAAAATGCTTATAGTCCAGATTATAACATGACATATATAGGAAACCCATTGAATTTTTCTATTATATTTCTTGAACAAGCATTGCAGATGGATAGGCCCAGGTTTAAATAAGAATAAGAAAGTGGTTGGAATTGCATTTGGGAAATCTCACAGTACTTTAAAAAATGCAAACTATTTCCTGACATAAATGTTCAACAAAATTATAATGATACTAATGATTATGATAATAATTAGAAGCATAGAACTTACTGATTTGCAAAGCACTTTACATATGTTATCTGTTTGATCCTGAACAAAAATCATAGGAAGTATAATTTTTATAACTATTTTACAGATGAAGAAACTGAGATAGACAGCAAATAAGGCACTTGCTCAGGCTTTTACTCCTTTATCTAGTGTCTGAGGTAGGTTCAAACTTAGCTCTTCCTGATCCAGCATTCCATAATTTGTATCACCCAGTTGCCTAGTGATATATTCTTTTAATAATGATATGTGACTGCAAATCGTGGAACATTGTGATCTCAGTATATTTAAAAATGCTGCTAGCCCAAATAGCTTCAAAAAGATACAAGGTCGACATGAGTAGGCTGTAGCATATTGCCAACAATGTATAAAAAGTGGTATCCAAGTAATTATCAAGGAAACATATGATTAGAAAATAAGACTGGTTATCATTAAATGACACTGAAAGAAAATAACAGATGAATATCTGTTTTAAAATCCCTAGTTTGCTCCAAAATTCAGTTCAAATGTCACGTCTTACATGAGGCCTTTTCTGATACTCCAAGCAGTACCACCACTTCCTCCAAGTTAATTCGTTTGTTTATCTATTTGTTGGCTTTGTAGGCTTTCAAGATAAAATGAAAGCTTATAATGAAGGGATTATTTTATTTTTGTTTTCAAATTATTTTTGTCTATGACATAGTAGGTAATAAAGGTTTCTTGATTGATTGAAGAACAGCCCAAGCATTGTGCTGAAAGTGAAAAAAACATCAATAACTAGAGGAACTCAGAGAGGTCCTTCTATGGAAGATTTATGAAAGAATATAGCTAAGAATACAAATAGTTGAGAAGGTGTGAATGATGATTGTGATCTGCACCAGGGGAAAGAGTGCCCACTTTGATGAGATCATATGATCACTCAAGGTATTGATATAAAATGAATATAGTCATCTTGGGGAATTGTTCATGGATGTGGTTAAGGCAATCCATAGATGAAGATAATAGCATCACTATAAACAACAGAAAAAAAACAGATTTGAGTGAGCTGTTTTTTTACAGAATTGTAGATAAAACCATGATGACAAATTACACTTTCCAAAATGTATTGTTTTTAATCATTGAAATGGCTCCAAATATTGTTTTAGAATGTTTCCTTGTGATAAATTATGTGAGTACAAACCTTACTATTTCTTCCAGCTACTATTACTTAATAACTTCTTGTAATTGAATTATTCAAGGAACCAGGAAATCCAACATAAAACTCATAGAAAAGGGAGAGCAAAAGAAAGCTATACTTGTGGAAAATTAGAAAACTGAGTCATTGTTTTAATTTACTCTTTTATTGTTTCATGAAAATACCATAACAAAAGTGGAATAAATGACCTATATTACCAGAAAGGTAGGATTTTTTTAAGTCTCTGAATTTGATAATCACAAGAAATTCCAACACTGTCAGTTTTATAAACTATAAACTTGAAAGAGACCTTAAAAATTCCTTAGCTTCTATTTTCCAAAACCTAAACTACTCAAGATGGGTAATAATATAGCACATTTATGAGTACTGAAAATGATCTCATGCTCAAGACAGAAGTGTATAAGGGAGAATACATTAACAATTGATTGAAGACAAATAATTAAAAATAAAATTACCTTATACTTTTAAGAAAGTTAAAAGCATACCATATAAAATAAATAAACTTTTCATTTGGAATGTTGGCTCTGTATCACATAGTGTAAAAATATAGATTAGATTTCTCATTTGTCTCACGACACTCATTTTCATTGTTCATAATCATTTCATATGCACAAATATCAATAGTTCTATATGCTCAGGAAAGAAGAAAACACGTATCAAAGGGCATCTGAAACCATTTGGAATGTCAGCCCATGGTAAAGACAGTTATTGGCAATGCACTGTAAATGTTCTCTCCTTATGATAAATACAGTCCATAAATCATGATACCAATTAGAAAGTGTTTGGAATTCATCTTGATTTTGAGAACTTTGCTTTGATGAGTTAAAAACACAAGAATGATAACAAAAATATCCCACTTCAGCAAAAGTGTTTTTATCCTGTTTATCTCCCTTATTTGTATATGTCTCCTTACCTCTACCTCATTTCTCTTTCTATGAGAACAAAGATCCCAGTCTTATTTTTAGATTCCAGTCTTTGTTTTACATAAGGCATGAAATTTGTTGTTTTTTTTTTATTTGCTCATTTACTTTTAATTTACAAGATTAAGTTCCACAATCACTTGAGTTTCAGATTTT
>CM053592.1:118289928-118310580 GCA_028646515.1 Pseudochirops corinnae
TGGGCTGGGAATCTGTCACTCTCTGTCTCACAATGGGTTCTGTCACTCTTAAATCCACTCAAATTTACTTTTTAGTCCCCAAGGACGAAATTCTTGGGGAGCTTGTTTAAGTCACTGCTTCCTCTCCGCCATCTTAGCTCCACCCCGAAATTTGTAATAGGGGATAAATATCAGTTAAATGAATCTGAACCAGAAACAATTATAATAGTATGGTGTAACAAGAATACTTGTTAGTGAGGAGATCTGGGTTCAATAATCAGAGCTGTCACATACTAGGTGCTTTACTTTGAACAAGCCATTTCTATCTCTTTTGGCATCACTTTTTTCAACCACAAAATTTCAAGTTGTTTATGTCTAATAGTGTTGGTTTTAATAATTTATGAAACTGTAATTCTGATTATTTTGAATGATCATTGATACATTGATACATATGATACATTCCAGAGGCTCAAACTCTGTTGTTGTTGTTGTTTTTATGAGTATACTTTAGGTACAGATAAGAAAAAAATAGTACATTACTACCTACCTTCCCCAAACAAGTACTTGTATTGATTAGTTTTCATACAAACTTCAACTCATCAAGATTTAGCTCAAATATGTCATGTTGAGATATCCTCATGAGTAAAAGCTTCCCCAACTTCTATACAAGCCCTCAAGATAACATTGTCTCTTATTCTGGACAAACTTTATTTTGTGGCACAGAAGAGTGCAAAAAAATAATAATTAGTAACCCATAAACAACTATCTTCCCTTTCTGAGGAGACATGCTTTTTCTTCAAGGAAAAACACCTCAAAATCATGTATGGTTTAAAATCACTTCAGAAAAGTATCAGATATAGAACTGTTAGATAATCCCCTCACATTCAAGGGGTTCCAGTTTTACTCTAGAGATATCTAGAGGATATTGTTTTATGGTATTACCCTAAGGGCTTGGGATCCCCCAAAAGGTAACTGAACTGGGGTGACTAGAAAAGTAATGACCTTCCCCTCAAAACTGCACTGTCCAGGCAACTGATGTTAGTAGCAGAGGACCATTTCTAATCCCTTACAGCATAGGTTGGAAGATAGCTGATTTTCCCACTCTGGGGGCCATTCATACTGTCCTTTTTCTCTTCAGAAATTTGGCACTCCACAAAGACTCTCCCTATTCTCACTAGAAGGCTGGATCCCTAAACTTTTTAAGAATTCAGTGATTTTTAGAAAATTCTCCCTCTTCTATCTAGCTGTTATTCAGTAACTTTCAATCTTTCCCCGTTATAGCTGGAGCTAGGACAAAGGTGGGGAACCTGTGACCTCGAGACTACATATGACCTACTAGGTCCTCAAGCGTAGGCCTTTTGACTGAATTCAAACTTCACAGAACAAATCCTTTTAACTAAGGATCAGTATAGATCTAGAAACTACCCTTTCTGGCTATGAGTGGGAATTATCATCAGCTCTCTTAAAGAAGGTTGTGTGCATGTATAGGCTCTTTCTCTATGAACTCAAGATCTAGATCCAACCTTAAATCTGTATTTTATTTTCTCCACTAAACAAGACTCTGCATTTAACCTCCCCTACCACCCTTTTGTAAGTTCAATAAAAAAAGATTGCTATGACCCACAGTGTGTATGGTAGTAATATGTAATAATCAGCTCTTCTCTAATTTATCTGTAACAGTTTTGAGCTAATGAGCTCATTAAGGAAATGTCCATATCTTTATTGACGTATTACAAGTATGCCCCAGTCTACCAGACTTCTAAAGGTTGCATGGGCATGTGTTTCTATATGAGAGATAGTCACAGAGACACAGGGAGATGAAGGAGAGAGAGGTGAGGAGGGAGGCAGAGAGAGAGGGGAAAAGTCATTGCATCATTGCAAATTACTTAGATATGTTAATGGGGGTCTGGCATCTCATCAAAACTATCTAAAACTTGACCATATCTTCCCATGTGTCTCCCACAGGCATTCCACCATATATCCTTGAGACCTTCCATTGGGTCTTTTGACACTGTTTTAGGTGGTGGTCAGTGTATCACAGATTCCCCCCACCCCCATTGGTTATGCCTTGATCTTGCTAAGTGGCTAGCTCTTCTTTTATTCTGGTTCAAAATTTTATAATTATATCAGACAGTTCTACCCTTTAGTTAAAGTCAAAATGGGGAGAATAGTTTTAATATTTATACTTTATACTCCCTATGCAGCTGAACATGTGTGTATACAAATTTTCCTTGCTACTCAGTTTTACTTAAACTCATTTGAGGCTTTACTATGGTAACAGAAGATGACAGCTGATCATTTATGGAAAATATCCATAGTTGACCACATCTGCAGAAATGGAGTTAGTTTCCCCTTTGGGGTATTTGATGAATTCAATAACTCAAGAAACTTAAGTTGATGTTGACTATTTTTGTTAGGTAACTTCCCTTACTGTACACATACTTCCCCCATTCCCCGCTCCCCCAATATCCCATCTCATCCCTATTAAGAGAAAGTTAAGAAAATTCCCTTTTACTTTGTCAAAGTAATAGTCTCATTTTTGTTGCATCATTTTAGAAAGCATCTTTTTTTTTTTTGGTTGGGTTTTTAAAGAGCTGAGCCATCTGTTACTCATTAATTCTAATAATTTATGCTGAGTTATACATATGTGTTTCTGAGGCCTGTAGCAAAATTGTAGCCCTGAACAAGGTAGGCTTGGCCAACATTTAACACCACTTAAATGAGTAACCTCTGGTTTCCCAGAGGAATAAGCCTTTGTCAGTGTCCAAATTGCCATAACCTCAACATTTCTCTATCGTCAACTTCATTCTGTCATCCAGAATCTTTGATGAGATTGACCATTGCTGTAATGCCTTGTCATCTTACTTCTTAAATTTTAGCAAAAAATGAATCATGAGAAAAAAAAGAGTAAAGTTTTCTATAGAAGTATAGGTAACATTTATAAAATCATGAAATTTCAACACTGAGGACAGGCAGTATACTTTAGACAAATATGAGAATGAGAGAAAGGATATGAGAAAAAGAGAGATGTAAAAAAAAAATATGGCTAAAGAAAAATTTCATAACTACTTTTTTGAGAAAGAAAAACAGAGGATGTTTTTCAAAACTCCCACACATTACAAATGAAAATTTTGACTGTGCCAAAATATTTTTGCTCATCTAATTGAAAAGTTTTTTTTTTTCAACTAAATCTTAAAAGTTTTCTGTGATAAGCAAATATCAAAGTTTTGAGATAAAACCAATTTCAGGTCTATGTTAATACAATCAGTAAATACATAATAATCTTAATATTGGGGCCATAGATTTAGAGATGGAAATTAGAGACCATAAAATAAAAATTCCCTAATTTTATGTATGAGAATACTGAGATTCAGAGGAGTGTCGTGACTTATTTTAAAGTTAGGTAAAGGGATAGACACTGGTCCTACGATTTCATTGGCATAAGGAATGACCAAAGGGGAAACATGTTTGTGATAGGGACAATATCCTAATCTCTCCCTCCATGCATGTTAAGCTAGCTTTGCCTTAAAAGGTGTTGAGACATTTCTTGAGCTTAGACTATTGAAATTATTTCCTCATCACCTAAGTACAAAGCAGCCATAAGGAACCGAAGACACTATCCGATATTTGGTTGGTGAATTAGCATGAGCACAGTGCAAGTGAGTGGATTCAAGGGGCTCTAAGTATCTAATCTTGTTGAATGTCCCCCTTATATGGCTAAGTAAATCTTTTCTCTAACTGTTGATTAACCTACAATTGTTTCATTTTGTTCTGGTATTGAATCTGAAGTAACAGGGGACTAGCCTGAGTCAGGCCCAACTCAGAGCAGTCCTCTACCAATGCAGGTTGGCAACCTCTGTGACTTTAGAGAATTGCCTGGAACACTGAGAGGCTAAATGATTTGCCTGGAGTTACATAATCATATATTGGTGTAGTTCAAGACAAAATATTTTCTTGAAAGGTTTGATTATTTGGTTTGGTTGATGTATGATCAAATTAGATGGAGCATTGCCAAGTGAATTTCCTGTTTATTTAGTGCTGACACAGTACTCAGTCAACTTACCCTGGTACAATTTCTTTATTGGCTCTATTCTTTTCCTTTTTTTATATGATAAAACACATCATGTATTTTCTTATTAATTTCTTAATAGTTTTATATGTCTATTTGAGGCTAGCTACATTTCCACCATCCAATTAATTCTTGCTTAGCTCCAAAGTGAAAGCCATGCTTTGTTGAGAAGATATTGGCATTGTACTGATGGATTATATTGATTGTACTGATCTGGGGCTAGCAGCATTCTGAGCCACAGATTTCTCTTGAGTTACACTTCAAAGCATCTATTTGTTCACTAATGTGGGTACACCTACAGTAGCACATTTCACAATTGGTCACTGCTTGCCTTCCTATTTGGCTTTTGTCTAGTCCCTCATGAGTTCAGTCAAATTACTGGAGACTGTCCTCTAGGTTTCAGGGTATTGCCTTGGGACCAGGGTATCATGTAACTTGTTTACCTCTTGTCCTTTACTCTAACTTCATAACTAGCCCATCTCCTTTTCCACTTATACAGATCTTCAATGCTAGATTTTATGTCATTTTTTAATATGTAATTAGTCACTAGTGCTGAGTTTTTTAATGTCCACCATAAACTTCTTCTCTGCCTCTAAGGTTACTCAAAATATTGAATTTTCACAGACTGGTATTCCATGGTTCATTGCTACAAAAAAAAAGAATGTTGTTCCTTAATGTATAAGTCTTTTGTTTCAGAAGCTCAGAGTCATTTAAAGCAGTGTCCAATTTCCCATATGCAGTCCAGCCCAATAATTTTCCTCCTATTCTTTAGTTATTCTCACATTATCAGTGTTGGGAATAGGAACAACAGATTATCTGAGAAACTTAATTTGAACCAAATAGTGTTTATTGAGTTCACCAGCAAGGGATTCTTACCTGAAAAGTCAGACTCCCCAAATGAATGGTACACAAGGTTTATATAAGTTTCAAGAAGTGAGGAATACAGTATGGGATGGGGCAAAAATTTACTGGTCCAGGTCTCTATTGCTGGGGCTTGAGGCTGATCTGGTGCATTAACTCTTGTATGAAGTTTTTGGGTTAGGGGTTTCTGCATAACAGGATGCATTAAGGGACAGCCTGTTTTCAGAACACCCTGAACATTGGGATATCATGTCATGTCCTTATTTGGGTTACTTGTACTGTAAGCACTAATAGGAGAATACAGACATATTTGTGAACAAAGTGAAATGATTCTAAAAATGAAATAGCTTTGAATTCACAACCCCACATACCCAATCTGTCATCAGATCTTGTCGTTTTTATCTTAACATTATCTTTAATATACATTCCCATCCCATTCAGCCATCACCTTTATAAAGGCCTTTATCAGTTCTCAGCAGCACTATCATAATAGACTTCTCATTGGTTTCTCTGTATCAAGTCTTTTCCCACTCTAATCTATCTTTCACTAGGCAAAGAGATTTTCTCAAAAATAAGGCATGACCATATCATTTCCCAACTCCAAAGATTCCACTGACTCCTTGTTACTTTCAGGATCAAATATAAAAATATCTATTTGGTATATACAAAGCCCTCCATATACTGGCTCCTTCTTACCTTTCCAGTATTCTTACCTAGTATTTCCCTCCATGTACTTCACTAGTCTACTTGTCCATTGTCAATATGACATTCCATCTCCCAACTTTTTACCTTTGCATTGGTTTTCTCTACACCTGGAATGCTCTCCCTCATCATCTCAGACTTTTGGTTGCCTTAGCTTACTTCTAGACCTCGCTCAAATGACACTTTCTAGAGGACTTTTCCAGATACCACTGCATTTCTCTCCCCCTCAGAGGTTACCTTCAGTCTACACTGAATGCATCTTGAATGTAGATGATTATTTACAGGCTGTCTCCACATTAAAATGTGAATTCCTTAAGGACAGCTACAAGGTTTTCTTTTTTGTTTCTCCTTTCTTTGTATTCCCAGCATTTAGCACAGTGTCTTACATGTAGTAATTTCAGTGTTTCTCACTGATTATTCAATTTTGTGCTCAGTTATTATTATAGGAAATGCAAAATTCTATCTAGTATAGACCATGAGAATTTTTTTCAGGTTGCTAACATATGAGGGGACACATGTACTCCCCCCAGGTAGTTACCATGGTTAAGAGGGTCACTTCTTCTGCACAGATGTCATATATGATGTGATAACCAATATATACACAAAAGTTGTTGATAATATATATGGAGAGTAAGTCTGCCACCACACTAGATACCCACCATGCCAATGCTTGTGAGAAGGAAACAGGACATACCCTCCCTGGCCAATCCTAGCTCAGGCTGATATTCTCACATTCTTTTCTGATTGTTCTACTGTGGTTTGCTAACTAAATTGAGCCCTACTGAGATGACAGTCATGCTCATATAGGAAGCTAACATGTAGGATGCACAGAATGTATGAATGTATGTATATGTATATGTGTACGTGTGTGTGAGTATGCCTGTGTGTATTGACAAAGCAGTTCACATCTTCACTATTCATCTAACACAAATCAAAATCTGGACAGTATGTTTTCTTTATCAACTTAGATCTTCCTATATTGTTTGCTAAGTCAAATGATTTTTGAGGAATTGCAATCACTTTTTAAATCCCAATGTTGATGCTTATGATTTTTTAAAAATTTTAGACTGTCAAAACTATTGGAATATTCAACAGATACATGTAGTGTCTTCTCATTTTCAAGCATCTATTTACAGTATATATTAAAATAACAACTTAACTGAATGTTGGACTGCCTGCAAGTACATTGTATTTTAAACTGATTTATAAAAGTAAATGTGAATCAAGTAATGAGAGAAAGGCTTGTATGTCTCAGCTAGTTCAGATACACATTTTCCTTCTCTTGATTTCATAATAAAATTACCTCCTTTTCAAGTCTCGTTTTATGAGTAAATAGTCAGTTGGAGCACTATAATATGATGATATATTGTACATTAAAGATTTAAAGTTTAGTTTGGTTTAAGGTAAATCCCAAATTGGAATAAATAATTTTAAAACAAAAATGGTTCTTTTTTCACAGCTTTTACAACCCTAATGCAATTTTAAATTATTTCAAAAATTTTGGAACTATAGCATTATTTTCATTTTCATTTTTTTATAGCATCAAATATTTATATGCTAATAAATGGGATTTGATGGGGGAAATACCAACTTGACATCAGGAGATCTAGGTGTGAATCTTATCTCTATAAAACATAGTACCTGTTTGGCCTATAACAAATCACTTGACTCTTCTGGTATTGTTTCCTCATGTGACAAATGGGCAT
Organism: Pseudochirops corinnae; assembly: GCA_028646515.1. NCBI lineage: Eukaryota > Metazoa > Chordata > Mammalia > Diprotodontia > Pseudocheiridae > Pseudochirops > Pseudochirops corinnae. Next base: position 118,297,246 of record CM053592.1, read on the forward strand.
GGGGGTGGGGAGAGCCAAGATGGCAGAGAAAAAGGAGGGACTCACCTGAACTCTATCCAGCATCCCCCCATACACCTTTAATTAATGCCCTAAAACAAATTTTGGGGCAGCAGAACCCACAAAAAGTTGAGGTGAAATAATTTTCCAGTCCAAGACAACTTAGAAGGTCAGCAGGAAAATTCTGTCATATAGAGGTGAAAGCAATTTCCAATCCAATGCAGGCCATATCAGCAGAGACCAACCCCAGCAAAGCCTGAGCAGGCCTCAGGAGCAACTGAATCAGTAGTTTCAGTGTTTCCTTCCAGAGCTCTTAGCCCACAGATGGTAGGGTGGTTGAACAACTGGTCAAAACAACATTATAAGGATCTTTTTGCTGTACTGGGGGAAGGACTCTGTTGCTTTGCCCATATCCTGATCTATGTCTCAGTCCTGGGTGGCAGTCCTGGGTTAAGAAAGAGCACTAGCACACCAGAACTTGCAGCTACAATGGAGCAGAGTTGCTGATCACAATTCCAGAGCAGAAAAGAGTGCTTGTGGTAACGTACATACCAAAGTGCAGGCAAGGAAAGTAGTAAACACACTTCTCCTTAGAACATACAACTTTGGAAAATTGAAAACTTATGGGTCGCTAGAAGTTCTCTGAAAACAGCTGTGCAAAATCCCTGAGGCCTGAGACAATGCCCCCTCTACCCTGGAAGCAGAACCCCATTTTAACAAAGAGTTAAAAGTCAAGAAATAGACTAAAAAAGAAACACACGGAAAAAAAAAATTCTGACTATAGAAAATTACTATGGTGACAAGGAAGATCAAAACACACACGCAGAAGAAAACAAAGTCACAGCTTCTACATCTAAAGCCTCAAAGAGAAATGTGAATTGGTCTCTGGAAATGGAAGAACTTGTAAAAGGATTTTAAGTATCAAGTAAAAGAAGTAAAGGAAAAATTGGGAAGAGAAATGAGAGTGATATAAGAAAAATCATGAAAAAGAGTCAGTAGCTTGGTAAAGGAGGGACAAAAAAATAGAGTAAAATAACACCTTAACAAAAAGAACAAACCAGGCCAAATGGTAAAAGATCTATAAAAAAACCAATGAGGAGGGGGCAGAGCCAAAATGGTGGTGTAGAAGCAGGAAAACTCTGTAAGCTCCCACTCATAACTACCACCTCAAATACCTGTAAAATATGGCTCTAAACACATTTTAGAGCTTCACAGCTCACAAAGTGACAGAGAAACAAATCTCTCACTGAAGGTAGCCTGGAAGGCAGACAGGGAGGGTTCATCGCAGCATGCTGGGAGCCTAGTTCAGCCCCATATGAGCTGGTGGTTTTAACCCAGGGCAGCCCTGACCAGCAACAGCTAGAGTGGACTTCTTCAGGAGAGTGGATCACCAGCAGCAGTGGTGGTTTCCAGAATTATCAACCCATAAATGCCAAAGAAAAAGTGAGAGGTCAGTATAGAACTCTGTTGGAACTGGGGGGGCGGGAATGGAGGAATGGGTCCAGCTCCTGCACCCCAAGATAAAAGTGGCAGAAATGCTGTGGCCCTACTGCTTCCTCCACATGGCTGCTTGAGAGGTCCTGGCCTGCAGATCATAAGGGGGCCAAGCAACCATTCAGAGGGTAATCACTCTTGCTTTAACCTGCCTGGATTTGAACTGTGGTCTTGGGTGGTGGTTCTGAGGTGTGTGACCAGTGAACCAGAGTTTGCAGGGGCTGTGGAGATGGTACCCTTCTAATAGCTCCAGCAGCTGTGAAAACCCCAGCAATATGGGAAAACGCACTCCCCTCTGGAAGCAGAGTTCTACTGTGGCAAAGAGCTCAAAAGTGAAGTAATTGAGTGGCAAAATGAGCAAGCAAAGGAAGCACAGCAATCCAACTTTACATTCCTTTTTGGGGGGACAAAAAGGATCAAAGCATGGAATGGGAAGAAGACAACAAAGTCAAAACTCCTGCATCAAAAGCTTCTAAGAAAAAATATGAATGAGCTACTGGCTATGGAGGAGCTCAAGAAAGATTTTGAAAATCAAGTAAGAGAAGTGGAGGAAAAATTGGGAAGAGAAATGAAGATGATGCAAGAAAATTCTGAAAAGAGAGTCAACAACCTGCCTGAAGAAAATAACACCTTAAAAAATAGATCAAATCACATGGCGAAAGAGGCTAAAAAAGCCAATGAGAAGAAGAATGCCTAAAAAAAGCCAAAGATGGAAAAATAATTTCAAAAGCTCACTAAAGAGAATAATTCCTTCAGAATTAAATTGGAGCAAATGGAAACTAATGACATTAAGAGAAATCAAGATACTAATAAACAGATCCAAACAAATGGAAAAATGAAGGCAGTGTGAAATATCTCATTGGAAAAACCACTGACCTAAAAAATAGATCCAGGAGAGATAATTTAAAAATTATTAGACTGTCTGAAAGCCATGATAAAAAAAGAACCTAGAAATCATCCTTCAAAAAATTCTCGAGGAAAATTTCCCTGACACTTTAGAACCAGAGGGCAAAATAGAAATTGGAAGAATTCACCATTTGCCTCTTGAAAAAGATCCCAAAAAGAAAACTCCTAAGAATATCACAGCCAATTTCTGGAGTTCCCAGATCAAGGAGAAAATATTACAAGCATCCAAGAAGAAACAATTTGAATATTGTAGAAACACAGTGAGGATAACAAGGTTTAGCAGCTTCTACATTAAGGGATTGTAAGGCTGGGAACATGATATTCTGGAGATCAAAGGAGCTAGGATTAAAACCAAGAATCACCTACCCAGCAAAACTGAGTATAATGTTTCAGGGGACAATGTGGTAATTCAATGAAATAGAGGACTTTCAAGCATTCTTGATGAAAAAAACAGAGTTGAATAAAAAATTTGACACTCAAATACAAGAAGGAAGAAAAGCATGAGAAGGTAAACAGGGAAAAGAAATTATAAGAAACTTATCAAAGTTGAATTATTTACATGCCTTCATGGAAAAATGATAATTGTCACTTATGAAATTTTTCTCAGTATGAGGATAGTTGAAGGGAATATAAATGTATGTGTGTATGTATATATATATATATATATATGTGTGTGTGTGTGTGTGTGTGTGTGTGTGTGTGTGTGTGTATGTATTGTGTATGTATACATATATTTGTATATGTATGTATGTACATATATATACATGCATATATTTTTCTGTATAGCAGGGTGTATGTACATATGAATACATATGTGAGTGTGTGTATATACATGTGTACAGGTGTCCATAGACAGAGGGCACAGGATCAATTGAATAGGAAGGGATGATATTTAAAACATGAAATTGAGAGGTGAGACAGGAATATAATGAAAGGAGATGGGGAGAGACAGAATGGGGTAAATTATCTCATATAGAAGAGGCAAGGGATAATTGTTACAGCAGATTGGGGGAGGGGGTGTACAGTGGGATTGCTGTTTTGAGGTGGTGGGTAAGGAAAAAATGGGGTGAACATCTGTAACTCTAAATCTTGTGGAAATGAAAGATGTAAACTAAAAAGAAACATAAAATTTAATTCAAAAAAAAAGAAAAAGAAAAAAACAATGAGGAGAAGAATGCTTTGAAAAGCAGAATTTGTCAAATGGAAAGGATAATTAAAAATTAAAGAGATGAAATCCTTGAAAAGAACGAGCCAAATGGAAAAAGAGGGGAAAAAACAATTTACTCATGAAGATTATTTTCTACAAACAGAATTGACCAAATGGAAAAAGAAGTACAAAAGCAGCTTGAAGAAAATAATTCCTTCAAAATTTGAATTGAGTAAATGAAAACTAATGATGTTTTGAGACATGAAAAAAATTAAAAATAAAAAGAAGAAAAAAAAACAGAAGAAAATTTGAACTATCTCATTGGAAAAAATAAGTACCTGGAAAATAGATCAGGGAGGGTTTATTAAAGAGTCATTGCCATGAGCAAAAAAAACAAAAACAAAAACAAAAAATGAGCCTAGAAATCATTTTTCAAGAAATTATCAAGGAAAACTGCCTTGATATTCTAGAACCAGAAAGTAAAACAAAAATTGAAAGAATTCACCAATCACCTCCTGAAATATCCCAAAATGAAAACTTCCAGATCTATTATAGCAAAATTCCAGAGCTCCCAGGTCAAGGAGAAAATATTGTAAGAACCAGAAACAAACAATTCAAGTACATCAAGCCACAATCAGGATAACACAAGATTCAGCAGCTTCTATATAAAAGATCAAAAGACTTAGAATATTATATTCCAGAAGGCAAAGGAGCTAGGATTACAACCAAGATTCACATACCCAGAAAACGTAGTATAACTCTTCAGGGGGAAAAATGAATATTCAAAGAAATAGAGGACCTTCAGGCAGTCCTGATGAAAAGACCAGAGCTGAATAGAAAAAGTTTGCTTTCAAATACAAGATTCAAGGGAATCATAAAAAGGTAAACAGGAAAGGGAAATCATAAGAGGCTTAATAAGATTTAACTGCTTACATTCCTATGTGGGAAAATGACACTTGTAATGCATAAGAACTTTCTCATTACTCGGTCAGTCAAAAGGAGTTGTTGAATATCATGGGATAATATCTAGAAAATAAAAGTAAGGGGTAAGAAAGAAGAATACATTGGGAGAAAGGGAAAGAGAGAGGTAGAATGGGGTAAATTATCCGATATAAAAGTGCACAAAAGAGTTTTTACAGTGGAGGGGATGATAGAGGACATGGTTAGAAACACTTGAACTCCACTATCACTTGAATTGGTTCAAACAAAGAATATTATACAAACTCAGTTGGGTACAGAAATCTATCTTGCCCTAGAAGAAAGTAGGAGGAGAAGGGAATAAGAGGAGAGGATGCTCATATAAAGGAGGGCAAAGTGGGGGAGGAGTGGTCAGAAGTAGAACACTTTTGAGGAGGGACAGACTGAAAGGAGAAAGAGAGTAAAATAACCAGGGGGAATAAGATGGAGAGAAATAACAAATCGTAAGTATGAAAAAAATTTTGATTGATTTATTGATTTAGATTGATCTGATTTAGGCTTCATCTTTCAAATATATAGAGAAGTGTGTCAAATTTATAAACACAAAAGTCATTCCCCAATTGATAAATGAGCAAAAAATTTGAATAGTTAGTGTTCAGATGAAATAATCAAAGCTATGTATAGCCATATGAAAAAATGCTCTAAATCTCTACTAATTGTAGAAATGCAAATTAAAACAAATTAAAACAATTAAAAAATATCTATATGTATAAAAATATTAATTGCAGTTCTTTTCTGGTGGCTAAGGATTAGAAATTGTGGAGATGCCCATCAATTGGAAAATGGCTGAACAAGTTGTGGTATATGATTGTGATGGGATACTATTGTGCTACAAGAAACGCTGAGCTAAATACTCTCAGAAAAACCTGGAAAGACTTTCATGAACTGGTGCAAAGTGAAATGAGTAGAACCAGGAGAAAATTGTGAAGAGTAAGATGATCGATTAACTGTGACTCATTTAGCTATTCTTAGTAATACAATGATCCAAGAAAACTCTGAAGTACCTGTGATGAAAAATGCTGTCCATCCCCAGAGAAAGAACTGTTGGAGTCTGAATACAACTCAAAGTATACATTTTTTACTTTATTTTTCTTGTTTCTTTTTTTATTTTAGCTTATGTTTCCTTTTATAATATGAATGGAAATATGTTTGCATGACTACACATGTATCACCTACATCAAATTGCTTGCATACTCAATGATGAGAGTGCAGAGGAGGGAGAGAATTTGGAACTCAGTTTTAAAGACGAATGTTGAAAAGTTTTTTTACATGTAATTGGGGAAAAATAAAATACTAAATAATTAAGGGAAAATGTGTTGATACTACTGGATAATCTCTCTGTGCCCTTTTAATTCTGAATAAATGGGCTTAAGTTCAATTTTATTTTATTAATAAATTTTAATCTTTTTTTTTTACTTTACTAGATTTTCTTCTGTATACCTTCTTTCTCTCTTCTCAGAGTACCATACCTTATAACAAAGACTTTTTAAAATAAGGGAGAAAACAATTCACTAGAATCAATCACATCAAAGTAAATTCTGAAGTTAAATTGAGTGATCATACCCAGTCATCTTAAGCTCTGCAAAGGATCAGGGAAAAATATCTTCTCATATTTCCTTTTTAGAGCCAAGCTTGAAAATTTGCAACTTTCAGTTGTGATTGTGATTGTTGTTGTACATTGTTGTGGTCGTGCATGTTAATATATCTCTCTTCTAATTGCAATGGTATAATTTTTTAAAGTTCAGGTCATGCTTTTATTTTTATTTGCTGTTGAGTAATATTTTAGATGTCATATGTTTAATTTCTTTAAGACTGCTTTCTACTTTTCTCAGCAGTTCTTATCAAATAGAGATTTATTTGCCTAAATAATTTGTTTTCTGGTATTTTGGGTTATTGAGTTTGATTATTTTTTTCATCCTTACCTTGTCTGTTCTATAATTACATTTTCTCTGTACAAGCTAATTGCAAATAGTATTGATGATTGCTATACCATGATATAGTTTGAGATCAAGATGTACTTGCACAGTCCAGCTATGAGTTTTGACTTTCTCTCCAACTACTTAAGTTGTTCTTTATTGCTTAAGAAACATTTTGTAACTGAATCTTTGCAAGTACTCCATGTGCTTCAGTCCTTTGTCTTCCAAGTATTTTATACATTTTTGTGGTTATTTTTTTTGACACTTCTTTTCTCTTTGCCTTCTGGATGTTATTATTGCATCACATTCTTTTGATGTGTGGAAATTTATTATGTAGCATGCTGCTTTGATTTCTCAAGATTTTTCTATGTAAAACATTATGTTATCAGTAGATAAAAGTAGTTTTGTCGTGGCTTTGATCATATTTATTTCTCTAATTTTCTTGTCAGGAAAAGGAGGATTCTTTATTTTATCCTTATACTTATTGGGAAAGTTTCTGATTTTTCTCCATTGTATATAATTCCTGTTTTTGGTTTTAGACAGATACTTCAAATTATATTTAAAATACTTATGTTTATACTTTGTGGGACTTTGCAGGATTTTACTCAAAGATGTTTCCTAGAAAAAGTGTGCAATTTCAGGGTTTTTTGTTTTTGTTTTTAATGTGATTAATCATATTGTTTTACTAATGTTGAATTCTCTTTTCCTCCTTGATTGAAAATCCAAATTTGCAATAATGAATAATTTTTGGAAAAAAATGATTTACTCATTTTGCCAGGATTTAAGTTCAAGTATTTTAATGGATGTTCCTTAATGATAATGATCTATAATTCTCTTTTATTTTTATTTTTCACTGATTTAGATATTATTTATACATATTAGTACTATATTTGTTTCATTAAAAGTATGCTGTTGACTTTTTTCTCAATATTAATTTGTTCTTTAGAGTATTACCTCTACAAGTTTGATATAATTCTTCTATAAATTGATTTGGATTCCCATCTCTTGTCTTCCTCCATTTTTTAAAATTTCTTTTACAATGTGTTCCATTTCTTTTTATGAGGCTTAATTATTTAAGATTTATATTTGGTGTTCTGTTTGTAGATTTTATCCATAGACTTCTCTTTTTATTTCCCTATCCTGTTTTGGTCAATGCTGTAATGTTTCCCCTGGGTTTCCCAATCAGGACTCTGTCTGATTTATTTTATAGATTTTTGTGGAAGAGTTATGCTGAAGAGCTTGGCTGTGCTCTTTCTTTATATCCTGGCCCTTCCTTATTCTTCCTTTTTAATTTTTAAGGAAGCCTATATTACCTGAGAGCCTGGGGAATAGAGAGGCAGTCTTTGAGGGAGAATAGAGAGACAGAGGGGGAATCTACTGATCCTTTGGACAGAAACTCTCCATACTTGCTAAAAGTAAGATTGTCAGTCCTTTGCCATTTTTGCTAATATGAACTAGCTCAGAATTTTCTGAGAAAAATTAAAAGCACTGTAAAAATGCATCTTAGATATAATAATAATAGTACTCAGTTATAATGATTCTTCTTTATATGTTGTTAACATTTTTCAAAGTTGGCTGAAGCATATTGTTAACAGCTTATATGGAAAATAAGTGGCAAAAATCATAATTGAGTAATTGCATGGTCTGAACATGGCATATAACAAATGAACAGGCAGTTGTGGTGAGTTGGTAGTTCAGTGATACTAAAAATCCAAAATAAAGATTTAATAGGAAAACAATGACAATAATGTAATCAAAGTTCCTTCAAAATATTGAAGCATACAAATTACATAATTAAAATTCTTGCATGGGTGGGTAGTATGGTAGGCCTGGAATCAGAAGCACCTGAGTTAAAATCAAACCTCAGACACATACTAGTTTTGTGACCTTGGGCAAGTCACTTACCCTTTGTTTGCCTCAGTTTCCTCTACTATAAAATGGGGATAATTATAGCATGTACCTGTCAGGGTTGTTGTGACGATCAAATCAGATATTTGTAAAGTGCTTAGCACAGTTCCTGACACATAGTAGGTACTCTATAAGTATATATTTTTATAGAATATATATGGTGATAATGATGATGATTATGACTATGATGATAATGCTCAGCAATATAAATTGATTCTCTGAACAAGGCTTTTGTTTCCACAACAATAAAAAAAAATAAACAAAAATTCAAAGCTTTGAAAAGTAATAAAAATCAGTTACCCCAGTTATTTTTTGTGTGTGAGAGGAAAAGTGCTGATTGAATTATTTACTTTGCAAGAGGTTGAGCTAGAATTACATTGGTATAACCTTCTTGATTTTCATTGATACCGAGAGCACTAGCAGTCTTCCAATTGTAGTGTCTTGTATATTCTACCACAGCATACCACCAAGGCACATTAAATGTGACACATGACTTAAGGTTAAAGATACAGATATGGTTTCCCATTCATTAATGCCCTAGAAATAGCTGCAGTTCTGTAGACAGTCAGACCCAGAGACTCTGAGAGTGATAAGGTGTTTTGCACACACACATTTATGTTAGAATGACAAAGAAAAGTCAGGTTTTTGAGTGGAACATCAAAACTACTCCCCATCAGTGTCAAGCCTACAAGATTGTTCCAAAATACTGATTATGACTACATATTTAGTAGAAATCCACTGAAGAAATTGGTCTGACTCATCTATCCATCTTCTGTTTCATGCTCCTAGAGTAAAATGTCATCCTGTCAATGGGATAATCTTTGCTGTCTCTTGGAAGGTTTATGAGTTCTTTCATATTATGTGAGGGCATATTCATGATTTGGGAGAGAGGATAACATCAGTAAAAATAATCCATCTCATTATGTTGAGCACCATGGGACCAGTTTTGCAGAATCTAAGTGTACTCTAATTGTGTTTAGGCAATCAGTCCTGTATACTCTGTATTTTCTATTGCTCCAGAAATTTATTCTTTAAGAATTGTCTTGATTTCATTGAATTCAATACAATCAACCTAATACTTTTTGGTTATATTTTTCCATTTCTCAAGTCTCATTTGAAGGCATTTGAATATGAATCTGTTCAGCCAAACTCACTCATTCTGTCTCTGTCTGTCTCTGACTCTCTCTCTCTGTCTTTGTCTCTCTCTCTGTTTCTCTCTCTGTCTCTGTCTGTCTGTCTGTGCCTCTGTCTCTCACAGACACAGACAGTGATGCAGACACACACAAACACACACCTTGTATCTAATTCCATAAAATTCTTGCAGATTAATGTTCTGAACATGGAGGGTTTGAAAGACTTCAGCCATATTGTTTGTCAATCTGGATTTTACAAATTACTTAAAGGCTGTTATATTAGAATTTATCTTGCTCTGTATTTGTTATATACTGGCATGTTTACTTGGGCAGGTCATTTTTCATAATAGCTAAATTAAATCCAAGATGGTTTGATTTAAATCTATTCTCTTTGATTTTCTCAATGGGAAACAGGAACAATTATTTACTCTCTTTCATGTAATCACCTCTTCAGAGAACTAGATAGATTTATTCTTATACCTTTAATTTTCTCTCTTCTGGGCTAAATAAACCCTACTCCTTCAGGTTTTCTGTAAGAGTTCTATTTCCCAAATCATCAAGTATTTTGGTTGAATATTCAATGTTTTTTTTTTTTAGTTACAATACCCAGGACTAAGGAAATTATTATGATAACAGCATGAAGTGGGAGGATCACTTCAGAATCTCTATATGCCAAATTCTATATAACTGCACCAAAGCCCTATTTAGATTACATTGTTAATGGTGTCAATTCTCAAAACATGTTTTTAACCACATAATTTTTAAACTATAAAAACTGAACTGAACTACATCATTTTTTAGAGTAGCTCCCATTTTGCTAACAGTCCACTATAATGTAGTGGTTTCTTTTGTTATAATTCTGTTAAGCAAATCCTGCCCGTCTAGTTTGGATACAATTTCTTCATCTTCTGTAATTTGTAGATTATCCTAATGTTATATAGCATCATGCAAGGTAACAACACTAACTTGTCAAAATTTATGCCAACTAAACACAATATTAGGACGTTGTACCAGGTGGGAAAGACTTTGATGAGGGGTGACTATCAAACTGTGTCTCAGTCTTATACAGCATTCATCAGTCAGTCATAAAAGTATTTATCAGATGGAATATACAAATATATTTCCAGCAATGTATTTAGGAGTTCTTACCTTTTTTGCATGTCATAAACCATTTGGTTGTCTGATAAAGCCTATGGAACCATTATTAGAATAAGGTTTCAAAGGCATAAAATAAAATGAAGAGGATTACAAAGAAATCAAATATATTGATATGTAATTATCAAAATAAATTGTGAAAGCTCTTAAATAAACCCTAATTTTAAAATCTTCAATTTAATATTTTATCTTGCTTTGGTAATTGAGATGCTCTGAAAGATGCAAAATTTAAGAATCAAACTCTATTTTCAAGAAGCTTATGATATTTTAAAATTTTATTTATTTATTTACTTTTAGTTTACAATATTCAGGTCCACAGTCCCTTGAGTTCCAAATTTTCTCCTCCCCCTACCCATGGCGGCATGCAATCCTATATAGATTCTACAAATACCTTCACACTAAACTTCAGTGAAGTTGTAAAGAAGAATTATAACCAATGGAATGAACAAGGAGAAAGATGGAACCAAACAAAACAAAAGAGAGAAAATAGGTAGTTTGCTTCAATCTCCATTTAGACACCACAAATCTTTCTGTGGATGTGGATAACCCTTTCCTTCATGAGTCTTTTGGAGTTGTCTCATAGCTTTGCAATGCTGAGAGAAGCATTGTCTATCAGTTAGGCATCACAGATCCGATGTGTCTGTAATTGTGTACAGTATTCTCCTGGTTCTGCTCCTCTCATTCAGCATCAATTTATACATCTCTCCAAGTCATTGCAAAGTCCATCTGCTCCTCATTTCTTATAGCATAATAGTATTCCATTCATATACCACCACTTGTTTAGCCATTCCCCAATTGATGGGCATCCCCTTGATTTCCAATTCTTTGCCACCAGAAAAAGAACTGCTATAAGTATTTTTGTGCATTCGGGTACTTTTCCCACTTGTATCTTCTCTGTGGGATGCAGCCCTAGAAGTGTTATTGCTGGGTCAAAGGGTTTGAAAAGTTTTATAGTCCTTTAGGCATAGCTCCAAATTGCTCTCCAGAATGGTTGACTCAATTAATAACTCCACCAACAACACATTAGTGTTCCAATTTTCCCACATCTACTCCAGCATTTATCATCTTCCTGTTTTGTCATTTTAGCCAATCTGACTAGTAAGATGTGGTACTACAGAGTTGTTTTAATTTGAATTTCTCTAATCAATAGTGATTTAGAGAATTTTTCATATAATTATAGATATCTTTCATTTCTTCCTATGAAAACTGCCTGTTAATATCATTTGATCATTTTTCACTTGGCAAATGACTTGTATTATTTTATATTTGCATCAATTCTCTATATATTTTAGAAATGAGACCTTTATCAGCGACACTGGTTGTAGAAATTCTTTCCCAATTTTCTACTTCTCTCCTAATCTTGGCTACATTGGCTTTATTTCTACAAAAACTTTTTAATTTAATGTAATGAAAATTATCCATTTTGCATTTCTTTATGTTCTCTATCTCCTGTTTGGTCATAATTTCTTCCCTTCTGCATAAATCTGACAGGTAAACTATTCCTTGCTCTCCCAGATTGCTTACAGTATCAGCCTTTATATCAAGATCCTTAACCCATTTAGCCTTTTTTTGGTATACAGTTTAAGATATTGGTCTATTCCCAGTTTCTGCCATACTATTTTCCAGTTTTCCCAAAAGGTTTTGTCACATAGTGAGTTCTTTCCAGAAGCTGGAGTCTCTGGGTTTATCAAACAACAGATTACTATAGTCATTGACTACCTTGTCCTGTGTACCTAATCTATTCCACTGATCCACTATTGGCTATTCCTTAGCCAATATCAAGTAGTTCTGACGACTGCTGCTTTATAATACAGTTTAAAATCTGGTCTATCTAGACCACCTTCCCTAGCATTTCTTTTCATTAATTTCCTTGATATTTTGGACCCTTTGTTCTTCCAGATAAATTTTGTTGCTATTTTTTCTAGCTCTATAAAATAACTTTTTGGTAGATTGAATGGCATGACACTAAATAGGTAAATTAATTTAGGTTTATATAGGTATTATATTAACTTGACCTAACCACAAGCAATTGATATTTTTCCAGTTATTTAAGTCTGACTTTATTTGTGTGGAAAGTGTTTGGTAGTTATGTTCATATAGTTCCCGGGTTTATTTTGGCATTATTTTATAATATCTACACTACTTTAAATGGAATTTCTCTACCTATTTCTTGCTGTTGGGCTTCATTAGAAGTATTTAGGAATGCCAAGAATTTGTGTGGGTTTATTTTATATCCCACAACTTTACCAAATTTATTTATTATCTCAAGTAGTTTTTTACTTGATTCTCTAGGATTCTCTAAGTATATCATCATATCATTTGCAAAGAGTGATAGCTTAGTCTCTTCTTTTCCTAATCTAATGCCTTCAATTTCTTTTTCTTTTATTGCTACAGCTAACATTTCTAGTACCAAATTGAATAACAGGGGTGATAGTGGACATCCTTGTTTCACCCTTGATCTTATTGGAAATGGTTCTAGCTTATCCCCATTACATATAATACTTGTTGATGGTTTTAGATAGATGCTACTTATTCTTTTAAGGAAGATTCCATTTATTCTTTTGCTTTCTGGTGTTTTTAATAGGAATGAGTTTTGTATTTTATCAAAAGCTTTTTCTGCATCTTTCGAGATAATTACATGGTTTCTGCTAGGGTTCTTTTATATATATATATATATATATATATATACAATTGATTATTC
>CM053592.1:118311080-118339144 GCA_028646515.1 Pseudochirops corinnae
ATATATATATATATATATATATATATATATATATAAATTTATATTCTCTTCACCTGTTCTCATACTGAGAAAAGTTTCATAAGTTACAATGATTGGTTTTCTGTGTAGGCATGTAAATAGTTTAACTTTGATAAGTTCCTTATGATTTCTTTTCCCTGTTTACTTGCTCATGGTTCTTCTATTTGAATGTCAAACATTTTATTCAGCTCTGTTTTTTTCACTCAAGAATGCTTGAAAGTCCTCCACCTCATCGAATGACCATATTTTCCCCTGAAATATTATACTCAATTTTGCTGGGTAGGTGATTCTTGGTTTTAATCCTAGCTCCTTTGATCTCCAGAATATCATATTCTAGGCCCTTTGATCCCTTAATGTAGAAGCTGCTAGATCCTGTGTTATCCTGATTGTGTTTCCACAGTATTCAAATTGTTTCTTCTTGGCAGCTTGTAATATTTTCTCCTTGATCTGGGAGCACTGGAACCTGGCTGTGATATTCCTAGTTTTCTTTTTGGGATCTTTTTCAAGAGGTGATCGGTGGATTCTTTCAATTTCTATTTTGCCTTCTGGTTCTAAAATATCAGAGCAATTTTTCTTGAGAATTTCTTGAAGGATGATTTCTAGGTTCTTTTTTTTTTTAATCATCGCTTTCAGGTAGTCCAATAATTTTCAAATTGTCTCTCATTGATCTGTTTTCCAGGTCAGTGGTTTTTTCAGTGAGATATTTCACATTGCCTTCCATTTTTTCATTTGTTTGGATCTGTTTAATAGTATGTTGATTTCTCATAAAGTCATTTGATTTCATTTGCCCCAATTTAATTCTGAAGGAATTATTCTCTTCAGTGAGCTGTTAAGATTCTTTTTCCATCTGGCAAATTTGGGTTTTTAAGGCATTCTTCTCCTCATTAGCTTTTTGGGCCTCTTTTGCCATTTGAGTTATTCTATTTTTTAAGGTGTTATTTTCTTTGGTCAGGTTGTTGACTCTCTTTTCAGGATTTTTTGGCATCATCCTCATTTCTCTTCCCAGTTTTTCCTCTAATTCTCTTATTTGATTTTCAAAATCATTCTTAAGCTCCTCTATGGCCTGTAACTGGTTCATATTTTTCTTGGAAGCTTTCAGTGAAGGAGTTCTGACTGTGTTGTCTTCCTCCTGTTCCATTCTTTGATCCTTTTTCTTCCCAGAAAAAGAATCTACAGTTGGATGGCTATGCTTGCTTTGCTTCCTTTGCCTGCTCATGTTGCCCATCAATTACTTAACTTCTGAGCTCTTTGCCAGAGAAGGACTCTGCTTCCAGAAGGGAGAGCTTTGACCCAAATCATTGGGGTTTTCACAGCTGCCGGAGCTATTAGGAGGGTGCCATCTCTACAGCCCCTACCAGCTTTGGCTCACTGGTCACACACCTCAAGACCACCACCCAAGACCACAATCCTGATCCAAGCAGGTTAAGGCAAGAACACTTAGCCTCTGAATGGTTACTTGACATCCCTACAATCTGCAGGCTGGAAGCTCTGAAGCAGCCATGTGGAGAAGGATGTGTGGCTGCTGCTTCCACTGTTTCTGGCTGTGGGGGTAGAGGCCTGGACCCGCTCCTCCATTTCCCCCCCCCCCAATTCAGCCAAGTTCCACTGACCTTTCACTTTGTCTTTGGCATTTATGGGTTGATAATTCTGGAAACTGCCACAGCTGCTGGTGATCCCCTCTCCCAAATGCTCCAGCCAGGCTGGTTGGGCCATCCTCACATTGCATCCTTCTTAATAATGGTCACAATTACTTCCTTATATAAAACATACATATATAGCTCTTGAGTTTTTTTTCAAAATCTTAAGGAAAGATTGCATAACAAAATGATAGGTCATCACAGCATTCATATTTATGAAATAATAAAAAAGCATTTCTTAAGTGTTTGTTATGTCCCAAGAATTAAATAAATAGAAAAAGAAATAGTCCCTGCTCTCAAGAAACTCACACTGTATTCGAAAGAGACAAATCATAAAAGAAAATTCAGCTTCAAGGTAAATTGAAAGGCCTACAGGCTAATTAGGGGGACAGATGGCAAGGCCCACAGTTCCTTACATCATATCAGTAGGTCAAATGATAGTGTCTAGCTAGCTTCTTCATGCCATAGAGGCAGTGTAGATGGTAAGGCTTTGAGGACCTTAGAATACAGTGGAAGGGCAAATGGTAAGCATCTAACCAGAAAGAATAGAATTGTTGACTGTGATTTTATTCAAGCCATGTGATCAGTCCAACAGTCCAGATGGATTAACATTTCTCCACGTATGCCATTTTTACTACATAATGATTGTTTCTTTCTACAGTCTCATCAGACTTTCTTCTAGAAATGTTTTCTTTGTGTCCTGCTATGCTGTATGGGATACTGTCATTACTGTGTTTCTTCCTTTCCTTCCCTTGAAATAGAAATAGAGGAACAAGCAATTGCTGTCTCTCTTTTTTTATATTCATTTCTCTTCACTCTTCCACCTACCCCTCCCACCCGACCATTCTGCTTGGAGGTATGAAACCTGTTAAGTCCTGTTTTAAATGAACCCAGCAGAGGTCATTTAATCTATTCCTGTTTATAGGATTGCTTGTGTATTTTCTAAGTATCTTAAGATTCATAATTTCATTTTGTGGACATCATTTTTTATGAGTTTGAGTGTTTGTACAAGCTAGAAAATTTCTCCCAAACCCATGTTCTTGCAATTCCTAATGTAATCTCTCCCTCCCTCCCTCTCCCTTTCTCTCTCTCCCTCTCCCTCCCCACCACTGTCATCTCTCTCCTTCTTCTTTCTCTCTCTTTCTCTCCCCCCTCTCTTCCCCTCCCTTCTTCCCTCCCTGCCTTCTTCCCTTTCTCCCTCTTTTTCCTTCCCTCCATCCCTCTGTCCTTTTTTGCCTCCTTCCTCCTTCCTTTTCTTTCTCATTCTCATTCTCTTCGTTCTCTCTCTCTGTTAAATGATTACTAGGTACTGGTTTATTATTTGTACCTTCAAATTCTGTCTTAGACCAGTAGTTTAAAAAAATCCAGAGAACAAGAGTATCACTAATAAAGGGTAATTACTATAAAGAGAATTTTTGTATTTTATACCTGTGATAAGGTGAGTCCATGGAGCCACCATCTATCACCATGGGGTCATTCATATGTCCTGCCTTTTTGCTAATAGGCATGAACAATCAAAAGATCCTGGTTGATCCCTGAATGCCCAGTTTCACCCCTTGTTACACAATTTCCAGTTTCCTTTTTACTTACATAAATCTATATTTAGAGGGATGTTTTAGTTCATCGTATTTTTACTTTTAAAAATTTTTTATTAATTTATTATTTTCTGTTTGTAAACACCTTTTAAATGTGGTCAGTCACAGTTAATTGTAAAAATTGATAAAATCAACATATGTAGCACATTAAGATCACAAGAACGTATACAAAAGCTAAGGTAACTATTACAGTATTTACATTTCCTCTGTATTTGACATTTAGTTTCAACCTAGATTTGTAGACGTATTACACAGATTCAATACTCTTCTCTCTCTCTGTTGCTTTTAAATTTTATATACTTGTCCATAGGGAGTATTGGTTTGAAAATGTGTTATTATTTTTAAAAATGAAAGCACAACTAAGCATATAAATAGCCATAGCTTATTTTATATAAGTTCTTCTGATACAGACTAAAACTCAAAGAACTTTATGTCCTATATTACTGTTATATATTAGGGGGTACAATCAATGGTTGATTCTAAACTCTTGGCAAGTCATTTTTTTTGGAATTCGAATTTTTTCAACCTATTGCATGTGATTTTCTCTCTCAGATTAACATATATTTTGATGTATATCACAATATTTAGCAGAGTGGACATGTTTACTTAATCTGTTTTTAACAATTACCCTTTTTTTTAAACTTACCAAAATTCCTTGACATAATTTATCTGGTTTCCATAGAATTCAAATTGGGGAATGCTGAAATACTTGTTTGCTTCCCTCTTTTAGTGTTGAATTAATTTTAAATAATGATATAATGTTTATGATAATAATAATGTTCACTGGCTTTTCTTTAGAACAATAAAAGTGAAACATAGATGGCAAAAAAGTTAATTGCTTACTTTGCATACTAATTTACAAGTTGGGTGGTTCCAGATGCTCCATGAAAATTAAAAAATCCCAGGATTATGGTAACCATATTTTTCAGAGTCAAAAATCATAGCAAAGTATATGTATTTTACAAAACTTTGAAAGAACATATATTACTCTTAAATTTGGGATTGTTCTAGAAAATCTGTCACCTAAAGTTACCCTCTGAGTGTTCTGTTCCAGTCTCCTCAGAGAAGTAAAAATGCATTAAAGAATAAAAAGTTAGGTGTGAGATGAGGCCATAAGGCTGTAGTGCATAGATTAGGCAAAGAGACACCTAAAACAGAAATGTAAAATAAGCTGACTAACAGAAGTAGTAACACAGGGTCTAAAGAACTCATGAAACCTAAGTACCTCCTGGCAATTGTCAGGAGAGACAGATGGTCTCAATAAAAAGCACAGAGAAGAGAGGAAAAAAGGTGTATCTCCTTTGCACTTCATACATTGTCTAAGGTATTAAAAAAACAACTAGTGCAAAGTAAGCTAAGAGTAAAGAAATAAGAAACGTGGGCCTGGAAGTTCAAGATCCAAGAACAAAAAGAGCTCATAAGGAGAAAATACGAATATAAAAAAAATAAGAAAAAATAAGTATAGCAACTAAAAACCCAAATTTATGAACTTATTTTTTGTATTTTATAGTAATTTCATATTCCTGGAAAGGTAAATGGAGATCCAAGTTTCTTTGAGGGTATTTGAGTATAATTTACTATTCCACAAAATTATTGGACTCATTTCACTTAAACAAAATTCCCTTAAAAACAGTTACTAATTTCAAGATACTATGCTATGTGTTAAGAATTCAAACATAAATAAAAGAAATATCAAAATTCTATAGGAATTTTGGAAGTTGACATTGTACCTGCCTTCATGTAGCTTATTATCATGTAGGTGGGATAAGACATATACAGAAATAACTATAACATAATTTGGAATGTGATTGGAAAAGTAAAAGGGAATGTCCAGAGAGATTCCACAATGGAAGGATCACTTCTAGCTGAGGTCATCAGTGAAAGCTTCACAGAAGAGCATGGCACCTAAACTGGGCCCGAGAAAGGAAAGAAACTTTTTCAGTTGGTGGAAAAGTTATAGGAATCCATTCCAGGTTTTGTGATCATGTTTTCTGAATCAAAAATCACAACACACAATGGCAATGTCTCATCAAAAGGTACACTTTTCTTTCTATCCTAGAAGTTCAGACTGTCCGAGAAAATTCAGATTATATTATTCTAGGGGTGGAGGATGCCATGCAAAATTAAGCTAAGTGAGAAAGGCACAGAATACTAGTCTCAGTATAACTGGAAAGTACACTGTGTAAATTGTTTTAGGGTAAAATAAATCTAGAAAGGTAGCTGGAAAGCATATCATTGAAGGGTCTTTAACTTTGCTCTGTGGTTAATAAGTACCTAATGAATCAGTCAGGCATTTATTAAGTGCCAACCATGTTCAATGAGGATAAAAGATGAAAGTGATACATTGTCTGTCCTCAAAGAGTTTATATTCTAAAAAAAGTGACCACATGAACATAAGAGTTACCTTGTTTGTATGGCTAAACATACTTGTTTAATTTGGTTATGTGCATTTGTACACATTATATATGTGTAATATATATTTATATATATGTAGATACATGACATACACATTTTATATAATGTATATATAACATAGTGTGTATATATACACACACATAACATATAAAGAACATATAAACCTTAGAAACTACTAGGGGGCAGATGTAGAAAAGGCCCCGTGAAGAAGAAAACATTTGAGGTGAGTCTTAAAGAATACCATGAATAAGCAGCTATGCTGGAAAGTGAATTCCAAATGTGAGAAATTTGCAGTGCAAAGACCTGGAGACAGGATTTGGAATATCATATATAAAGAACAGTAAAAGCCATTATGTCTACATGGTACAAAAATACAATTGAACCAAGTTGCAAAGAACTTTAAACGCTGAACAATGTTTTATATTTTATCCTAAAAGGTAATGGAAAAGAAATAGAATTTATTAAATAGGTGAGTGACATAATCAAACTCATTCTTTAGGAATATAAGTTTAATGGTTGTTTGGAGGATGGATTGGAGTAGAAAGAATGGAGACAGGGAAACTAATGAGGAATCTATTGAAAAGTGATGAGGGCCTGAAGTATGAAGGCTATATGAACTGAGAGAAGTAAGCCCAGATGAGAAATTATGTATGAATATGGTGACTATTTGAATATATGAAATGAATTGAATAAGAGTTGAGTGTCAAGAATGACATAGAGATTATAAATCTGAGTGAATGGAAGACCAGTAGTGCCCTTGACAGTATTTTAGAAGAATGGAATGGCACAGTGAGACCTGCTGATTAGCAAGACTACTTTTGCAGCAGAGTCAATAATGAATTACAGAGAATGAGAATCGAGTTAGTTACAAGGGTCATGTCTCTAACATCTGGCACTACCTCAGACTACCAAGGTTAGCATCCTAGTCCACTTTATGATATATTACAACTAGGCTTTTATAATAGTCTCATCATTAGTCTTCCCATTTTAAAACACTCTCCTATCCAAGTCATGCCTCACTCCACAAATTTTGTTGAATGAATGAATAAATGAATGTCACAGAGATTAATTGTCCAAATTGGTTTAGATAAAAAGTAAAAAAAAAATTTTACTTGATAATATCTGGTAATTTTATCTACTTTGTATTAATCTTGGTCATGTTTTAGTTGACATTTTTATTAAACAATTAATGTTTGAACCCTCCAGTTACTTTGAGATGATACGTGGTTCTTCTCAAAGCAACTTCTTAATTAGTCAGCTAAGGTATATTCTAATGGGAAAATGATCTTCGAGATAATATAAAAGAATAATTCAGAGACCTGTTATTCATTATTTTTATTGTTTTTAGACAGCATTGGTATGACAATATCAATAGAAACCATTGCAAAGTATGATCATCAATAAGGAATCAAAAAATTAGTAAGGAAATAGTTCATTTAACACAGTAAGGTTTACAAGTATTTTTCCTGAAAGCTTCCCCAAGAAGTAGGTAGTGTGACTATGATTATCCTCATTAAATAGAAGAGAAAACTCAGTTGCAGAAAGATGAAATAACTTGGCTTTAGTTGACTAGATGGAAGGTTCATGAATCACTTGCATTTGATTTCCAAATCTGTAGAGGTTAGTATAAGATACTTGCAGTGCCCAGGAAGGCAGTTAAACTGCATTTAGTCTATCCTTGTGTCTATAATCAGAATCATTCATAGGGTTTAATTGCAGTTTATGTCAAATAGACAATACATTATTGGATGAAAACCCCATGTAGACCACTGTTGGAGTAAATATGCTATTAGTGGTGGCATTGTTGATAACTATAAATATAATTTAGAATTTTAAAAAAAATCTTTTCTTCTCTGGTGTTCAAAGCACCCTAAAAATATTTCATTATGTCAAGCTATACTGCTGTGTGGAATGAGTTGAGTATGCAGCAAGTGTTATAATAAATAGCTATTGAGGGGCCTATTCAGATAATAGAAGAACACAGTATATGTAGTTAAATGGGAATGAGGAAATAAATAGTTTTGCCTGATTTTACAGGCTTTGAAAAATGTTATACTAGCACCACTAAACCTGAACCCATATGAAAAAGCTGTGAGTTCTTAAAACAGCAGATCATTAGAATTGCTGCTACCAATGAGAATATAAATACAGAACCTTGGCTCTCACACATACAATTGAGTCATGGGAAGACTCCTCAAGTTTTATCTATCTTTATTGGCATTCATCAGGTTCAAAGGAGGTTAGGGAAAACTCACCTCTGCTGAAAAGTCCAGGCTTCTCAGAAAAGATACAACTAACCTTTCTCAGAGTGTTAGGAAACAATTGCATCCTTTACTTAATTTCCACCCAAAAGATTTTGCAAACACTGTAAACTATTTCGAGGTGAAAATAACATTATAATCTAATCAGGTGTAGGCAATTCAACTCCTGATGTAATTTCACCAGTATTTTTCTGTGTATTGCTTAAAGCAAGACAGCTTACTCCATCATGGTGGATAGAGGAAGTGACCTGGAGTCAAGAAGACTTGAGTTTAAAAGAATTCTTAAATACTTAACTGTGTCACCTTGTCACCTTTCAACTTCTACCTCAGTTTCCTCATCTGTAAACTTGAGTAGTAATAGCAACTACCTCTCAGGTTTGTTGTGGGCATAAAATGAGATCATAATTGCATATCACTATTCAAACCTTAAAGTGCTATATAAATGCCAACTAGCATTATAAATTTTCTCTTTCAATATTCTAAATACTACAATTAATTATATTCCTCATGTGGCTATTACAGGTTTTACAAATTTAGATCATTCTTATTTATTTTCTTTTCCAGAAAAAAATAATCACAGTGCCTTTAGCCTGTCTTTGTGTTTCATTTATTTTGTCATCCATTAGATCTCTAAGATATTTGTCCTTCCATCTAGATACTAGGAAAAAATGGGTAAAAAGTTAAACAAAAAGATAAATATACGCTTGAACTAAAGAAAACCTTCCTTAGCAATTGGAGATATGAACAAGTACAATGGGCTGCTTTGGGAATAGTGGACTTCTCATTGATGGAGATCTTTAAGTGAAAGCTAGATATTAAGTTGTTGGGTATTTTATAAGGGGGTTGTTGTTTAATTACAGGGTGGCCTAAATTATCTTTGAGGTCCACGCCGAATATGAGAGCCTATTATCCAAATGGATGTCATTGAGATGGATCATTCCACAAAGAGATTATAAATCAGGCTGCCAAAGTCTGAAGAGGAAATTTTTATTACCATCCCTGCAAAGGAATGGACAATGACATTTTTTCTTTTCTTTCACCAAATGACTAAGTGGTCACATTGTTGTTCTCATTGTGTAGTATATTAACTTATATCTTACAAGGACTCTAAGCTATTTAATGGCAATGCAGTTGTTTTCCTTAATGGAAATTGTGTTCATAAAGATGGCAAAGTGTGTCATGCATGTCAAAATCACACAGAACTTCAGGTGAGATAATTTTGCTCATAAAACCAACTGAAGTGTTTAATAAGGAATTATGTCTTTATCACTACTATCATTAAAGATTTCATGTGAAAGTTTCCAAAAAGAGAAAGAATTCTTATTGATAGTGTTGTTGTTGTCCAGTCATTTTGGTCATGTCTGAGTCTTTGTGATGCCATTTGGAATTTTCCTGGCAAAGATATTGGAGCGCTTTATCATTTCCTTCTCTAACTCATTTTACAGATGAAGAAATTAAGGCAAACAGGGTTAAGTGACTTATCTAGGGTCACACAACTAGGCTGGTTTTGACCTTAAGTCTTCCTGACATCAGACCCAGCACTATATCTACTGTACCACCCAACTGCCCTAAACCCCTAAAACAGTGGTTCTCAGCCTGTGGGTTGTGACCCCTTTGGGGGTCAAATGACCCTTTCACAGGGTTTGCCTAAGACCATCAGAAAACACATATTTCTGATGGTCTTAAGAACCAAGACACAGCTCCTCTATCTGTCTCCAGGCAGGTCTGCCCACATGCAGATACACCCACATAAGAATATTAAAGGGTCATGGCATTAGGAAGGTTGAGAACCACTGCCCTAAAAGCTCCTGTTTTCCAAATGACATTATACCCATTCTGTTAAGTTTTAGAACATTTGAATGTAGCCTCAAAAAAAAAAATCCCTATCAATGTCAAAGATTAAGATTTAACAATTAATCCATCATGCATAGTTATAATGAAATGAGAAAAATGTTAAGTTCCCAATCTATGACATGCAGCCAAAAAAAGAAGTCATTGAATTACTTCATTACCATGTATATATCATGTATGCACACATGATATACATATGTGTACATCCATGTACATATACGTACACTTTGTATGCATATGTGTATATATGAATGTGTATCTGAAAAGAAACAAAATAAGTTATCAAGGTTTTATATGACTGGACAAGAGAGAGGGTTTGTAATGGAACAAGGATGAGATAGCTACTTTGGCATCTGTGAGATACTTAAAAAAAAAAAAAGACCTCTAAGATGTTGACCCAAACCTTGGTGGAGAAATTATGCAGAAACATGGACTAGATTTATGCCAGATAAGAAAATATAATGAAACTATTATCTATACCAGTGGAGCAAGTATCCACATTGATGAAAGCAGAGATCCATGCACACAGCAAAACAAATCATGGCCAAAACACCATGTTAGATACTGAATGAGATATAAGAAATGATCCTTGGCTTCATACAGCTTACAGGCTAGTAGAGAGCTATGAGATATACAAAATAGCTACAATATATAATAATACATGATATTTCAGGGACCTTTTTTTTCATTCTTTGAACATTTAATGAGTTGCTAAGTCCCCAAAACATTATCACCTAGTTTTCAAACCTCTGACTATAATCATATCTACACTAAGGTAGGTTGGTCTTTGAAGAGTTGTTAGCATGTTGCTATTTTCAAGTTCAGTGAGACTTGCTGGAAATTGCATACTGGTAACATCAGTGTCAAGAACACAGGGTTTATAAGGGAGTTGTTTAGTTACACGGTAGCCTAGATTATCTATGAGGTCCATGCCAAATATGAGAGCCTATTTTCCAAATGGATGTCATTCAGATGCATCTTTCAACAAACAGATAATAAATCAGGCTGCCAAAGTCTGAATAGTATAATGAGATATTGGAATAGTACTTTGTATGAAATGGTGGAACATGGGACAGAATATACTATGTATCTAGAGAGTAATTTATTTGAAGAAGTTTAAGAGCTTTAGTGGAGTATAACCGAAACTATGCAAAAGATACCAAGTAAGCTGGTCAAATGCGGAAATAAGGAGGTTCTTTGATTGGATTAGACCATATTTGGAGTAGTACATTCATTGCAAAGCACCACAGCTTAAGAAGTACGTTGAAAAGATTGAATTTATCAAGGGGAGAACGAACAGGATGGTGAAAGAACTAAGGTTCACTCTATATGACGATCCCCTGAAATAACTGGGGAAATCTAGTCTGAATAAGAGAATTCAAGGGAGGGAAGTATTAGTGGTGTTCAAGTATTTGAAAAATTGTAAAGTGAAATTGAATTAGACTTGGCCTACTTTGCTCCAAATGCAACGAGAAGCAATGGAGGAAAGTCACAAAAGACCAATTTAGTCTTTAAGTAAAGGAAAAAAATTCAACAGCTGTAACTGTCCAAAAGTAGGATGGGCTGTCACAGGATTTAGTTGGTTTCTCCTTTTTGTAAATCTTCAAGTGAAGAATAGATGAACTGGTTGGCCAAACTTATAAGGAGAATGTTTCTAAGTGGGCCTACTCAGTTGAATGGCTGGTCAGGGAAGTAGAAGCAGGCAATGGGAATTCAGATATTCTGACTGGGGCTTATCCACCAAGGAGTCCTGCCTGTGCCCCAGTGGAAGTCTAGATGGGAAATTGTGGCCCAGAAAGGAGTAGCACACAAGTGCTTTTTGGGGCTAGCAAACCAGGATGGGCCACAGAAGATGATTATTCTTTTAAAATTCAATATTCCAACCAAACTGTTTACTACTTATTTCATAAACTAGATATTCCATCAGCCAATTGTGTGCATTCACATAACATTTCCTGATGCCTGTAACATATTCCTTCCCTATTTACATACCTTAAATCTCAACTCAGGTGCCATATTCTACACACATACACACACATCCACACACTCATGCACACACACATCCACACACATATAAAAACATGTAAACATATGCATGTGTGTGTATTTTCCTACAGTATAATGTAAGATCTTTGACGGCAGGGAATTTTTCATTTTTCTCTTTATGTCCATGGCACTTAGCATAGAACCTTGTCTATATGGGTGTTTAACAAATGTTGAATTGAATTGAGATAAAATGTGGAAAATGATTGGTAACAGATGTATTTCTGAAATGCTGATTATTTCTTCAGTTAACTAACAGGGTATAGAAAAGATTCAACTTGATTCATGCTTTATAGGCACTATGTCACCTCCCACTTCCACTGATGAATAAGGTCATTAGAATATGACTACTACATTCTCTCAACCTTGTAAGTTTAGCCCTGAGATGTTGAGGAGTTGCTTTTTAAGTGCTGGATCTCATGGAAAAATATCAGCATTCAAACTCTAATATATTAGTTGAAGGGGATTGCAAGCTGGTATAAACATTTTTAAGAGATGTATTCACTGAATCATGAAACTTATCATATCTTTGAACTCAGTGATTCCATTGCTAGGACTCTAAAACATAAAAAGGACACAACTATGCAAAAATATAATTCACTGCTCTTTCTGCAATAGCAAAACGTATATAAGTAAATAACTTATATGTCCAACAGTTGGAGAATGGCCTCATGAATTATTTTATGATAATGTAATGTAATGTTATGATGCCATAAAAACAATAAATACATGAAAATGTTGAAAGAATTTTATGAGGTGGAGCATTGTGAAATCAGCATAAACAGATTTTCCTAGTGACTACAGAGAAGGGAAAGAGGAAGAGAAAGAAAGGGAAAAGACAATAGCAAGTTTGAGAGTGGAAATGGAGAGGAAAAAAAGGAGAGCGAAGAGGAAGGAAAAAAGGTAGAGATTTTTCAAAATTGTTTATTTTTGAAACAGTCAAAGGAATCAGAACTTTGGATAGGCCTAGATGGAGAAAATAGAATAATTTTTTTTCTTTACATATCTTGTTTGTTAATTCATTTGGTTATGATTTAATAAAGGCAAGAATTTAGAGTAAAATTTTGTCTCCAATTTAAAAAATTATTAGATTGCTTTTGTTGAAGATATTAAGTTTATGTTAACTTTTTCTTTAGGATGGGTTTGTTGTTTTTTTTTTTTTTTTTTTTTTTTTTTTTTTTTCAGAAAAATGCTTGGATCATTAAAAACGTCCTGTGATTTTCTCCATTTTATCCATTGCATTCTCTTCCATTAAATTGTGAATCCAGTTCTTCATCTCTGCAATGTCTGTCCAAGATTTAAGAGCTGATGGACCACTTCAATAGATTATCTATCTTGCTGAATATCAAAACCTGGAAAAATAGGATAATCATCCAGTTGGTTTATCCTAAGTAGATAGTCAGCTAGAAACTGAGTGATTATAGCCTTCACTTAAGATGTTCTTCAGCATTCTAAGCCTTTACATGGTCCTTAATAGGAGTATATGTAGAACCTAAGCATTTGTTTGCAATCTCTCTTCCATTTGGACCCTGCACTGCACTATGACACCTGTGAATAACTTGAGCAAGCAACTTTGTTTTATGATTCACTTCATATAAATAATCAAAGGACGCTTGAATAAAGTTCTCTCTGTTGCAACTTTTATGATATCATGGGATTTTAATATGTCCTTGGTAGACGTTATGTGGGGAGAGGGATTTTATGGCATCATTTTTCATTGCAAAATAAAATGCTTTAAAAAACCAACAATAACTACAATGGGATCTTGCTTTGAATAATTCGAGTTAGTTTCCTGCAAAAAAAAAATGGTCAGAGCAATCAATAATACACTTCATCCTCTTCTCCTAATCCAAATTCTTTTCCCACACACATATAGTCTCACAGTGGAATACAGCACAGCTATTTTCTGAATTCAAAGGTGAAAGATTATCACCTCCTAGAAGAGTGATAGAGATTTCAAGGAAGATATGACATTTGAAATGGGTCTTAAAGGACAAATTAGATTTCAACAGGTGAGGCTGAGGACAATCTATGTATAGAGAATGATATATAATCATAAGCACAGAGACAAGAAAGTACAGATAGGTAATTGTGAGTAGAATATTTTGGGTAGAATAGAATGTAGTGTGAAATTAGGCTAGAAAGGTAAGGTGCCAAGGGAAGGCAAGCTAATGAGTTTGATGAAGGTGATGATTACAATAGGACTGAGTATAAAGTTTTATAAAACAATGATTTCATGATTTTTATATAGTCCAATTTATACATTCTAGTATCTTTCTCATTCCAAATATTCACCTTCACTATTCCACCACAGAAAATCCCTGGGATCACCTTTTACTTAGTCATAGGGTTTGTGTCAGATAGTTTAATATTTAAGTAAGGTTGTTTGTTTGTTTTTTAAAACTTTTTTGAATCCTTTTATTTTCATTATTTTTCCTGTATAACATAAAAGAAAAAACTCAGCAACTTAAGGAACTAAAACATTAATAATTATACAAAGTTGGCATCAAAAAGAATAAAGAAAATGTGGTATGACTAAAATTAAATTTAAAAATCCATTGCAAAAGGGAAGGCATCCAGTTGCATAAAATATGCAAACATAATGTTTAAAATCACAAAATGGAGATTCAAAAACAATGGTAATTCATCAAAAATGACATGTTAAATTAAGTAAAGGCAAGAGAGAATTTATTTAAATATAATTTTCTTCCATTAATTTTACTGAAAATCTAGCTAGAGTCTTTAAAAACATTCTGCTTTCTGTCCTTTGCATTTAATTATCATCTAATATTGTTTTCATTTTTCATTTGTGCTTCTATAAATTCCATTAAATTATTGGTGGATTTTATCTAAGAGATCACTTAGCCTGAATCTTTCAATAAATGTATATCTTTTCCTCCTAACTATGCCATTTCCATTTACTCTCTTCTTTCTTATCAACTCAAAACTTGCTTTACCATTTCTTTTTTTCTTATCTATCTATCTATCTATCTATTTATCTATTTAAGAATTTTATGTTAGACTCAAATGGCAGAACCTGAATACAGAATAGATAAAAGAAGTGAAAACATATCATAAACTTAAATACAATGTTAGGAAGAAATAAAAGCATGGCATGTGCATAGCAGAACATGAGAGGATTCAAAATATGTAACAATACATTTTCATTTCAAGAAAGCCTATCTGATAAATAATACTCCTTGTTTTGAGAATTGTCCATCTTTGCTTCCTTGTGAGCTTTCTTTTGTTTTCTGCTATGCATTTATTTACTTTATTCTTTTTTTCTCCCTCTCCTCCACCCTCCCCAGAAATCCACAATAAAGTTTAGATATGTTTCTCTATAGCTATAAATATATTCATACTCTCCCACGTCCCCCAGAAAGTTAGAATAAAGTTTAGATATGCTTCTTCATAATAGATATATGCATATACATATACATCTATACATACACATATAGGCATATACTTTCCCAAACCTATTCTACTCCTGATTGTTGGTTTTATGTATATGCATATCTCTTATTTCCTCTCCTTCCTGTCTCCTCTACTTTATTTTTACCCATTGCCTTGACCTCCTATGACATGCCTACCCCCCTCCAAAGATCCCTCCCCTATCTTCCCATTCCCAAAAATTTAAACATTCTTCTATACCCCTATTTACCTATTCTCTGACCCTCCCCTCTTAAGATCCCTCCTTTCTCCCCCTCCCTATACTTCTATCATTTTATTTCTAATGAATTTAGAAAACTTCTATGCTCTTTTAAAAATATATGTATTGTTGCCTTTTACACCCATTCCCAATTAAATGTAGGTTACCAGAACTACCAGGCCTCCTCCCCCATCTAATTCTTATGTATGGATTCTTCCTATTGCACCTCATTTGGGTAAAATAATTACTCTTTTTAGTTGATCATAAATGGTTTTACTTTTTAAGTTCATATCATGCCCAGGTTTTCCCCAGTCTTTCTTATGACCTACCCAATTATTTAAAAAGAATTTTAGACATAAATTTGACATTTTACATATATAAAAAGTAAACAGTCTGTCCTTACGGATCCCTTATAATCAGTCTTTGTTATGTACCCCATATATACATTGATTCTTGTATGTTGAGTCATCTGTTAAGTTCAGGTTTTTTTTTACTAAGTCTTGAAAATCTGAGAGTTTATCGAATGTACATTTTTTTTCATGTCATTTATTTAGTAAATTACATTTTTTAAAAGTCCTACTTCAATTTCTCTTCATAGCATATATTGTTGTAGGAACATATATCCTAACCCCTCCCATCATGTATTTAGGCTACTTTTTTCCTCATAAGGTTGTGAAACATTTTTCAAACCTTTCAAGGATGAAGGCTAAGATGGTTGATGCCAGTTCATTTTCAACTGGTTACAAAGGAACCACAAAGGGTAAAGAATCACTCAGATGATTACCTAATGGACGACAATAAGAGCTTGACTTAGCTGAATCCACTAATGAATCAACTCAATGCCTATCCTTTCTAGACACCTTTTTCTTGCTGTGATGAAGTAATTGTGCTTTTGGTAAATGTTGAAGGACTGGTGAGGGTCTCATTTTGATCCAGTATTGAATCTAGCTACCAAAAAAACTGGTCTGAAAGAGGCTCAATCCAAAAGAGGATGGAAGTCTCCCTAGGTTTATATAGGTTGTACTAGTAGATTTCAAGAGTA
The DNA here is from genome assembly GCA_028646515.1 of Pseudochirops corinnae. Classification (NCBI taxonomy): domain Eukaryota; kingdom Metazoa; phylum Chordata; class Mammalia; order Diprotodontia; family Pseudocheiridae; genus Pseudochirops; species Pseudochirops corinnae. Next base: position 118,327,592 of record CM053592.1, read on the forward strand.
CTTTTAGTTATAGAACTTAGTGTGGGTATTAACAAGCTTAGAAAGTTTTGAACTGAGTGAACTGAATACCATCGTTGCTCAAGGTAGAAAAGCTTATCATCAGAAAGCTGACAAGCAGGTAATGATTTTTTTTTCCAGTCACAAATACAAATATAGATTATCTTTAAAAAATAGAAAGTACAAAATCTATAATAATTATAGTCATAGCCACACTGATGAAATCCTTGATCTTGAACATATTAGAATAAATAAATCAGTAAAAATTATCATAGGAAAGAACACATCTATAACAGTGACAATCCATAGGCTTTCTTTATATTTTCTAGGGTTTTGTGTGAAATATAGGTTTGTCTAGGACATTTTCCAATCACCAGTAGAAGTGGAAGACAAATTGTTTATATTTTAATGAACAGAAAGTATCCAGCTATCCGTTTGAGTCATTTCTACATTAGTTGCATCTGTGGCATTCAGACTGCCACCTTGTTTGAATATAGATCACAAATGATGCTAAAACGGTTATGCAAAGATATGAGATTGTTTCATGCAATAAAATAAAGTCTGATGTTTCTAATTAAAATAAACTTTTACTGCTGAAAAAAGTAAGATAGGGATAAATGGACATATATTGACAGATTGTCACAATTTCCTAAGGAGGTTTAGCTGATATCAATTGAATACCAAAACAATATTGGAAGAAAAAAGGGGGGAAAACCCTCAGGCAGGGAGGGCAATACCAGTTTATAATATAAACCCATTTGTGATTGTCTATGAAGGAAGATTTTGGAAGATTATACAAAGCATGCCTTCACAAAGTAAGCAGAAGTGGAGGAGGCAGGGGAAAGTTTACATAAAATTGTTGAGAGAGCCATATGAGAATATCAGAAAGACAATCTTGCCTTACAGAGTCTTGTCTAGTTCTCAGTTACATCCTCTAGCCAGAATAGTACAACTTAGACAAAACCACTTTTATCGTGGTAACTTAGTCAAACAATAGGATTTTATTTTTTTTTAAATTTAAAAAGGTGAAGTAGGCTCTTGATTAGGTGCTTTTCCTTCACTCTTCTCTCAGCTCTGCTCCTAACTCTCTAGAATCCTCCTCCATTCACTAGCAGCCTTTTTACTCTGGAAAATCACCAGCCCTCAGTAGTCCCCTCTTCTAATTGCTGAGTTTTTCTCAGAGCCTCCATTTTGAAGGAATTCACAGACAATTAAGCTCACCCCTTCACTCCTCTCCTGAATCTGCTCTTGCATAAGTTCTCCTAAGTTTAAACACCCTTTTTGTAATGTCTTCCCTCTTCATAATATAAACTCCTTGAGGTCAAGGACTATCTTTTGGCTTATATCTGCAATCCCAGTTCTCAGCACAGTGCCTGGCAAGCAGTTAAGTGTTAAACAAATCATACTTGATTTAACTTGGTTGAATTCTACTCACTTTTCCATCTTTGGTACCTCAGGACAGGATATACAGAGACAGCCTGCAATAAGTGACCCTTAATGAGTGTCAAAGATATCAATAGGCTTCATTTTTCATTTTAAAATATCTCCATATATTTCTCTTTTATACAGGATTGAAATTTATCTTTGCATATTTTTGAGTTTTATAATAGTAACTAACATTTATGTAATTATTACTGTGTGCCAGGCACTGTGCCAAGCATTTTAAAATTGTTCTGTCGTTTGATCTTCACAGCGATCCTGGAATGTAGGTATTTTTATTATCCCTGTTATACAATTGAGGAAACTGACAGAGGCTAAGTGAGGCAAATGCAGAGTAAGTGTCTTGCTCATGATCATACTAGTGGTAAATGCCTGATGTCAGGTTTCAGCCTGGGTCTTCCTGACTCCAGTTCTAGCATTCTTATCTTCTGCAAAACCTAGTTGTCTACCAATTGTAAAAATGGTCTAGGTATGATGTCTACAGATGTATTAGTGCTTTATGTCATATTCACATAATAGTCTTCTACTTATAGTCTTTTCTAGATCTCTTAATTTCCCAGTAGTTATTTTTTCCCAAGGATTTAATATACTACTGTCTTGAATAAGCATAGGCATAAATCCTACTCATTAAATCCATTTAATTTTTAGTTTCATTTTTCGTTGCTGAGTATTTCATCAACCAAATTGTTAATATAATCATTCCCATGTCACTAACTATAAAAACCTCTGACATATGACCTTTACTCACTTTTTTGCCTTCAATATATGCTATAATGATTGTATGATATTTTATTTACATGATCCCCTACAAGAAATCATTGGACTTCATTTCATACTTTTAGCCTCAGAATTTTCAGCAATGATGTATACATATATGTATATGCATGTGTCTATATAAGTTGCTGTTTTAATTTTCATACTTCACGTACTTCTATAGAAATATGGAAATACTAATTTTATTGGGAAGCCCAATTAGCTATAACAACCTAAACTTGTCTAATTGATATACTAGAAATTTGGTAAATAACACTTCTTTATGTCCTCCCTCAACTTTTAACCTATGTCAAAATCAACCAAAACAATCTAATCATTGAACACAGAAGATTACAACTTCATCTACATAGAGAATATCTATTTCAAAAGCAGCTTCTTACTAGAGCAGTTCATTCAAGTTCCCCTGAATTATATGAAGGCTCTTGGGCTTTATTGGTTAAAGCATTTGCCTTATAGTTTTACGTGGAACTAATCTGAATCATTTTCTTTTATGCCAATGACATATCTTGATTATTCTTTTTTATTTTTATTTTTATTTTTGGCAGTCACCTTGCAGGAGGTTTGTGAGAAGAGATAAGAAAAACTAAACTCTCTCAAGAAATAAGCACAGTAAAGTAAAAGCATTGGCCATGTCCAAAATGTATGTCTCATTCTGAAAATTCATCTATCACCTCTCTGTGAGGAGCTGTGTAGAGAGCACTTCACTCATCTTCTGAAATCATGGTTGGTCATGGTAATGATAAGTTTTTTCTGACTTTTTATGTATTATTCAGTTTGTTCTGAGAATGGATTTCTTAATTTTATATTACTTGATCCTTAAACCCATGCATACTATAATTTTTGGGTAAATGTGCATATTTTTCATTTAAATTGTTTGGCACATAGTTGTCCAAAATATCTTATAATAGTTTCATTTCTTTCTTCTCCATTTTACAATTTTTAATCCTTGCAGTTTGGTTTTTCTCTTTCTTCATTTTAATCAAACTAGTTGTTTATTTTGTTATTTTGGTTTTGTTTTGTTTTTTTTTTGTCTTTTCTCTGGGCCTCAAGTTTAATTTACTTATAATTAATTCCTTCCTGAATTTATACTAATTCTTATTCACACCTTTATGTTTTCCCTGTTCCCTTATCTTTCCCTGTTGAGTTGAAGGTATTTCTATATTAAACATTGTATGTGTGTGTGTGCCACATGCATGCATGTGTATGTGTGTGTGCATGTGTGTGACTGTGAAAGTTGCATGCATTCTGTATTATTGTAGTAGGGAAATAATGAATCCTCAGTAACTTTTTAAAATTTTTTTTTCTAAAGGAAAGAGTGAGAAAAATCATAAGCAACATTATTATTTATAACTTAGGTAAATTAACAGAGATATTTCTTTAGTTGCATTGAGTTTCATTATATTTTATATTCATAGTCTTGATGCATAATACTGGATTTACTGATGTAAAGTATTTTCAGAGTTCTCATTTGTTTGCTATTAAGAAAATTCTACATCATACTTACTGCTTGTGTATTAATAAGAAAATCATGTAACCTTATGAGGTTTAGTTGTCTGATTTGTACAATTGGATAATTCCTGCAATACTTAATTTATAGCGTTATTGAGAAATTCAAATGTGATTATACATGTAAATTGCTTTGAAAACTTTAAAATGTTACATATTAGTTATTAGCATCAGTACTAGTATTATTATTGTTATTTATATAAATATTTTTAGCTTCTATAATTTCATTAATGGTAGGTTGCCCTTCAGTATAGACTGAAGCCCTTGAATGTAAACATATAGCCTAAAGCTTCCCCACCCTGTACTTAACCTCTCTAAATTTGGCTAGACTGATCTTATTGTTCATTACCATTTTCTCCTCAGCTTATAATTTCCATGAGTGTGAGGACCATTTTTTTAAAGCATTTTATTTCATCCATTATCTCTAGCATAGCACTCTACACAGAATATGCTACATATAAGAAAGGTTTTAAGGTTAAGTTGAACAGACTTGATCATGGTCAGAACTTACTTTCATTGTATCAGATCAGATTTGTGGCATTAATATTTAATGATATTTCTTGTCTATGTTCAGTTCTTTCTTCAATATATTAATGATCTATGATTTTATCTTGTCCTTTCTTGATCAATATAGATGTCAGATACTCCATAAACTAAAAGATGGTTAAATGTTTTGCTATGCACTAACAACCACAACAATAATGACAATCTGAGGGATGGTCTTTTGATTTAGATAAGTACAATTCTGATTGTCTTTTGATTTGTCTTTTGATTCAGATTAATTGTTCTTAACTGCTGTATAAACTCGTTCTCACACTCTGTTAGTTGTTTCCCACAAGACAAATAGCCGAGCACCAAACAATTAATTTCTGGTTGAACCATTTTCTCACTGGAAACTGAAAAAATTTCTTATTATATAATCTGATCTAAGTCAAACTCTAGCTGAAATGGCCAGTTCAGGTACTCTAATGATTTTAATGACTCAATAGAATCAATCTGTGATGCTATTCTAGCAACTCTGAGGCAGAAATGGTATATCCAACCTTGTGATAAGACTCAGTCAGTTTCCTTTCAATGATTAAGTAGCTGGCATTGGGTCATGTGGGATGTAATGTACATTCTTTGTGAAGCATTGTCTTCCCTTTAAAAAACTAAACCATAACATTTTACTTTGGTGAGTGTCTATGTATATGCTGCATATAAGAAAGTTCCTTCTATTCAACACAGCTTATTCACATTCTACTGTATGAAATGATGTTTTGATTCTGAGGTTCATGATGAACCAAAACAAATGCATCAAATCACTTAACTCTGTCACTGTAGTAGGATTGAAAACCACCACTTGTGAAATATAATCATGAATCGCATTGTAATCATTAAAACAACACAATCTCCACAAATAGTTCTCTTTCGTGCTCATATTTATTTTTTTTCAGAATAGCATTTTACTGATGCAAAACATGACAGTCAAGCTTAGAAAGAATGTAACTTAATTGCTTAAAATGTAAAAAGGAAATTGAGAAGAAATCAAAATGTTGTGTGGAAGGACATAGCAAGTAGGGATGTAAATAGAACCAGGGAATGAATCACATTAAGCCAAGTATCTGGTTGAAAAATTGATTTGATTAATACGGTATTCATGTATATTTTTAATATGACAGGCATCAAAATACAGTGTGAAAAGCTATTGAAATTCTCAATTACACAATATCTAGTGTGAATAAACAACTAAGACTAAGCATGCAAAGCAGGAGCTATGACATGATAAATAATTAAAATTAATAATTAGCTTTGTCTTGTGCTATTTGTGGTTTTCCATTACTGATTAATTTAAAAAATTTTTACTTATACAAATTCCATTTATGAACAACAGGATGCAGAGAAATTGATAATGTGACCTGTTTGTAGAGTGCAGCCACAATTAAACTTTTCTATGCCCTTTTCTTTTATCATTAAGCATTGACTACAAATAGACCAGCAGAAGTTTTGATCATAATTTTCAGTCAAAATAATCAGCTCTCATATCATTCATACAGGAGGAAACAGATACAGTCTTTAGTGGGAACAATGCCTGCTAGAAACAAGGAAGAATATCCTTACAGTCACAATTTAGGAGCTTAACCTTCCCCAATAGATTGTCCTAAATTGCTCAGTCCAGCTTGGTCAATAAGCTGCCTGGCTAACTGCCATCATCACATCCAATGTTCTCTTTAAATTCTTAGGAAGGCAGTGTAGTTGGAAAGGAACACAACTACCACTAGCAGGCTGCCTCCTTCCCACTTACTCTGTGCTCCCTTAAATTCCTCATCAGCACCCTTGCATGCCCAACTCCAATTTTCATTCCCTCTCCCATAAGAATAAGATATCTGAAGAGAAAAAGATGATCAGTTACTCCTTTTTTTTTTCTTTTTTACAGATAACTTAAGGATCCCTGGAAAAGGTGAACCATAACGATCCTCCCCTAGCAAAAATCATCTGGCCTTTACTCTTGTCATTGAGCCCAGAAGGGAGGTCATGTTGTACATTATAATTCTGCCTACTTTCTATCCACCTTATCTTCTCTTCTGAGACTTCCCCAAACCTTAACCCACCTCCCTCCCAAAGTTATTGATCTTTTCTTCCTTTTCAGTATGGCCAGATGTAAGGCATAAAGAAAATTAAGGAAACTTCCCATTAATTTTGAATCAGTATGAATTAGAATTTCCTCCTACTTTGGAAGTAAAATTGATGAAATTATATTTAGGGACATTCAACTTCCTCAAGACAACTATATAGACCAAGTCTTATGTAGGTAGTCTGCTTACCTTCCCCTCTAGTTCTAAGTCCCACATAAGTTTTATATAATGTAGACACTGGAGAAAATACAGTGACTTATTTTCAACCTCATTCTCTCAGTTGGAATTACTATGGGAAGTAAAGAGTTATACACAGTATCTGGAAGGAATGCATTTACATTCTTTCATTTCTCAAATGGGTTTCTCTTTTTGAAATGGAGTTTCCTAACTTAAAGTAGGTAATTACACACTCCATTAAACAAGTAATTAACAGATTACAATTTGGAGGGAAAAAAAACTTGAAAATGAGCAATTCAGATGCTGAACATGAAGCATACTGTTATAATTAGCATAATACCTTTTGAAATAGATTAACAAGTACACGATAAAAATGAAAAAAAAGTTCTTTCATAGAGATCATCTGATCATCTGCAACAAATAACATTTTACAAATCAAATACAAATATCATTTTAAGAAATGAGTTTGAAATTTCTCTAAAAATAAAATAATATATGAGACCAATGAATACAATAGCTACTATCATAAGGGACTTTTGACTCATATGAGTCAGTTTTTTTTAAGTGGGGGAACTGTCTTTCAGAACTAATTCCCTAAGGCAAGTGTCCAATGCTGGCAAATTCAGTAAATATATTTCAAATTGATAAATTGCAATTATAAAAATGCATCCTCAGGACTTTTAGCTTCTTCATATGATCAAAATGTGTGTCTCCAATATAAAATTAATTCAAAGAAAACCTGGACTGTCGATCCACTTCTCTGTTCTTTCCTCATTCAGGAAACTATGATTTTAATTTCATAATCACCTTTCTGGGCTATGTCCAACACTAATCCCATCAACAATTTCAAATTCTAGCCAAACATGACAATCCACGACTTCCTTATCCTCATTCTTACCCCTCACACTTTTGTGCCATTGCACATGCCAAACTTTCTGTTCCAGTTATTGAAATATATTCTGCCCTTCAGTTCTTAGTTCAGCAGTCACCTCCTCCATGAAACTTTTCTAGATTACTCTAGCTGGAAATGAACTTTTTGAATCTCATTTTTTTTTTTTGCTAGATTATAAATTCCTTGTGATCAGTGACTTTGTCTTCATTGTTTCTTGTTGTTTTTGTTTTTTACAGAGCACCTATACTTAGTGATGGAATGGTCTTGATTTGGTCTAATTGTATTAACATTGAAAGTGTTAAGTGTACAATTAAGTACACTTCTTACTTCAAGGATCTTGTGATTTCATTAGTGAGGGTTCTCCCTCCACCAATGCAGCTTATAAAACATGCATGAATAAATGATTATCTTTGTGCTAAAACACATAAAACTTCAGCAGTCTACCAACCTTCTGATGGATTATAAGCCTCTCTAAACTAACTAATCTGGAGTTCAAGGACAGATACACTACCCATCAATGACTTATACTTAATATCTTTCCATTTTTGTATGTAAGACCTAAAAAATCATTAACAAGGTATATTTTTAAATATCTGCTACATTGCAGACACCATACTGAGGACCGATGATAAAAATGAAGGCAAAAGACAATCTCTTCCCTCAAGGACCTCACAATCTAATGGAGGAGACCCAATGGTGTCATCTATGCCTCATACCCTACATGTGAATGCACCCTGGGCTCTCTCTCTTTCCTGGTCCCCTCTCTTTTCTCACTCTACACTATGTATCTTCACATATACTTCATAATCAAGCATCAGAGTAAAACTCTGCTGGAGAACACTTAGGACAAAATCTTGTACTGAAATAGTACTGTTATCATAGCAAAATTTTCACCCACAATATCCATGGAACAATAATTGGTTTCTTCAGTCAAAAAAAGAGTAGAACCTAATGATTATCAGTATTTTATGTCTTAGTGATGAACAAACAAACAAGTCTATATTGAATTTCTACTGTAGTCTCTATAGAATGCCAGTTTTCTAGGGCAAGGCCTTTCTCCCTCTTGTACTTATAGTGATAATATCTGGCATGATGGTTGCCTTTTAGTAAATAAATTAATTAAAGTAAACTAAAAAATTCATGATTAGTTGATAAAGTGTGATATAGTAGAAGATATACCCAAGAAAGAATTAGGAGTCTTCTATTTATCACTTCTTTCTCTGTATACAAAGAGCATCTTCCTTCTTTTTAGGTGCTTTGCAGTTAATTTAGGTATTTATAATAGTCAAAATGACTTAGTTGCTCAAAGTTGTTCTTAAAACAATTTTGCTTTTACTATACAAAATGTTCTCTTGGAAAAGGAATAACAAGTTGTACATAATAAACTTGCAGTTTCACGTAAAATCATTTTTTTAAAAAGTCTATGTTATGCAAATGCTTCTTTGGTTTCATAAATTGAATTTTTTTTTTAATTAAGAGTTGGGGGAGGAGCCAAGATGGTGGAAAGTAGCAGGAAATTCTGTGACCTTCCCCCACAACCACCTCAAATACCTATAAAATATGACTCTAAAAAAATTTTAGAGCTACAAAAGTCACAGTGCCACAAAGAGAAACAAATCTCCCACTGAAGGCAGCTGGGCAGGCCAACAGGAAGGGTTCATCACAGCATGGTGGGAGCCGAGCAGTCCCACATGAGCTCCATGGTTTTGGCCCCAGGGAGGCAGCAGGGGCTAGAGCAGACTTCAGGATAATGAATCACCAGTAGCTGTAGTTGGTCCACACTTTTCAATCCAAATTTTTAATACCAAAAAGAAAGTAAAAGGACAGTTGGGAACTCTGTTGGAAAGGAAGAGCATAGTCCAGCTCCTACCCCACAGGGCAAGAAGTAGTGGAGGCATGGTTGCTGCAGCATCTGCCACATGGCTGCCTCAGGAGCTCGTGGCCTACAGATCATAGGAGGATGAAGTGACCATTCAGGTAATATCTCTTGCTTTGACCTGCTTGGATGTGGGTTGCTTTCTTGGGCAGTGGTCCTGGGGTGAGAAACACCAGTGTGGTGTCTATAGAGAGGGCACCTTCCTCAGTCCTGTGACAACATCTGTGAAAACTCCAGTGATTTGGGACAAAGCTTTCCTCTCCAGAAGCAGAGTTCTACCATTGAAAAGAGCTCAAAAGTCAAGTAATTGACTTGGCAATATGAGCAAATAGAGGTAGCACAAACAGATGATAGAATCCTTTTTTCAGGGACAAAAATGAACAAAGTATGGAATGGGAGGAAGACAACAAATTCAGAACTCCTGCATCAAAAGCTTCCAAGAAAAATATGAAGTGGTTACAGGCCATAGAGGAGCTCAAGAAGGATTTTGAAAATCAAGTAAGAGAAGTGGAGGAAAAACTGGGAAGAGAAATGAGAATAATGTAAGAAAATTATGAAAAGAGAGTCAACAACCTGACTGAAGAAAATAAAACCATAAAAAATAGACTAACTCAAATGGCAAAAGAGGTCCAAAAAGCCAATGGGGAGAAGAATGCCTTAAAAGGCTAAATTTGCCAGACAGAAAAGGAATTTCAAAAACTCACCGAAGAGAATAATTCTTTCTAAATTAGATTGGACCAAATGGAAGCTAATGACTTTACGAGAAATCAAGATACTATAAAACAAATCCAAAAAAATGAAAAAATAGAAGGCAATGTGAAATATCTCATTGGAAAAACCACTGACCTGGAAAATAGATCCAGGAGAGACAATTTAAAAATTATTGGGCTACTTGAAAGCCATGATCAAGAAAAGAACCTAGAAATCATCCTTCAAGAAATTATCAAGCAAAATTGCCCTGAAATTTTAGAACCAGAGGGCAAAATAGAAGTTATAAAAATTTACCAATCACCTCTTAAAAATGATTAAAAAAGAAAACTCCTAGGAATATTATAGCCAAATTCCAGAGTTCCCAGGTCAAGCAGAAAATATTACAAGCAGCTAGGGAGAAACAATTTGAGTATTGTGGAAACACAGTCAGGATAACACAAGATGTAGCAGCTTCTACGTTAATGTATCGAAGGGCTTGGCATATGATATTCTGGAGGTCAAAGGAGCTAAGATTAAAACCAAGAATTAACTACCCAGCAAAACTGAGTATAGTGTTTCAGGGGAAAATAGGGTCATTCAATGAAATAGAGGACTTTTGAGCATTCCTGATGAAAAAACCAGAGTTGAAAAGAAAATTTGACTTTCAAATACAAGAAGCATGAGAAGGTAAACAGGGAAAAGAATTTATAAGGAACTATTTACATTCCTACATGGTAAAATGATAATTGTAACTCATGAGACTTTTCTCAGTTTGAGGATAGTTGAAGGGAATATATGTGTTTTTGTGTGTGTATACATATATATGTATGTATGTGTATACACATATATGTGTACATGTATGCATAGACAGAGGGCACAGGATCAGTTGAATAGGAGGGATGATATCTAAAAAATAAAATTAAGAGGTGGGAGAGGAATATAATGAGAGGATATAGGGAGAGATAGAATAGGGTAAATTACCTCATATAAAAGAGGCAAGAGAAAACTGTTACAATGGAAGGGAAGAACAGTAAGGCAAAAGGGAATGGGTCAACCTTATTCTCACTGAATTTGGCCTAAGGAGGGAATAACACACACTAAATCGGGTATCTTATCCTACAGGAAAGTAGGGGGAAGGGGATAAGATGGGGGATGATAGAAGGGAGGGCAGATGGGGGGAGGGTAGTTAGAAGCACACACTTTTGAAAAGAGACAAGGTCAAAGTATAAAATAGAATAAGAGGGGGGCAGGATAGGATGGAGGGAAATATAGTCATTCTTTCACAATATATCTACTATGGAAATATTTTGTGTAACTACACATGTATAACCTATATTGATTCACTTTTCCTCCCAATATGGGTGGGTGATGAGGGGAGAAAAATCTGGAAATCAAAGTTTTAAAATCAAATGTTAAAAATATATATATTATTATTTTTTACATGCAACTGGGTGTTATGGGAATCTAAAGATCTTCCCTGCCCCTAGGCCCTTTGCTGAAGTGGCTATGTGACTTTGAGGACCCTTGGATATTTGAAAGTATACTGTGTTCCCTAATAGGCTGAATGTGGTCACGTGGAGCCTGTG
>CM053592.1:118339644-118388150 GCA_028646515.1 Pseudochirops corinnae
ATTTAAATCTAAAATATCTAAAATATAGACATAAAATATTTATATCTCAATATACATATAATATGCATATATGTACTTGTAATATACATCTATATATGTAATATGCATATATTATATATGTAATATACATATATTATGTATATATATTATATCTCAATAAGAAGGCTATGCAATTAAGAAGTTTTTAGCAATCAACAAAATATCATCTGCATATGGGAGTATCTGAAGGACTTCGCCTTTTATAAGGAATCCTTTTTCACTGTGCTGTCTTTCAGAACAGTGAAAAATACCTTTATTAAACACATGTTTTCTTGTTTTATGCTTCATTTGAAATATTAATCAAACTATCACCGACTTTATCTCTACAGTAACATCTTTGAAGGAACCTTATATAATTTTGACTTAGTGATTGGGAGATACTCCGTTGGAAAAAAGCATCAAGAGTGATGTTTTGTTCTACCAAGCCTAATGCTTTTTTATAGTAAAGAAATAAGGACCACAGTAAAATCTGGTATTCTATATATTGAGTCAATTGTGTGACTACATGGTCTGCTTTAGAATATTATTTGTGAAAATTGACTTCGTCTTTTCTCAAACTTTCATTAAGGATTTCCAAGTCTTACTAGATTATTGCCATAAAATGATCCCATGTGAGAAAGCAGGTATATAATTTGGTAATTATTGATATTCTGCTTTTTAAGCAATTTTTAGCGGAAAAATATCTTATCCCTCCCCTTTTTTATATATACGAATATTCCTTTTTTTTATTTCATGACCCAATATCTAGAAAAAAAAAACACTACTCTCCATTTCCTCTCTCACTTCTCAATATCTTTTACTTTTCCAAACTCTTAGCTTGGTAACCTTATTACTCAACTAAAATTTCTCTCTCCAATGTTAACAATGATCTTTAGATTACTAAATCTGATTACTTTTTCTCAGTCATTACCCATCTTGACCTCTCTTCAGCAGCTAACACTATTCAGCACCCCCTCCTCTTGGATAAATTCTCCTTCACAGGTTTTCAAAGCACTGCTCCCTCATGACTTTTATCTTATCTCTCCATTTTTTTCTTCTCGATGGCTTTTGCTGGGTCCTTATCCAAGGAACTGAGAACTCCACTGTGGATGCTCTTTTCTTCTTTCTCTTTATTCTTTCTCTTGATGACTTCATTTATTTCCATGGGTAACATTATCATTTTTATGATTCTTAGATCTTTATATCCAGTTGCAGAACCTCAGTTTTAAAAGAAGGCACAGGTCAGTCATGTCTTAATTCGTCTCCATGCTATACTTCTGATTCTTCCAGATTTTCTCTACAATGCCCCTCATTCAAGAAATCTTCATATTTCTCTTTTTCTGCTTCCATTTATATTTCCAACACTTAAAAAGTACTTGGCATGTGTCAAGGCTTAATAAATTCTTCTTGATTTGCTGACTTCTAATCTTTTTGATGGGCTACAATCCTGAATCACCAATCATTTATTTGATATTTCCACCTAAATTTTCAAACATGAACTAATATGACCAGGACAGAATTTGTTATCTTTCATTTAAAATATTTCAGTTTTCCTAGTTTTTTTTTCTTTTAAGGGCATCAGTATTCTTCAAGTTACTGAGATTTTCTAACTCAGAGTGTTTCTCAAACATCCTCTTTCCTTCTTTCTTCATATCCTACCATTTTCAAATCTAGCTCCTTCTACCTCTACATTTCTTACTCTATCCCCTTCTGTCTGGTAATATGGCTAGCATCTTGGTTCAGTGAATCATTGCTCCTTCAGTTGATTGCAGTGGCCTCCTAATTGATCTCTCCACTTCTAGTTTCAACCCTTTCTAAGCTATTCTTCAAATAGCTGACAAAATGATATTCCTAAAGTGTAAGTCTTACCATGTCATCATCCTACTCAAAAACTTCTAGTGATTCCATATTACTTCTAGGATAAAATACAAGCTACTTTTCTTAGCCTTTAAAGCCCTTAACACTTTAGTCATTCCCTACCTTTCCAGGCTTACTGCACATTAGTCTCTTTTGTGTACGCTATGTTCTATGTAGCCAAACTGGCTTACTTGCTTTTACTTACTGAAAACATTCATATCCCATCTCTGTGCCTTTGTGTGAGTTGTGCTGAATTCCTGGAATATGACGTTCCCCCTTTCCCTCTGCTTCTTGGAATCCATAGATTCCTCTTTAGCCTCAGCTCAAAAGTTACCTCCTACAAGTTGCTTATCCTATAAATCCTCTAAAATGCTGGCTTATACACACATATACACACACACACCCACACACACACATACACACACCCCATCCGGCCAGTTTTAAGAAATCATTTTACACTTATTTTGCATATATTTGCATTTAAATACCTGCATGTATTTATTTCTTCCATATATATGTATATTCTCTCCCTTATAGACCTCCCACTACACCCAGTAATAAGGATATAAGTTCCTTTAAGGCTGTTTTATTTTTGTCTCTGTATCTTTAGTGTATGGAGAGTACCTGGCATGTAGTACTATAGGTGTGGAAGGAGAGTTCATTCACAAGTCTATTTCCAAGTGAAATTATTCAACAACTTTCCATAACTTTTTAGAGATCTAGCAGGTTAGCAAGTAGCAGGATATTTCCATCCTCTGTGTAATGCTTAGTAAGAGGTGCTAGCACACTAGATGTGGGGGTGGAAAGGAGTAGTTATCTTATTTTAGTGAGTCACAACCATTTAATCTGTTTTAGGTAAATTTATTTTTATTCAGTTTTATGGTCCATGAATTTCTTCTTGAGTTCCTGTCCTGAGCTTGAGTCAGTAAACTGGTCTGAGGAAAACTCAACTCAGAACATTAGTCCTTCAACAAATAAATGAATGAATGAACTTTCCCTTGTTTCTACTCTACAGTCCACAGGTACTCCTTTAAATAATTGGAATAAAATAAGTAATTAACTATTACATTCTAATATATGCTTACTATGGCTTAAATCAACCTTGCTAGTTTAATGTTACCTTTCTGGTTTGTTTCTACCAAAATGGACCAATAGTAGTTCTTTGAACTTAATATTCCATCTCTCTCTTCTTTGCATTTACATAAGCTCCTCCCCAGCTCCATGCCTGGAATGTACTCCTTCCTTACATATACTTTTGATCATCATTATCTTTCCTCAAGGCCCAACTTCATACCTTTAGTATTCCCTGGTTCCTCCCATTTGTTTAGATGTATTTTCTTTCTCCTCCATTTATTTTGTATAACACACTTACCAATGTATATGCTATTTTGTCCCAATAGAAGGAAGCCTGCATGAGGGCAGAGGCTATTTTGGTTTTGACTTTTTTTTAAATCTACAATACCATATTGTTTCACATAGGGGGACTTAACTTGTCATTGTGGGTGGACATTGAAATAGTAGCCTCTGAACATGTTACAGTAGGTTGTAAAATTATAGATTTGGAATTGGGAGGTACCTTATAAGCCATATAGTATAATCTCATTGTTGAGAGGAGGAGATTTTGCCTTGGAGAGTTGAAGTGATTTGCCCACAGTTACATAATCAATCTAGACCACAATGTCATGCCCCCTTTAAATCAGAACAAATGAGAAACTGATTATAAGGAACAAAATCATACAAGGTTGATAAAAAAAAACCAAGTGGGAATAAATAAACAAGAGAAAAGGGGGTGTGTGTGGAAAAGATCTTTACCTTCAGAGAAATTACATGTAAACATGGAAGGTTTGAGGCATATTAGATGAATGCAAATGCTTGGGAGTAAGCATTTTGACTACTTACATAGATCCCATAGCTTCTTAATGGATTGCTCTCCTGCTGGCTCTGGGGTAAAACATCTAATCACTTGTCCTTTTTTATATCCTTGAGTATTTAATCCAGAAGATGAACTGTGGTCCTAATTTTTTGTCAGACATCTGAATTCAAACTGAAGACTCAGTTATCTAACTGATGCCAAGCACAGACATTTGGGAATTTCCATGTAATTGCCTACATTTTTCATGATGGACACAACCATAAGTGCATATAGATTTGAACTCAGGGAGAATTTTCTCTCTAACTCTTCCATTTTCACTTGAGGGTCTTTATATAAAATAGTTCAAGAATTTTAAGATCATTGAGCTCAATATTTCTTATAGCACAGTAGTATTCTGTGACAATCACATGCCATAACTAGTTTAGCTCTTCCCCAATCAATGGGCATCCCTTCAATTCTAAATTCTTAACCACCACTAAGAGAGCTGCTATCAATATTTTAGAACATATAGGTTCCTTTCCTTTTTCCCTAATCATCTTTAGAAATAGACCTAGTAGTGGTATTGTTGGAGAATAACAATAGGTCTTGAATAAAAGTATTTCCAGTGCTTTAGTTATTAACTTTCAACCTAGTGGGTGTATTTGAATTCAGTTTCATTGTGTCACCAAGCACTCTAAATTTGCCAGTCTTTGTTGTCCGGTTTTTGTTTTGTTCATTTTGCCTAGACTTGTAATATCACTAGCATAAGGAGCTCCCAGAAAGAAACTTCTTTTACCAAGGTTGACTGGCATATGAGCATAAACCTAGATCTGAAAGAAACCAAGGGGCTCTCTACCTCAAGTCTAATCCATGCCAGAGGCCCTCTAGTCCAAATATTTCATTTTACAGATGAAAATTAAGTTACTAAATATAGGATTAAGTAAATAAAAGTAACAGAGAGGTTAAGCAATTTTCTCAGGGTAACAGAGCTAATAAGTGTTAGAGGTGGGGATTGAATCCAGTTCTCCCTGACAAGAAGTCCAGCATGCTTTCCACTATGTGCATTCTCTATGTCCTTCTTCAGAAAATTAAAACAATAACAACAAAAACATTTTGTTACTTTCTTAACCCAAGGTCTCAGTTTAGAAAAGAAAAAAAAAGTAGAAACCACAGAAGAGACAGCTTTCCTGGCACAACTGGAAAGGAAAGAAATTTAAAATAGCACACATGTCAACATCCCAACAAATACAAAAATAATGCAGTTGTGGCTGATGAAGAAACCAGTTACCTCTAGATCCAAGGATTTGGGGAGACTTAGATTGAATGTGAATTTTATTGTCCTTTTCTGACTCTTTTAAATGGCGTGGAAGGTTGCATGTTCTGGGCACCATTCCCAGAAGTAGAGCATTCTTCTCCAAAAATTCACAGATGTACTTCTGGGAATGAGGTGGCAGCCCTGGCAATGCTAATGAGCTGCCAATATGATATCATTCCTGGAAGCCCTGCTTTCAGGATAAGTTACTTCCAAGAAAAAATGCCAAATTGCTGCTGTTCAGAATACACTACATATTTTTAAAACTCAGATGAATGCAGGGTAGGTGGGAAAATAAGTGTGTGGATGTTCGGAGCATTCACCACCAAACATAATAAAATAGGTGTCAGGGTACCTTCAGTGACTGAGAGACTGAAGACTCTGAAGCATCACCCTTGTAAGAATTAGGACCAACTCAATAGTTTCTATCAGATGAATTATTTTTCTTTTCTTTGCAAGATAATACAACATTGCAAAAGACTTTCCTTTTTCTCTCCCCCAAAATATTACAAATAACAAAGGCATCCTTATGTACTTTTGTGCATCTTGCTTTTAATCTAGATTCACAGAATATTTCTCTTGAAATCCCCTAGTCTAATCCCATAATTTTGCCATCAAGGGAACTGATACCCAGAAAAACTAAATTAATTCCTCAGTATAACATAACTAATTAGTTGAAGATTCAGCAGCAGAAATCTATGACTCTGAACTTCCAACTCTTTTGTTCTTTCCTCTCAGTGCACTAACTAGGAAGAAACAACCGGGATTTTTCCCCAGGCTACCAAAATTTAGATGATTTTTTAAAAATAATGCAGTGGTTTTAAAATCTGAGTCAGTTTTAAAATATGTTTTATTTACATTTGAGCAACACTTTCATTTGCTCAGTAGCATAGAAACAAATTAGTAAGAAAAATACCTGCTAAGTAAAGCTATCATATGGCCTCTCCCCAAACCCTTTACTTTGTTCTAGCCATATACCAGGTGATTTCCATGTCTCACCTTCAGTATGTTCCTTTCTGGGTGGAAACTTCTATAGCAACAACCTAAGATCCTGAGATCTCTTGACAGGGAAGAATTTATTGGCATTTCTTGCTTATGTATGTCAGAGTCAGGATCTCTCCTCCTGAGGCTGATTTTAGGGTACGTTCTGTGTTCTTTCTTCAGTCACCTAGGTTATGTCTCTCTTTCCAGTATAAATTTTGCACATTTATAATATAATTTCTGATTTGTGACTCAGAGGAGCAGGGAGGGAAGGTATTATGATCTCTATTTTACAGATGATGAAACTCAAGGCCAGGAGAACTAAGCCCCTCATCTAAAATCACTTAGGCAATTAGTGATATGCTGAGGCTCAGATACCTAAGCAACACCACACATTCCAACCTGTTCTCATTGGCTATTTGAAAATACTAAATAATTCTAAATAGTAACAAGAAAAAAAAAGTGTGTGTGTATACACATAGTATATATGTGTGTATTTATATATGTGTATATGGTAATATGTATGTATGTATTATATGATATAATTATATGTGTCCAAACAGTATGACAATCCACTATTTAACCTTTTTATAAATTAATTGAATTTTTTGTTTTACCTAGCTTAGATTCAATGTTCTCAGATCCTGAGGTGTTTTTACCAACCCCTCTACCTCCAAATTATTGTATTTCAACTTAGTTATTAACTAAGTTGAATGAGAAAACAAGAAGGATAAAGTTTTGTGAAATAATTTTTTTAGTTTAGAACTAACAGGTACAGTTTGGAATACAAAACTGATCACATTTTCCATCAATGGGACCACCTATGATGGAGACAATTCTTGTTCATATGGTACTTTACAGTGTAATGATGTATTTGATAGTTCTTTCTGTGATGGTGGCTAGAATCTCTCAATGTCTCCATGGAAAATGTCTGTGTGTTCTCTCCTTTTGAGTAATTTTCATATAGTTATTGCCAGAATGAGACTTTCCTCAAGAGGCACAGAAATGGACATGAATAGAAGTCAGTTTCTGCTGCATTGACCTAAGCAATTATTTATATATTTGTCTATTTTTCTCTGACTTTGCAATTTTTAAAAATTTATTCCACAAAAATTGATTGAGTAATAAGCCTACTCTGTGTAAAACTCCAGTGATGATTGTTTGGTGATATAGTACAGAAGTATTACTGCCTCTAGATTTAGAATCCCTGAGAGAAAATTCCACATTTTAAACTTACTGCCTGTGTGATCTTGGGTAAGTCATTTAGCCTCACTAAACCTCAGTTTCCTCATTTGTAAAATGAGAAGATAGGACTAGGTGGGCTCTGAAATTCTTTCAAGCTCTAAATCCTGATTCAAAGAAATGCATTTTTTCTACTTTGCTGTCTCTGAAAGCCATAAATATACATGGACATATGTGGAGGCAAGAAAATCTGTTAGGAGAGTACTTTATCCATATCGGTGCTCAAGGTCTAGGGGGAGTAAAAGTGGGAAAAAAACCACTTTTTTCTTCTACTTCTAGATTCAGTATAGTTCTGGCCAACCTCTGTTATTGACTTTTTTAAAAAGATGATGGAGTCCTTGAGATTTCATCCATTGATCTTCTAACTTTGTCTGGAATCTTTTTTAATGATCTTAAAAGACTGCCTTTAATGTTGATTTACTATTGTAGTAGGCATTGGTTGATGAAATAGTTGTAAGAAGCACTTTAGAAATCATTTCTTAGGCTTAGCTTGCTATGCTCGGCAAAGAAATTTCTTTGAGTGCCACTTTGGCAAGCAGAGTATGTTAAAGCTTGACAGAGTGTTTATTTTACCCACTGATCTGTCATGTTACTGAAATGTATCAGGGTCATGCCCGCCTAGGAAGATCGCCTTCCTTTACATGATTTTATTTGGCAGGCTTATTGTTCTCTGCATTTGCAGGTTGCAGTCATCCAAATGTAATGATTTAAGAAAAAAAGATTTCAAATATTGATTTCTGCACTGGAATTCCACTCCTGTCCCAGAATAGCAAAAGGCTTATTTAGGTATCTTGGCTGCATTATTCTTTTTTCCATTGAAAATCAGGATTTTTTTGTTTGTTTGTCTGTTTTTGTTTGTTTACCTTTTACCTCTATAAAACAGGCCAACAATATTATCATAATGTGGAGTTGTCAGAAATGACAGGTTATTTTTTCCTTTTTTTTTGCCAAGAGAAAGGTACAAAACTACAGGTCATTTTACAGGTAAATGTCGAAAATGCTTTTATTCATTATGTGATCATGGATTTACAGTTTCACATAGAAGGTGAAACTTACTTAATTTTAGTTTTCAACGTTCACTTCCATAAGTTTTTAATTTTCTCCACCTCCCTCTTCACCCCCTCCCCAAGACAGCATGCAATCCGATATATATTCTGCATATACATTCCTATTAAACATATTTTCACATTAGTTCTGTTGTATGGAAAAATTAGAATGAATGGGAGGAACCTTGAGAAAGAAAAAAAAAACTAAACTAAAAAAAAGAGAGCAAATAATATGCTTCAGTCTGCAATTGGACTCCACATTTCTTTCTGTGGATATGGATGCCATTTTCCATCATGAAGCTTTTGGAGTTGTTTTAGGTCCTTGCATTGCTGAGGAGAGCTGAGTCTATCAAAGTCTGTCATCGCACAATGTGGCTCTTACTGTCTGTGTACAATGTTCTCCTGGTTCTGCTCACTTCACTCAACATCAGTTCATCTAAGTCTTTCCAGGTTTTTCTGAAGTCTGCCTGTCCATTATTTCTTATAGTACAATAGTATTCCATTACATTCATATACCACAACTTGTTTGGCCATTCCCCAGTTACTGGGTATTCCCTCAATTTCCAGTTCTTGGCCACCACAAAAAGAGCTGCTATAAATATTTTTGTACATATGGGTCTTTTCCCCATTTTTATGATGTCTTTGGGACACAGCCCTAGAAGTGATATTTCTGGGTCAAAGAATATGCATATTTTTATAGCCCTTTGGGTATAGTTCCAAATTGCTCTTCAGAATTGTTGGATCAGTTCACAACTCCACCAACAATGAATTAGTCTTTCAATTTTCCTACATCCTTTCCAGCATTTATAATTTTCCTGTCTTGTCATGTCAGCCAATCTGATAAGTGTGATGTGGTACCTAAGAGTTGTTCTGATTTGCTTTTCTCTAATCAGTCAGTAGTGATTTAGAGCATTTTTTCGTGACTACAGATAGCTTTAATTCCTTCCACTGAAAACTACCTGTTCATATCCTTTGACCATTTATCAATTGAGGGGTGACTTGTATTCTTATAAATTTGAATCAGTCCTCTATATATTTTAGAAATGAGACCTTTATGAGACACACTGGTTGTAAAAATTCTTTCTCAATTTTCTGCTTCCCTCCTAGTCTTGGTTACTTGACTTTGTTCAAAAACGTTTCAATTTAATTTAATCAAAATTATCCATTTTGCATATCATAATGTTCTCTCTTTTTTATCATAAATATTAGGTGTTTAATAAATCTTTGTTGATATAGGGATTATAGAAATCATCTCATCCAACTTCTCTAAGGACCAGAAGATAAAGGACTTACCAAAAGTCACACAAGTTGCTGGACTTTGAACTAGGTCTTTGGACTTCAAATATAATATATTTTTTTCTATTCTGTCATTTGCTTTCTTAAAAGTCTAACCCTAATAAAATGAAATAAAACAAAAAAAGTGATTAAGGATAAATTCAGACTACTTCTGACAAGTCAGTTAAATGAAAGATTCCAACATCTCATTTTTTGTCTTCATATGGCAAAACAATCATATTTAGGATTTAGCTTTTAATTAACCACTTTGCCTGAGTCATTGACCTGGTATTAGGGAATCTTATAGATATGCTTCAATGAATCAATCAATCAATGACAAAGTATTTGTTAAAAACACTACAGTGTTAGGCTCTGTGCAAAGCGCTGTATATGCAAACATATGAGTCTGGGAAACAGTGTCTTTGGTATAGGAAATTACAGGAAAGATGAGTGGAATGATAGGGGAGTTTATTCACATATCCCTTGCAGAGGCAAGAGCGATACTGATTCTCTTACAGGTAAGGAGTAAGATATGTAAAATGGTCAGGGTAAAGAAGTGTGGTCCTGGAGTCTTCAAAGCTAAGGAGCCTAGCTTCTCTTAGTTTTGTTCTCTGGAAGAAGGTAGACCAACAACAGAGAGAAGAAGGAGGGGAGGTAGGAAGCATAGCTAACATTTTATAGTACGTTAAGGCTTAAAAAGAACTTTATAAATATTATTTAACTATATCTTCAAAAACAACTTTAGGAGGTAGAGCATTATTATAACAGCATTTAATAGCTGAAGCTGAAGAAACAAGATGAGAGGGGTTAAATGACCTGTCCAGTGTCACATAGCTAGTGAATGAATAAGATCAGATTTTAACTCTATCCTCTTAATCATCTAGCTATGAATTATTAATAAAAGTCAAAATAATTTACACAAAATTACATTAGAGAACTGCAAGATCTTGGAATTTTTTAAAAGGAATTTCAGAGATCATCTAGTCCAAACCATACCAAAACAATAATTCCTTCTGTAGCATAGCTAACAAATGGTCATCTGGCCTATTTTTTAAAACTTCCAAAGAAGGGGCCCCTGATATAGCCCATCATGCATTTGTACCTCTTTGCTTGTCAGGTAACTAAGTGGTGCAGTGAATAGTGCACTAGGCTGGGAACCAGGAAGACTGATCTTTCTGAATTTAAATCTGGCCTCAGATAGTTATTAGCTGTGTGACTCTGGACAAGTTACTTAACCCTGTTTGCCTCAGTTTCCTCATCCAGAGAAGGAAATAACAAACCACTCAAGTAATTTTGCCAAGAAAACTCCTAATGGGGACACGGAGAGTCATACACAATTGTAACAACTCAACAGCAAATTGACAGGAATTGTCTCCTTATGTCAAGCCTAAAGCTATCTCTTTTTAGCTTCTCCACATAACTCCTTTCTCTACGACCAGGCAAAACACATCTAATCCTGCCTTTGCATACTTGAAGACTGAAATCACGTCCTCAGTAACTGAGATTTGTTCCACCTTATACTTGCCCAATTTAGTAATCTCTGTTTCAGGTTAAACCTTGCCAATTCCCTCAAAAAATTCTTGAAGAGATTGGTCATTCATCATCCTCGTCATCAGTCTCTGGACAAATGTCAAATACTTCTACAAATGGGGACCTTATTTGGACATAGTATTCAAGATGTAGTCTTAACAATATGCATAACAAAACTATCACCTTCCTCGTTCAGTATGCTTTTCCCTTTCAAAGTCATTAGCAATTTTTACTTTAATGCTTTACTGTTTTTTTAAAATATGTCTTGCCCTATAACTATGAGAGCTACATGAAAACCATAAAGATGTAAGAGCACTGACATTTTACTAGAGCCGTCTATCGTCAATAATGGTAGGACTCAATAAAAGGCAAAAATATTTGAAGAAGAACACTGCATATAATTTTTAGTGAGAAACATTCAAGCTTACTTCCAATCATTTTTCACTAAAAATTTTTAAAAAGTCAGAATTTAGTCCAAATTTTAAATAGTAACCAACATTTCAAGAAAAATACCTATACTTTCTGAAATATAGAACCATACTAAAAGTCTTCAGAATGATAGCCAAATCTCATTATGTCTCTGAGACTGGAATTTGTCACAAGCATTATATCTAGTCTCAAACTGTTTCACCCAAATTATAACTATATAAGGTCAGAAGATAGGCTCAACAGTAATACTGGATCAGAAGACAGGACAAACATAAGGGTAGTTTTTATAGAAGGACAACATACATACACAAAGTGCCTGATTCATATTTAGCATAAAGAATAAATTATAATAAGAAGGGTTGTATATTTGGATATTAATTTAGTTCTCTAAAAAAGCTCAGTCTTAACAAAAATGATAGTAAATAGTTCGATATTACAATAACTTTGTTTTTTCCACCTAGATGTAATTGTTCTGAACACACCACATACATCCAGCTACTAATTTACCAACCCAAGAAATATATTTGCAATCTAAATACTGATGCATGATATCAAGAACTGAATCAATCCATTCCATTCTTATTAACTTTTAGAAAGATGACATACCTTTTAACTGTCCCACTCTCACAGAAAGTGAATGTACTTTAGTTTATCTAAGCTTAGAAGGGCTATTGGTTGGACCAAGAATGTAAATTCACATCTTAAGCTAATGTCCCAAAAGATCTTTATAAAATGTCCTGAGTACAATTTAGTGGATTTTTTTTTTTAAGACAGGAAGGTTAATATATTTTTAAAAAATTAGAAACACTTATTGACAATATTCTGAGTTATTCTGACATACTTCATAAAAATTTCTTCTTCTTTTGTTTAAAAATATATATATTTTCCCTCTAAAGAAATGCATTCAGCTATGTTATAATTAACTTGCTGCCAAAATGTATTATATATCATCAGATGCTTACCAGGCCCAAGGTAGTCAAAGAATGACAGTACTATTGTTCAGTGTTTAATCAGGTCAAAGCTCTGGCAACTTTAATTAGAGTTATTGTCAGGACACTGCTTAATGTCTATAACAATAGACTTTGTCATATGTCAGCTCTTATACCTTTCCTTTTGGCCTTAGGGAAGGGTTGAGAGATGACTCAAAACATTCTTAGTCTAGATTTCAGAATTGGTAAAGCATAACCTGTGAAGATCGGAAGTGTGACAGGACTTTATGAAATTTATCTATCTCTAGGCACTCTGATCTGCCAGTTCTGAAAATGTTAAAATTCAATGAGTCACTTTTAACTGTTGTACCAGTAATTAACAATATTAGGATATCAAAACATGAGAAATTAGAGATAAATACTTTTCAAGCCCTTTTTCTACTTGGTGGCAAAAGGAATTTAGGAAATAAATACAATCTTTCAAAATGGAATAACTGTAAAGTTGATGAGTTTCTTTATAGAAACATCATACAGTAAACATCAGTCATTTTAAATGGTTCCACAAATAAACTATTTTCTGATTCAAATATCATTCCATCTTTAAGTAAATAACTTTCAGACCTGTAGGATTAGACTGAATCTAGCTTTTCTTTGGATAATAAACTTATTTTAATTTGAAAAATTGCAGGTATCTCCCCATTGTTTCTAAACAATTTCAGTTCCTACCTCCTGAATATGTGCATAATAATTGTCATTGTATTGTGGGGATATTTTTTTCTTTCTTTCTTTCATTATTTTCTTTACTGTTTTAAGAAACAGGTAATATCAATGCAGGAAAATTTCTCTCACATAAGCAAATATGATGACATATTCTCTCCTAGTGAATATTATTTAGATGTAAAGAATATTCATTAGCCTCTTAAGTGCCAATTTATTGATTTTTATTTTGGTGTGTTTTCTTAGAAATATATTTCTCTCCCTTTAAGCGATCATTCTGCATTGCCTATTCAATTTCAGAGCCAAGGCACATGGAGCTTAAGATAATAAAATTAGTAATTACTATTCTATTCTATCACACTGATCCAAGAATATTCTGCTGTTATGCTTGTATTTAGTAACCTAGATCTAGCTTCTAGGGCATGTGGTACTTTCATAGTGTTGTATAAATTAAAGAAAGATACCAAGGTGTAGGGCAACAAACCCTGATCACCCAGGGCTGCAAGTGTGGAGCAATACAAGCCAAGGCAAAGTAAGAAAGTAGATAGTTTCCCTCTGATGCCCTCTTGTGGAGGCATATGGGGATTTTTGGCAGTGTTAAATCCCTAGAGATACTTTCTAGTTTCAATGTCCCTCCTTTTTGTTTTTCCCTTAGCCTCAGGCTAAGGTGCACAAGTGGCACACCACTTGTAGTTTCCCTGGTCCATTTCCACCACTCACTATTTTACATTGGCTCTGAATATCAGATTAAATCATATAGGAAGCTCTGGAAAAATTTTTAAAGCAATAGGTACCGTGAGTTCATGTGATCGAAGATTTAGCATGAAGGAATTTTCAAGAATAAATTAGGGAATGAAAATTATGGGAAACACCTTGGTTCCTGCCATTCATCATTCTGGAACTCTTAAAAAGGAGAGAACATCTCTTACACATGTCGGAGATGAAACTTTTTAAGGGAAAAGAAGGGAAGGGGAGGGAAGCTGTCACATCACTCATCACCATCCCACTCTGGATGGAGATCTACAGAATCGCAGTACCACCCTTTCCTGTCTCCAGTTCACTAAACAGGATATCCTTTAGTAAAATTTATTTAGAGCCAAAAAAAAAATCTATCTAGTTTTTTTCCTTTTCCCTATCCATAAGGCATATGTTGGGTTTCTACATAATTACTAATTTGGAGAGGTATTTGTCACCAAATATAGAAATGGAAATGGATGGGAGAAAATGACTGATTCCTCAGTAATCATTTCAAAATCACCAAGAGAACCTTCATTCAAACTACTATAGTAAGTGGTATTAATTGAGGTTTGTCTACCTCAATATGCAGTAAAAGCATGAGTTCAATTGCTACCTGCCTGACCTTGGCTATGCTGTTGTACTTCTTTGACTCTCAACTACGTTATTTGCAAAATCAAGAAGATATACATGACCTCTACAATCCATTCCAGCTTTAATCCTATGATTCTATAAGGAAGGACAGAATTTTTTATGTGGATCCTTAAGGCTTTTAAACATTAGTAATAAGGAAAATGGACAAGGTAGAAAAATAAAAGCTAGAATTATGAAAATTCTTTAAAAGCCTGGATGTAAAAGTAAACCCAAATTTTTATACAACTGTAGAGGGTACTGGTGGAATTTGCCTCAACACCTCTCTTGCTCCTACATTTATTGGTCACTCATTTCTTGGGAACCAGTGCCTCAAATCTTTTATCACTCTTTTATTTGAAAGGTCTGGGGTTCTTGAGTTTGTCCCATGGTGACCTAAGGGTTAGAGGTCTGTTTGTGGCATCAGTAAGAAAGACCTCAGGTTGATTCCTACTAACCATGAGATTTTTTAGCAAAACATGTAACTTCTCTATGTCTTAGTTTCCTTATGTAGAAAATGAGAGCTTTGGACTTTTTGGCCTCTAAAATCTTACCTAAACCTCTGGTCCTATAATATCAGTACTCTGGTTCAATAGGTAGTGGTCAGATAGGACTTGGAAAGACCAAGGTTCAAAGACTAGACAACATCAAGAAAAGTCTGGATGACCACTAGCCAGGTAGGTTGCAGAGAGAATTTTTGATAAGTTATGGGTGCGTTGAAATGGCCTCTGAGGTCCCTTTCACCTCAAAAATGTAATCATTTTGTGGGTCTGTCGACCCAAGCAGGGCAGTGGACCTGCGATGCCCAAAAAATGGGTGCTTAGAGGATTGGGATAGTTTACCGCATTGTCAGTAGGGTATAACTGCAGCACTAGAAGATATAGACACTAAAAGCCAGCACTACGCTTGCTTCCCTCCTGCTCCAGGCCCTTGAATTCTCATGTTGTTCTCTATCAAAACTTGAACAGCAGAAAGACTGTCATTCCTTTCCGCTATGGTGTCATTGGAGGTGGTTCTCACTCCAGCACTGTCTTAGGATAGGTTGATATTGGGGTGAAAAGAGGCATTCAATGGTCATTGAATAGTTAACAAAAGAACTTTTTTCCCCTCCTAACAAAACAGATGTATGCTACAAAGTTAAGAGACTTAAATTCTCTGGACATATGTCCCCCATACCCACCCTACCCTAATTTTGTCTCAACATGAAAATATGTCTGTAGAACAGGATATGGTGAAAGACACACTGACTCACATGGTCGTCAGAATTCGATCAAGTCTGAGGGGCCTACTAGGACTTTTTATGCCCTTAAGGTGAACATGTATCACCTGGGGATTGTAGGTAAACCAGGGCAAGTAAGTTCTGAGGAACTGTTTAATATCCTTTTAGGAGATAAAGAGGAGGGACCTGGGCTCAGCCCCATGTTGGGAGCAGATAGAAAGAAGATGGATTAAGAGAAGCTTAAAACAATCATGTTCTTAATTAGAGAATACTTTGTCTTTTTTTAGAGAAAGCTAATATGTGTTAGAGAAAGAAAAGAAGAGGGGCCTGAGCCTCCTCCATGTTGGGGTAATCAAATCATAGCATCTGGAGCTGGTGGATATCTAAGTATTCATCAGGCCAATATTCTCATTTTATAGATGAGGGAATTGATGTCCAGAAAGATGTGGCTTGCCCAAGGTGAAACAAGTAAAAAAAAAAAAATCAAACCTCAGCTTGGAACTCGAATCCTTGAACCCACTTTCCAATGCCATACTTGGACATTGAGCTGATCCTATGTATTTCCTCTGTTCTTTCAGAGTATCTCGAAGGCTTTGCCAATAGAGCACATATTCTTGCAGACATTATCAAGCGAGAAAAGTTTAGAATGTGCTTTTGATGATGGATTGTGTTTTGTCATCTGAAGACTAGTCTAGTTAGACAAGAAAGACTCATTACTATATTAGCCATAGGCTGAAGAATTCTTTATTGACAACAACTCTCCAGAATTATTCACTCTGTTAGAGAGGAGCTGTGATCTATGTTGGTCAACGGGAGTACTTATACTAATGAAGTCACAAATCCTTGAAGTTTTGAAAAATCATTTGAAATGTTGCCTTTCCCAGGGGAGATGTGTGTTTTGGTATGTAGCCTAAAAACATAGAATTTTAAGGAAATCACATCTAGTTTGGGTTCCTGATCAAAGTATTTAGCGAAAGGATTGAAGCTGCCATCTTTGAGGAGATAAAGGAAATTTTAAAGAGGCAGAGAAATCTCCCTTTTGCTCCAATATTTACACCAGAAAAGCCACTAACTAGTCACATAACCTTAGTCAAGTCACAGATCTCTTTGGATCATCTTATGTGTAAAATAGGAGTAATAATATCTGTCTTACTGATCTCACAGGATGTTGGTGTGGATAAAATGATGCAACTGGCATAAAAGCACATGTCAGAAACTCTAACATAATAAGTGTTCCATCGGTTAGAAAATCTTGGTCCATTACCAGGTGATACCTAGTCAACGACAATTCTAGTACATGTAATACACTATTTCTGTTGGGGCTGGTGGGAGTGGGGAGGGGGAAGTTGAGTACATTTTCTTTAAAAAATACAGATGAATTTCAGCATTTCAAAACCTAATGTATCATTAGGGAGTTTTCAAGTGAGCAGTGAGACACTCTCAAAGAATAGGGAAAATATATAGCTTGAAAATGCAAATTAAGCTAAATTCCTTCACTATCATAAACTAATCCTATAATTACAATGGAATGGATCTATTTGGAAGGTCCATCCTCTTATTCTTTTAAGGATGTTAGTGACAACAGTTCTTAGCCATGGTAACAATGAAAAAACGATCAAAAAAGAGTCTTTTCCCAATGAACCACACCAGAGCAGGCATTCACTCCCCTTCTGAGGCATGTTAAATTGAGTGCTTTGGTTCCCAGCATGATGTCCAAAAGCTTTCATAGTTTTCGGTGGGCACATTTATGTTAGCAGCGAAAGATGACAGCTTTTCCAGCAGCTCATCTTTTCAAAGTAATTTACTTTCTGTTCTCTGCTGTCTACACTTGCTATGCATCCTTCTATGGGGCAATTCAGGCATTTATTGATATTTCCCTTTTCTCCTTTGTTCTATTCCTAATACTATTCCCCATTTTCTCAGATTTCTAAAGTTGGTAAGGAAGAGGGGGAAGTAAGAGGGGTTAGGAGAATAAATATGCTTTCTCCACTAAAATCATGACATGGGAAAAGTCTGCTGCACTTTATCTCTGGATTGCTTGAATGGGGATACACTTCAGGTCCCAATGTTCCCAACCCCACAAATCATAATTGCAGATAACAGAATCCTGATAATTTTCCAGCCATCTGCAAGTTTAGTTTTCATTCTATTCCCTGAGGAGAAAAAAATTACACATATATTAGCATATTGTAATTTGATTAACAAATGATTAATTCAATGGGTTAATTTACAATATCTCCCTAACTTTGTGTCTCAAAACACTAGTTTTTGGCAAGTACCATACTATTACAATCTTCACACTTAGGTGTTTTGTTTTGTTTTTTGGTTTTTTTTAGTTTGCATCAAATGTCTGTTTTAAATATGTAGACATGGCTTAAGATGCTGAAATTTTCTCATAAAAATAAAAGATGCAAAGTCAAAGAACCTATTTCAGTTATTTACAATTTTTTTTCTATTTACTTTTACTCAGAAAACATATTCAGATACATATCTAGCCTGTGTTTTCAGTTTTAAAAGCCAGGTATTTAGAGTTGTA
Organism: Pseudochirops corinnae; assembly: GCA_028646515.1. Classification (NCBI taxonomy): domain Eukaryota; kingdom Metazoa; phylum Chordata; class Mammalia; order Diprotodontia; family Pseudocheiridae; genus Pseudochirops; species Pseudochirops corinnae. The sequence goes on from CM053592.1 coordinate 118,357,953, forward strand.
TTATCGTTTTTCTGTAGAGGGACAAAATTGGGGATTATTGGCAAATAAAACAAAGAGTGAGCTCAGCATCATCAGCTGTTCCCCCTGCCCCCCACTGAATATAAGATATATAAATCAACATATTCAATTTCTACATTTATAGAGTTAGAAGGGATCTTAAGGGTCATTTCAGTCCAAGCCCATGACCAATATAGGAATCTTTTCCATAAGGTTTCTGACAAGGGGTTGTATAAACCTTACCTAACTTTCAAGTAGGATTTGCCTTTTAATTTATGGAACTGATCTTTAATACCCTCCCCACCACAATCTTATAGTCATCCAGCATGATTAATTGAAATGATTTTTGTCACTATGGGTACTCTACCCATGTGGACAAATCACATATCCTTTGTGATTTACTTACGTCACATGAATCGCTATTGTCTCTTCCTCCAAAACACAGAAATCATCACCTGGTTGATGTGGTTAGTGTTAGGATTGCTCAAGACCACAAAATACCAACAAACTAGGTCCTGCCAAATGAATTGACTCAAGTCTTCTCTCAGCCAAAGAAAAGCAAAGTTTATTAAAAGTTCTCCATATTGGGTAGACTCTTAAGGAGCCTTGGTTTCTGTGATGCTTGCATGGGGCAAGCAGGCCAGAGTAAGTCTTTCACAGAGTGAGTCTGTTCTAGGTCATTCTATGATGCTCTCACACACATGGGGGCAAGAAGGGAGCTTATATACAGAAAGGTTGTGGGAGGAATCTAGGAGTGGTCTGAAGGAGAAATTTGGGGAAAGTCTTCAGGAGGAGTTATTGAGATCAATGAGTGATCAGGGCAGGAAGTTGTTGCAGGCTACCTGGAGCCCACAGACAATGGTGGGCTAGGCCAGCCCAAGGGTGGATTGATATTTTGATAGGCTCAAGGGTGGGAAGTAGATGGACAATGAAGGGCTAGGCTAGTAACAGAGGTTTGGGCCCTGCCACAATGAAAGGCTTATGGCCTCTGCAAATGCCTCATCAAGTGGTAGTTCAAGGGAGTTCCCCAGAGCCTATTTCTCAAAGATTCAGGAACAGTTCAAGGGGGTTTCCAGAGCCTACACTTCATCACTGGTGACCAACTTTCTATTGATGAACCTTTCCAAACTTAGCTATCCTGGTACTCAGGTGACAGAAATACTGTCTACCATTCAATCCATATTTACTTTCAGTTTTATAAGACCTGCTGTTACTTGTGTAAGAACTCAGGGATACTTAATTCCACATGATGAAGAAACATTGGAATATAGGGGGCTGATAATAAAACTAAAGTTGTTTTGATATTGGTATAGTGACTCAAAATGGAACTTCATGGCTCTCTGTTGCCTACAGAATGAATCAAATATAAAATTCTCTGTTTAGCCCTCTATAATATGTCCCTGTCCTACCTTTCCTCTTCACCCCACATACTCTATGATCCAGTAACAGTGGCCTCCCTGCTATTCCAAAAGCTAGAGGACATCTTCCAACTTCGGGCATTTCCACTTGACATACCCTACTCTGCTTGGAACTCTGACCCTCCTCATCTCTACCTCTTAACTTCCTTCAATGCTCAGATAAAATTCCATCTTCTTTAAGAAGTCTTTAGACTCAGAGCATGGGCCCTGGAGTCAGGATGACCTGAATTCAAATCCAGCCTCAAACACTTGATACTTAGTAGCTGTGTAACATTGAGCAAGTTACTTAACCCAATTGCCTTGCTCCCCACCCCCCCACCCCCCACCCCACCCCCCCAAAAAATCTTTCCCAATCTCTTAAGCTAGTAGCCAGCATTTAAAAGTGGAAAACAAAAGGCTAAGATAAATGAATAGGACAGATTGAAAAGTGGTGTTTAAATATTAATGTGGAAGGGTGGAGCTATACTGATTCCCCCAACTTGCTTAAAAGTAATCACTTTCCTTAAATAAAGAACTTTTGATTAAATCATTCAGAACTGCTCTGAGTCTGGTATGCTCTAGGAATAATTAACAGCAAAGTAGGATAAGAACAACTAATCCCTAGGGCAAAGAATTGACTCCAAAGAGTAAAGAGACCACAATAAAAGGGAAGAAAAAGAAGAGGAAACAGAAAACCTGAGTGATCCTAATTTAAATACAAGTTGATGAAGCAATCTATTAAAATGAAAACAAAAACCACATTTGGATATATACAAGAAACATATCTAATCATTTACTTGTGTTTACTGCTTTTTTGCTCAAACAACTACCACCCTAATTCAGCCCTTCCTACCACCCTGCAAACTGATCTCTCTAACCAGTCAATGCTGCACATGGCTACCAAAATTATTTTCCTAAAGCATCAGTCTCACTATATCACTCCCTTCCCCCATTCTATAACTCCTAATGCTTCTAGGACAAATTATATACATTTTCCTGTTTCATATTGAAAGTTCTTCAAAATCTTATCCTAGTCTTCCCTTCCAGCCTTATTTCACATCACTCCGCTCCATTCATTCTTCAGTCTAGCAAGCTGGGCTCATTACTTTATCCACATAGCCTTCCATTTCCTGTCTCTAAGGCTTTACAGGTAGTATCCTCTAATCCTAGAAGGCATTCTCTCCTTCTGATTGCTCCTTAATCCTTGGTTTCTTTAAGACTCAACTCAGACACCACCTTCCTTAAAAGGAATTTCCAAGCCCTCCCAACTACTGCCTTTTTTTCCATGGTTATTTTGTATTCTTGTGTGTGTGTGTGTGTGTGTGTGTGTGTACATATATTTACATATATGTGAATCCCTGGGAAGTACAGCATGATGTTTTTAACCATGTTGTCAAATACTTTCAATGAGAATGAACTCGTCAAGGTCAGCTACCACAATGATGGTAAATAATTCAGCTGGAAAAGGCTATAAGCCAAGACCAAAGTGGAGGTGATGAGGTACAGGCTCTGGGAACCCCTTTGAGCTCTCCTTGAATCTTTGAGGTATAGGCTCTGGGAACCCCCTTGAACACTGATTGAATCTTCCCACTTGATGAGGCATTTGCCCGAGGCCATAAGCCTTTCATTATAACTAGGCCCAAATCTCTTACTCTTACTATCCTAGCCCTCTATTGTCCATCTACTTCCTGCCCTTGAGCCTATCAAAATACCAATCCACCCTTGAACTGGCCCTAGCCCAACATTGTCTATTAGCTCCAGGTAGCCTCCAGCAACTTTCCACCCTTAATCACTTATTGACCTCATTAACTCCTCCTGAAGACCCTCCCCAAACTCACTACTAGAGTCTGACCTCATTGACTCCTCCTGAAGACCCCCCCCCAAACTCCTCCTCCAGACCACCCTTAGATTCCTCCCACCACCTTCCTGGATATAAGACACATCTTGCCCCCAACATGTGAGAGCACCATAGAATTTTCTAGCATGGATTTGCTGTGTCCAATACAGGTGATTTTTTAAATTAACTTTGCTTTTCTTTGGCTGAGAGAAGACTTGAGTCGAATTCATTCAGCAGGACCCAGCGTGTTGGTATTTTGGGGTCTATACCTCAACATTTTATGGTTACCCTGTTCAGAGGGAATGTTGGTCCATGGTTTTCTTTTTGCAGATGATTGTGTATTCTATGCGGCCTCTAAAGTTGAGATGCAACAAAGTATGTATCAGTTCTCTGCTGTTTATGCTAATTTTGGCTTAACAATTAACACCAAGAAAACACAGGGGCTCCATTAACTACCACTGTTGATTTAAGGTTTAGGGGTACTCAGGACCCCAAAATAACAACACACTGGGTCCTCCTGAATGAATTTGACTTGTCTTCTCTCAAAGAAAAGCAAAGCTTATTAAAGATTTGCCATAATAGGTCGACTCTTAAGGAACCTAGGTATCAGTGACACTTGTTTTGGAGAAGCTAGCCAGAATAATCTGACACAGAGTGAGTCTGCACTAGATAATTCTCAGCTCCCTCATGGAGGCAAGGTGGAGTTTATATACAGAATGATTGTGGGAGGATTCTAGGGGTGGTTTAGAGGAGGAGTTTGGGGAGGGTCTTCAGGAAGAGTTAAATGAGGTCAGACTCCAGTAATGAGAGATTAAGGGTGGGAAATAGCTGGAGATCACCAGGAGATAACAGACAATAGAGGGCTAGGCTAGTTTAAGGGTAACAGATTTGGGTATAGATAATTTGGGAGGATCAAGGGTGGGGAATAGCTGGACAATGGAGGGCTAGACTAGTAACAGATTTGGGTCTAGTGATAACTAAAGGCTTATGGCCTCAAATTCCTCAAGTAGGAAGATTCAAAGAGAGTTCAATGGGTTTCTCAGAGCCTCTACCCCATCAAGGACCACAGCATTCATATGTGCAACCATCAGTTACAACAGATGGAGAAGTCTGAATGCTGTGGACATGTGTATATACGTGTATAAGCGACATATAATATAGTGTTTATACATGTATATATAGGTATGTATATATGTATGCATGTACAATCACCAGTTAGAATACAAATACCTCAGGTATAGAATGTTTCAGTTCTCTTTGTGCACTGGGAGGCACACATGAGGCATTGCTGATGTTGATGGTGATGATCATGGTACTGGTAACTAGCATTTATATAGCATTTTAAAATTTGGAAAATACTTTATATATGTTATTCTCACAACAACCTAATAAACTCACTGCTGTAGATACAATTATCTCTATTTTACAGATGAGGAAACTGAGACTGAGAAGAACTGACCACGTGTCCATTATCAGAAAACTAGTAAGTATGTGTTTTGTTCAGTCATTTTTCAGTTTTGTCTGACTCTTTATGATCTTATTTGGGGTTTCCTTGGCAAAGATTTTGGAGTGGTTTGCCATTTCCTTCTCCAGATCATTTTATAGATGAGGAAGGTGAGGCAAAAAGGGTTAAGTGACTTGCCCAAAGTCACACACCTAGTGTTTGAGCTCAGATTTGAACTCAAGGAGCCTTCCCAATTTTGAGCCCACTGATCCACTTAGCTGTATGTGAGGCAGTCTTTCTGCTTCCCACTTCAACATTCTGTATCATTGAGCTGTCCTTAAGAATACTGTTAGTGGTTGAATTTAGGGATAAATCTAAACATTTAAGTAACTGTCACATCTGTCTATCCTTGTGTTACAATACGGATGTAGAAAATTTTGCTACATTTTTTTTGCTAATCCATTCTTAATGTCAAGATTTATCATTCTTAATGAACTAAGAAAACATAAAGCAATTATGATTATGAATTATTATATATCATAATCATCACATTATTATGATGCATAATAATTAATATTAATAACAATTATCATTTATTTAGCACTTTAAGCTTTGCAAAGTGCTTTACAAAAATTATGTAATTCATCCTCACAACAGTAGGAGTAGGTGGTATTATTCATCTCCATTTTAAAGATGAGGAAAATGAGTATGAGAGAAGTTGGGCAACTTGCTCAGGCTCAATTAAGAACCTGGGGCCAGGTGTGAACCCAGGACTTCCTGACTCAAGATCCAACATTCTTTCAATACACCAGCTAGCTACAATAGGAATAGAAGTTTAAGGGGATGATTAAATTCATAGATTTTAGGTAGTGATGGCACTAAAAGAATTTCACCTAAATCTACCCAAGTGGTATCCTTAATGATAGAAAAACCATCACTATAAGCAGTAAATATATTGAGGAACAAATCTATCAGCACATTATTTTCATTACTCTTCAAGGTCACCTTATGATTAAGCTATTTCTTAATGAACTAAATGCTTTCCCACAATCTGTTACAGTATTAGCATGTTCCACTCTGAGAAGTGATAATATTGGTATTCTGTTGAAGAAGCTACAGATCAAGTAATTTAGCCATAGCTAAATTAGGACTAGCATGAGTATTCCTGGCTCCCTGGTAATGACCCTGAAGCAGTTGGGCTGCCCTTTGGAATTATCTGCATAAAATCAACAGGGAGTCACAATGACCCCAGCATTGAAGAAGCCCCTGCAGATTTTAAAATAGAAATCTCAATTTCATCAGGGTAGGCACAGCCATCAATGAGTTCGGAGAACTGTCAGTTATCAGTCTCCTTATTTCCTATACAATATTTCACATTTTAATTTAAGGATAATTTTGTAGATGTTTCTTCCCCTGCTAATTAGATGGTGCCAGTGCTATTTTAGGATAAGTAGCAGTCAGAAGCTACTATGGGAGCTTTGTTAATGTTTTTAGTAGAGGAGACAGTTTTCAGCCCCATAAAATAAGGGAGAAAAGAAATCTGTCATGGCATGTTTTTAGCTCTCTTGATTAGAAGTCAGATTGCTTTTCTTCTTTGCTGAATTGGTAGCACCACTCATTGGACCTGGCAATGATGTCCTTATCACAAACTGATTCTTGGAGTGGAAGCAATAAGCCAGATGATGTGCCAATTTTTGAACAATAAGTTGGGTTTTCTGGCATTTCTTGAACAGATTTGCATCTACTGCCACTTTTTCGGCTGTTGCTCTTGGGCAACATACACAGAATACAAAGTTGAGCCATCTGAGGTTCTATGGATACAACATTACATTGGGAATGAAATAGCCTGCTTGAAACAGATTCATCACTGGTATGAGTAATGGCTGTTATAGAATAAATAGTATTGTGCTATGTTTAAGAAGGTTTGAGAAAATGGGACACTATGCGATATTGGGACTTCATTCAAGGAACAGTTCACATTGAGAGACACTTGACAATCCAGCTCTAAAACATCAAGATTGTGAATGAGATAGACTTTTGTTTTGAGGTTGCTATTGTGTGCCAGCAAAACAAAATTTAAAAACAAAAACAAAACACTCAGCTAAACTATGTATATGTAATTTGGGTAGGTGGGTGATCATTTTAGTCAAAAGAATTATTATTCTAAAACAAAGACTTGAAAGGACCCTATAATGCAGGCAGAAATTGTTCTTCCTTCTATACAATTATTTTCATGTACTCAATCTAGTATCTATGTTATGTGATGCTATTTCTGTAGTCATTCTGAGGACAAAAATCAAATGTGTTTCATGAACCCCATGTAATCTTAACATTTCATTTCATGTTTCTTCGGTTGTTTTCATCCAGTGAGATTAGAATTTAGAACAAATTTGGATAGATTTCCACTGGACAGAAAATACATTCAATCAGCTAGACGCATTTCATACTTTCAGGGGCAGATTTTTTTTTATGTTTGCTTCTCAGACTATAAAGTTTAGTTGTTTTTGTTTTCGTGAATAGAATTTCAGTTGCAATTCTGAGTATACCACATAATTTTAGAATGATGGTTCATTTAGACAAAAGGTCATAATTCTGCTGCACTCTGAACAAACTTATAAAGTTGATCAGATACCAAAGGCAGATTTAGATAAGTGGAATATTTATATTGGTCTGAACAAAAGCCCATTGTTATTGACATACCCTGTGATGCCCTCCCATCTTCTGCAAATCACTTGAAAATATGTGTATTTTACTGTGTAACTGATGAAATGGGTATTATTATTTGCTCAAATACCAGTTAGTGATTTGTAATATTTTGTTATAATTGATGGGAGAGGGAGGACAGCAAACACTTCCCTTATCCATACTCCTTTTCATTACCCTCCCCCCTATCCCTTTCCCCTCCTACTTCCCTGTTGGCTAAGAAAGAGCTCTCTGACCAATTGACAATATATTTGAATGTGTGTGTGTGTGTGTGTGTGTGTGTGTGTGTGTTCATTCCCTCTTTGAACCAATTTAGATATGAGTGAGGTTCAGGAATTGCCTACTTCACCCCCACCATTTTCCCTTCCATTGTAGAAGGTCTTTATACATGGATCTTTTATGAGAGAGAATTTTCCCCATTCATTGTTTCCCTTCCCTCTCTTCCCAGGGTATAACTCATCTCCATTTTTTTTTTATATCATCCCAACATAATCACTTCACTCCCATGCTTTCTGTGGAGAATCCTAACTTGCCTTAGGTTACAATGTTGTTCTTAGAATTTACTTATATCATCTTTTCCATAGAGAAAAGTAAACTATTTAACTTTATGGAGTCTCTTTTGATTTCTCTTTTATATTTATCTTTTTATACTTCTCTTGAGTCTTGTATTTGAAAAATCACATTTTTTTATTCAGCTCTGGTATTTTCATCAGGAGTAACTGAAAATTCTCTATTTCATTAATGTATATTTCTACCCTTGAAGGGTTATACTCAGTTTTGCTGGGAAGGATATTCTTGTTTGTAATTCCGGCTCTTTTGCCTCCCAAATATCATTCAAAGACCATTGGTAGCAGCTAAAGCTCATGTGATCTTGACTGTGGCTGCACAGTATTTAAATGGTTTCTTTCTTGCTATTTAAAGCTCTGGAATTTGGCTATAATATTCCTAGGAATTTTCATTTGAGTATTTATTCAGGTAGTAGTAGATGGATTCTTTCTATTTCTATTTGACCTTCTGATTCTAGTGTGTGTATGTGTGTGTGTGTGTGTGTGTATATATATATATATATATATATTTTTTTTTAAATTATTTCTTGATATATTATATCTAGGCTCTTTCTTTGATCATGGCTTTCAGGTAGCCCAATAATTCTTAAATTATCTCTCCTTAGTCTATTTTATAGGTCAGTTGTCTTTCTGATATTTTACATTTTCTTCTATTTTTTTTCATTCTTTTGATTTTGTTTTATTGTTTTCTGATGTCCCGTGGACTCAATAGCTTTCACTCCAACAATTCTAATTTTTTAAGGAATTATTTCTTCAATGAACTTTTGTACCTCATTTTCCTTTTGGCCCATTCTGCTTTTTAAGGAGATTTTTCTTTAAATTTTCATCAGTGAATTTTATACCCTCTTTTTTCATTTGGCCAATTCTGTTTATATGGCATTATTTTCTTCAGTATTTTTTTGTGGCTCTTTTACCAAGCTGTTAATTATCCTTTCATAATTTTCTTCCTTACTCGCATTTATTTAACTAACTTTTCCTCAATCACTTCACTTTTTTATTTCTTTGAAGCTTTTGCTCATAGCTGTTTCTATTTCATTGTCTTCCTCTGAGTTTGTGTCTTGATCTTCCTTGTCATCATATTAGTTTTTAACAGTCAGGTTCTATTTTTTGTTTGCTTATTTTTCCATGCTATTTCTTGATTTTGAACTTTTCGTTAAAGTTGGGCTCTGTTCCCAGCATTCAGGCTTTTTTCCCCACTGCTGTTTTCAGAGCTAGTTTCCAGGGTCTGGCAGTTTTTAGTCCTTCTGAAGTGGTATAATCTGGAGAGAGGTGGGGTGCTTACTGCTCTCCTGGTCTGCACTCTGTTTTTTATTTGGGAGGGCCCCTGCTCCCTTGGGACTAGAAATGATACTGTTCACAAGGGTCTCTGATTCCTTGTGACTAAAAGTGATACTATATCTCAGGTCTCTCTCTCTTTCTTGGCCAAAAATGCATCTGTCCTCCCTTGGAGTATGACTCTGAAGTGGGTATAGGCTACAGCGTTGCCAAAGAGTTGTCTGTCAGGGCTCCTACACCCTCTTGACCAAAAGTGCTTCTCTCCACCTTTGATCTATGACCTGGGAGTGGGCATACACAATAGAGATGGCAAACAGTGTCTGGTCCTGTGTCCAGTGCTAGCACAGGGGTCTTCGGTAATGCCTTTCTGAATAGTTTCCAGATTGCCTTAGCATCACCACCTTGAGACCTCCCAAAGCTGCTCTTGTTTCTGTCACTATCACCTATTTCCAACTCTTATATTTCATTCACATGGGCTTAGGGCCAGGGACCGCTAAGTCACTCAACAGATTTCTCTGACCTTCTAAGTTTTCTTGGTCTGTAGGAAGGTCTCATTCTGACCTTTTGTTGGCTCTAACACTCCAGAATTCTATTCAAGGTGTTATTTTAAAGTTGTTTGGAGGAGAATATTGGGAGTACTCAGATATTTTTTTCACTCTGTCATCTTGGCTCCATCCTCAGAAGTCTGCAATTTATATGATTTTAATTCATATCTAGCCATCTTCTCCCTAAGATTAAAAATAAATACCTAGCAAATGCTTCCCAAGACTTGTGATCTTAACCTGCACAGGAAATAAACTTTTCAGCTCTGCACATAACTACTCCAACAAAAGTATGAACTTGACATCAGAAAGAATAACAATCAGAAAATGTAATGACAGACAAGAGTAAATGACTTCTTCTAAGCAGAACTGATTAGGAGTCTCTGCCAGCATTAACTACCAACAACTCAACATAGCTTCCCAACATTCCCATAGTCAGCCAAGGAAGGTTTGGTATCCTAAAGTAGAAAAAGGAGGGTTCTCCTGAGAAAGGCTGAAGACAATCATAAAATCCCAGGGTGGGGACTTTGTATACCTAAAAACCAATGTAGTAAGCATACTCTTATAGGTCAGGCTGTGTTACCCTGACCAAGAAAGCACAGGATGAGGGACTTTATGATCCTTCACATTCTGTTTTGAGATGACAAAAATGAACCTGAAAATCCAACATTCTGAAACTCAAAAATTCTGAGGGACCTAACCCCAGGAGATGAAAGCAAGTGCAAGAACCCAGGCAACTAATAGTGAGACCCATCAAAGTACAATGCCAAAACCACAGCAGGAGACAAAGTCCGCCATGGCACAATAGCCTGTCTCAAAACTAAATTTGGAGAGATGAGTAAATCAAAGAAAACACTGATCAGTATTTTTTTTTAAATGCAAATCTAGATATATCCCAAAAGAAGAGAATAACTCTGTAACAACTGCAAATAATGATTTGAATGAAGGGAAAGTATATTTTCCAAAAACAAAAGTATATGAATACCTAGACTAAAATGAGAGTTTGGCTGTTTTGTTTTGTTTTTTAAATAAAAGTTCTTGAGGAAAAACTTAGAAGAAAAACAAACAGCTGAGAGGATCTGTTCTATCCTATCTTCTCCAGCATATTTCCCCATCTAGTTACTCTTTGAATTACTTTCAATATCCATTAATTTCTTCTCTACTGCCTGAAAATCCATCCATTTCTTTCTCATCCTCAAAAATCTTCATTTGATCTATTCATTGCACTAGCTGTTATTCAGTATCTCTCCTCCCTTTCATGGCTGAATTCCTAGAGAAGGTCTTCCATAATTTATCCTTTCACTTCCTTTCTTCTCACTCTCAACTAGTACTTGGACTTCAACTATTACATGAGTGTGCTCATTAGTCCCCCTGCCTGAAATATTTTCCCATTCTAGTCCATCCTCTACTCCAGCGGTTCTCAACCTGTGGATTGCTACTCCTTTGGGTGTCGAATGACCTTTTCACAGGGGTTGCCTAAGGCCATCGGAAAACATATATTCCAATGGTCTTAGGAACTGAGACACTGCTCCTCTATCTGTCTCCAGGCTGGTCCGCCCACATGCAGATATGCCCACATACGAGTATTAAAGGGTTGCGGCATTAGGAAGATTGAGAACCACTGCTCTACTCAAATGTCTAAAATGATATTCCAAAAACTTAAATTTGAGTGTTACAATTTTGTTCAGTCAACTCCAGTGGCTCCCTGTTACTTCCAAAATCATTAATAAACTCCTCTGTTTGACTTTTAAAGACATTCATAATTTGGTCCCTTCTTACCTTTCCATTCTTCTTATACTTTTCTACCCTCCTTATACTGTATAATCTAGTGACATTGGTCTTCTTGGTTCTACTCTCAAAAGACACTGACTCTGAGTATTTTCACTACCTGTTGTCTGCTTTACCTGGATTGAGGAATTGCTTAACAAATTATGACATAAGGATATAATGAAATATCATTGTGATATAAGGGAGGGGGGAATAATATGAAGATTTCAGAGAAGCTTGGAAAGATTTATGTGAACAGATACAAAATGTATAGAAACTGGAATCAGTAAACATGACTATAAAATAAATATATAGAATAGTAACAACAAAAATGAGTTCTGTGAAATTTTAATGACCAAACTTGGCATCAGGGAAGAAATGAGAAAAAGTATATTCCTCCTTTCTTTGCAGAGTTAGGGAACTATGTGTATATAATATTGTTCATATTGCTCATACTGGTAGACTAAGTTAATATGTTGATTAGTTGTGCTGAATTGCTTTATGTCCCCCTATTCTTTTCCCTTACAACAAAGAATAGATTTATTACAAAGGGAGAATGACATAGTAATAAAGGTTACAAACAGAAAAATATATCAAGATATTTTTCAAAATATTTTAATTCCAAAGAACCTATAAGATGTTGCAATATTCACAATGCCTATAGTAACTATAAATACGCTGATATGGTTATTAATCACAAAATGTAACAGGCTCTCTACATGGGAAATATAGTGAGAACATTTATTCAAATACCAGAAATCTGAGTCCCCAAACCAGAAAGTCAGAATCATCACAGTAGTTATGAAGTTGGCACATGTAGTTAATGTAGTGAACACCCACAATCTCAAGCCTTCAAATCAGGACAGGTTACCTCAGGCAAAGACCTTTCCCTCTTCACTCACAGTAACTGCTCAGGGTCCATGCAGCTTGCTCCCAGCAGCTCCAGCCCCCTGGAGTTCCCATCCCTGGCAGTCCTCAGCAGGAGTCCTTAGCAGAGATTCTGGCTGGCTCAAAAAAAAAGAGTTTGCACCACAGCCACAGCCATAGCCACTGCCGCTGCTGCTGCTTCCAGTCACCACAGCACAGACTCTAGCTTGGCTACAGCTTTTTCTTGCTCCACCCCTTCCTGCTATGTCAGCAAGTTCAAGGGGCATGGAAGATCTTCAAATCCCATTACCATTACAGAGGTCTGTGATTTCATCATTGTGTCAATCTTCTAAGGGATTTTCTACACCAATACAAAGCTTCACCTGCTCCTATAAAGCAACTTATGTAGGATCACATAATTAACTGTACAAAATAGGGACATGAAGTCAGTCCTTCTGACTCCAAGGCCATCTCTGAATCCGCTACTATATGCCATCTCTCAGAGAGATAGTATATGCATTTTTACATAAGACCAGCTTATTATAGGTCTTTATTTAATTGTTTTTTATTTGTTTTAAAGGATAATTCAAAATGTAGAGGAGGGGGCAATAGGGCTGTATTTCCAAAAATTAATCATGATGTAAATCTATATATTGAAAGCATTTTTGCCATAAAAAATGACCAACTTCCTATTTACCTTAGATAACGATTTTCACTTTTTAATAATAGCTCCCATTGGTAATGCTTTAGTATTTACAGAACACTTTCTATATGCTATCTCATTTTCTCCTGCTAATAGCCCTTTACATTAGATTCTATTATTATGCCTATTTTGAAGATGAAGAAACTCAAACTGAGGCAATTTAAATGACTTGCCCAACATTATCCAGGTAGGAAGTGTCTGAAGGAGAATTCAGATTCGTGTCTTTTTGACTCCAAGTTGAGCGGTTGAGTATCACAGTATACCACCTATCTGTGAAATCAGGATAGATATGCCAATTCATGTAGTGCTATGAACAATGGATATGAAATCAGAAGATATTTGGTTCCAAACCTGGCCTTGCATGGGTTGAGCAGCCTGAGCAAGTCACCCACTTAACTTTTATGCCTGTTTTCCCAGGTGCCACAATGAAGTGAAAGTATTAAACACAACTGATGCCATCAAGAAGTTTGCAGTCTAGTTTTATATGTACACTTAGTGCCAAAAATAGAAATTAAAAATAGAAAAGAACAAATTCAAACTACATGTTATGCAGGAAAAAAAGGATTTGAAATAATGCTTAGCATCTCACCTTTGGCATTATGACTCCTTTGAAAAATATGTAGTGAATTGATTAAATGACCAAGGACTTTGTTTGAAAATTAATCTAAATATCAATTCTGCCTAGTGACGTATTCTCCTTTACTAATTTGTCTGTCTCATGACCTTATGGTTATAAATGATAAGAGAAAATCATAAGCTAACAAAGAAATACATTTTCCCTCAAGTCATGCTCCTATGTAGTCATTTTGGTCACCAAGGCTGTGACTTCAACTATCAACTTTATGTGAGTGGTTCAAGAATACTCATAATTAGTTCAATGCTGCCTGTGGGGTTGCTGTTAGTAAACCTAAAAATGAACAAACTCTCACAGATATAGTAAATGGCAAATAAATAAGGAGGAGGGAGAGGTAAATCATATATTAAATGTGAAGTTGGCTTTAAATATACATAGAAAGCTGGAGAGCTAGGTGGCACAGTGGATAGAGTGCTGCACTGAATCAGGAAGATCTGAGTTCAAATGTGGCATCAGACACTTACTACTCTGTCTCTGGGCAAGTCACTTAATCCCGTTTGTCTCATTTCCTCATCTGTAAAATGTGCTGGAGAAAGAAATGCAAACCACTTCAGGATCTTTGCAAAGAAAATACCAAAATGGGGTTGCAAAGAGTCAGACATAATTGAAACAACTTGACTACAATAACATCAGACAGACTGTAGAAGAAATGATTGCATTGAATTGCAGGTTAGACTATAGGAGCTCTAAATCATTCTAAATCCTAAGGTTTTTGTGCTGTTGTTTTGTTTTGTTTCGATTTTCTGGGTAGGCAGGTAATAGCATGGATAGAGGACTGGGCTTGGAGTCAAGAAGATTTATCTTCCTGTGTTCAAATTTAGCCTCAGACACTTACTAACTGTAGGACCCTGGGTAAGTTACACAATCCTGTTCACCTCAGTTTCCTCAACGGTAATATGAGCTGGAGAAGGAAATGGTAAACTACTACAGTATCTTTGCCAAGAAAACCCAAAAATGGGGTCACAGAGTCAGACACGACTAAACAATAACAACAAAGTATTAAAAGTGAAAACCTATATTGCCTCATAAAAAGTAATTATTACTTTTGTCTAACTTTTTTAACACAAAGAATTTAATTATCTGTTTATACCCTCATAGCCAAATGTTAGGTGAATTTCTTATTTAACACTAGAAGGAACAGACTTTAAGAATACCTCAAAGGACCAAATAAATTTTTGTATCAGAAGTAAAAATGCTTTGAGGTTTTTGTTTAAGTCAGGTCAGGTCAACAAGCTCTTGTTAAGTACCTATGGTGTGAGAGGCACTATTACTACCGTACTAAAGACTCAAGAAATATAAATAAATAAGTAGTTCCTACTCTCAAGGAGCTCACATTTTAATAAAGAGATGAATGCAAATAACTATGTAGAAAAATCTATTAGAGACTGGAGATAATCTCAAAGGGAAAGCTAAAAGAGAATCAGTAAAGCCAGGTTTTTATTTAAACTTGAATGCCCTGAATTCTCTTTTCTCCTTGTGTCACCCTAGCACAAAATGAAGGGGAAAACCAGCAGTTATTTGACTGTTGCAAGAACAGCCAGTCAGTATAAATACTTATCATCCTAAAGTGGATTGCTTTTTTTGGCCAATATTATTCTGAATTGACTTTCCATATAGTTTTAATTGATCCAGTCATGACATCTCTTAAATCTCTATAATGGAGTCATAATCCAAGCCAAACCATGCAGTGTTTGGGCCCAATTTAAGTCATTTTAGCACTTTCTTTCCTTTTTTTTTTTCCTTTTGGAGGCAATTGGAGTTAAGTGACTTGCCCAGGGTCACAAAGCTGTTAAGTTTCTGGGGCCGAATTTTGCCTCTGGTCCTCCTGAATCAAAAACCACTGCACCCACCTAACTACCCCAATTTTAACAACCTCTAAAGAATTTGTATTTCTAGACTCTGCAGAAAACTATTTTAAAGCCCTACTTGTCTGTAAAGTTCAGTGGAAATTTCTTTGTCTAGTAATAAGAAGATTATCTGTTTTAAATCTGAGGAACCAGAGATACAATGAAGCTTACAAATCAGCCATTAAGATAGTGACACAGAGATGTGCTTGTTATCTTGATGGCTTTGCTACCTGCTACCCTGTATCACTCTTCTAGGCAGAAACTTCATAGTCTGCACTACAGAGAAGACCAGAATATGGTTCCTTCCTCACTAACTTGCCACATGTATTTGAATAGTTTCACCATTCATATATCTTACTGATATTTACTTGCAGTTCATTCTGAGCTTTTATAGGTAAGAATTTATGATTTACAGTATTTACTGTGGCGCCATAATGGTTTTATTATGCAGGCACAGTAATGGTAATAAAACTCCAGTAACACCTCACCTTGAGAGTCACACACTGTTTTGCTGAGCCTTTTATCAAATTTTCTGTGACTCCGGACATAGACACTATTCCCCTGCAGAGGAGAGTTCTGGGGGATTTTCAGTTCCCATTGGATGACGTGATACAATTCCCCTTCTCCCGCTGCTGGATGTAATGGTTTCGGGAACCAGATCTGAACATCAGAGGTTATTTTTGTTGAATGTCAGAGACTAGCCGATGTGTCCAGTCACAGTGAGAAATCCCTTTACAATGAAGATATGCCTTATCCCAATGACATTTCAGGAAATGAAATTCAAATTTTCTGGCAGCCTGCTGTACTTTTTTGGGAGACGGCTTCTTCCAAATTTTCTTGCATCACATAAAAAAGGTCAACTGTGGATGAAAGGGGAGAGAGATCATTTATCATACTTCTCTCTCTGATAATCCCCTAATGGTTAACATAATCAAAAGGGTTTCACCCTGAGTCATTGTCCTCTGTTTAGTTTTCAATGTTTCAATGCTAAGTTATCCTTAATAATCACAAAGATAAATCTCTATGAAATAGACCATATTGATCTTCTTTCTTTTTAGTATTCTCTTTCATATGCTGTGTAAATACATCCCATACAAATACTGAGAAGAGACCCTTTCTTCATGGAAGCTATGATAGTTTCTAAGCTGATCTGTCTAATATTTACCTCTTAAAAGCTGAATATATATAAAAGTTTTAAGTAATAAGCATGGCTCCTATCTGAAAAAAAAAAACCGAGAGAAAAAATCATGTGTCTTTGACATTGCACAATTTTGTGCACATTAGATAACAATGAACTTACCACACTACTGTTTTTTGTAACTATAAGCTAAATAACAAAACATTTTTCTCTTTTCACCATTTTTAGCATAATTCCACAAGTGACCATTCTTGATACACAGTATGGCATATGACTTCCATTTGCCAGGTGCTAGACAAAGTTCTAGGTATAGAAAACATGCACTAAGTCCCTAACCTCAAGGAGCTTACTACTGGGCAGATACACTACACATGATAAGCACATACTGGAAGAGGAGGGAGAGAGGCATCCCAAAGTAGATGACATGTAGGTTAGGCTAAAGGGAAGCTAATGGTAATGAGGGGCATTTCAGGCTATGTGTTAAACTTGTACAAAAGTATAGTAAAGAAATATGGAATGTTGACTTGGGAAACAGCAAACAACTTGGAGGAAATGCAAAGCACATGAATGGAAAAAAATGTGAAATATGAAGGGCTGTAGATGTGACATTAAAATATTTATATTTTAATCTGGAGGCAGCAATTGGCCTACATTTTTAAAAGGGGTAGTTGAGGGAAGGGGGAGGAGTTTGTTCTCATATAAACTTATGTATCATATACTTCATCAGAATCACTCATATTAGAGTAGGAATCAATTACTTCCCAATAGTATTAAGAAATGAAATTGGAAAAAGGACAACAAATAGATGTAAAAAGGGGGAGATGGATTTATTTCTATAACAAAATATTTTCTACATCAGTGACTACTAGGAAGACATCATAATTGTCCTCTAACATCATAGTCCCTAATGAGTGAAGTGAAGAAATGGAAGTGCCACTAAAACTGGAGAAAGATGACCTCATCCATATATTCATGGGGAAGATCTACCAGGTTACATGGCTGACATTTGAATGAGCCTTAAGGACTGATGCAAAGAAGAATTTAATCTGTTCTATACATCAGGGCTGGGGGTTGGAAGGAACAGTTATGATCAATCAAAGACTCTCCCCTTTGTAGTCAGAACAAATGGTGGGATTTTGATGCCTCCCCCTGCATAGAATATTTGGGAAGAATATCAACACCCATCTATGTTATAATTTGTTTTTTGCTGAACTAAACTAACCAACCAGGTTGGATATATTTCAAGAACAGAAGATGTTGGGTCCATTGCCAGTCTGGACATTTGACTAGGATGCCATGTAGGGGGCCATATTTCTGCAAAGTTCTACAAAATGGCCAAGATTTGACATCATCCTTTTTATGAGGGTCCCAGAGAACACTCAGTGAGTGGCAGTATGGAGAGGGCATCAGAATCAACTCAGATCACAGGGTAAGTCATGTACATGGTGCCTGTTTCCTCTTAGATATTTTACTATAAATAGCCCTTTTTCATGATGAATTGGTGACTGAGCTGAAAGTGTTATCAGATGTGCTATGGCTCTCATCTTGTTGATGGTCTTGCTCATCATGCTGCCTTCTATCAAGGGACCCACTGTGAACTACAAAGATTTAGCATTATCCATCATATAGAGTTATAGACCAATCATTAAGGTCTAGAACTCAGTCTTTCTGGAGGTAGAAGATAGAGTCTAGGATTTCTGGTATCAGTTATATTCTTGGTCACTCCTTCAAGGGGCTATTAAATGTTTTTGTTGTGTTTTGTTCTTGCTGTCGTTTTTGATTTAGTGTTTCCCTACCTTTACCCCTCCTATACATCTTATACATTGCCTAATAAAAGCTATAAATTCATTTAAATAGTATAAGGTACCTGGAATATAGGTTGACTAATTATTTCCCTAAATGGCAAAGAAGCTGTCCTGAGGATGATTGTCTTATAGGACCAAGGTCCATGCTTTTCCTACATTTGTGTAGCTTCCTGTTGGCCTCCAGCCATAGAGACTACAAAGATTTGGCATCACCAAATTCATTCAAAGGTCACCTAAGTGTCTAAAAAGGACCACCCAAATGGTTACCTAAATATCTAAAAAGGCCCACCCACATGGAGTGAGAAGCTTTAAAAAGACTTGGCAGATGTCTCAAGGCTGGGAAAGACATCACACCCTGTCCTGCTGAACAGAGAATATAAGATTTTGTTTTGATTAATGTTTGTTAATTTTAATAAAGCATTTCACTTGGCAGAGTAAAATGCAGCCTCAGTGCCTTTCTTCCAACACTGTCTCCCATGCATATGTTAAACTTATATTAGATTCCTTGATAAATAAATGTAAGAATAGATCTATAAATGTTGCAGTAGATAAATTGTTTAATGATCCTCTGCATACTGCTATCAAGAAAAGCAGAAAGAAGTGAGACATATGCTTTCCATATATCTTGGCCACTGTCATAGAGGATTTCTTGTGTATAGTCCAAATGGAAGAGTAATTGCCTGTACATGATGAGGTCTTCAAGATGTTCCTCTTTGTGGGTACCATTTTACTAATTGCATCAAGCCCAAGAATGCTGCAGGTCCTCCTAAATAAGATCCATAAGCACTCAAAAGAATTTAGCTCAATAGTTCACTTAATGAATTAAGATTCCTATTGTCTATACTAAGATCTGAAGCTGGATGAAGAGTCTTAAGTATATTAGTACTTTTACCTTATACAAATATTAAGAATAATTAACTGATTCCAGAAATGAAAAGGTGGGATAGGGAGAAATATGCTGCATTGCATTTAGGGACTGTACAGCAGTGTCAGTAGCCCCAAGCTTATATTTAAAGCATAAACAACTTTCAAATTCTAATATTTTTCTGGCAATGCAAGTTGGCTGTGAATCATGGAATACCACAATCTCTGAAAAATTCAAATTGAAAGTCCCCAAAAGGCAATGAAAAGACACTATGACCATAAATAGTCTATAGCAGCTTACCAAGAACAAAGCTCATGGAAATGACAGTGTAAAAAGTAGTATAAAATAGATGAACAGCTAGAAAAAGAAGTCAGTCAGTCATATGGTAAGAGCAGAGAATAACAGCCACACAGGCCATGTGCTCTACTGGCCCACATTTGATGTAAAAATACCTAGAGCTAAGCCTCCAGCATGTTTGGTGGAAACCCTGTGGAGTATTCCTAGGAGGACATCAATAAGAATCATGAGGGATAGGAAGCTGCAGAGGAGTTGTGATCTGCATCACTGGGATGGGAGGGCTATTTACATCAAGACTTCACAGATTCACTGAAGAGTTTAAGAAATATTCATTCCAAAGCTTGCTCTCACTGTATCTGTCTCCATCTGTGTCCCTCTCTGTATCTGTGTGTGTGACTCTGTCTCTGTCTGTCTGTCTCTGTCTGTCTAGACGTCTGTCTCTCTCTCTCTCTCTCTGTCCCTCCCAAAATATAATGAATATTTACAGTCACTGAGAGTTTGATTAAAAAAAAAACTCATTCAAAGAAATGTTGTGATAAGAGGAGATTAGGTAGGATTTGCATAAGGGAACAATAAAACATATTTTCTTCAGGGTCATTGAAATAATCACAATATATTTTTGATAAGTGAAAAATTTGGCACAGTAGATAAAAATTATAGAATATCAAAAATGCCAAACTACAAGACAAATGCACTGAGCAAGGAGAGCTAAGATAGTAAGTATTTAGGTGCCAGCAAAAAGAGCTTGGGTGGGATATGGAGTCAGGAGACCTGCCTTCAAATCCTAGCTCTGTCAGGTAGTTCATGTAAATAACCAGGAGATCTAGATCAAGTCACTTCATCTCCCTTGGGCCCCAGTGTCTTCATCTGAAAAATGAAAGCATTGGACTACATGTTCTCAAGGGTCACTTCTACCCAGGGGTGTGCTGATAAATGTTTAACAGCTAGTTCTTCAAAGGGGATGGGGGCGCAGAAAAATACACAGGACACACTTTTATATCAAATCTGCATTATTAACATTTTTTCTCTCACTTTCTTGAGCCTAGACAATCAGCAACAACAAAATAAATAAATAAAAACATCTCTACCTTGTAGTGCTTGCCAAATTCTGAGGTGTAAAAGATCATACTAAAAATTTAACATTTGGTTCTTGTGAGCAGTTCAAGTTGCCTTCAGTAAACCCCTGCACCTAGCCCTGAAATGATCTTGTGATCTTCTTAAGAATTTCAGGTGTAACTCCTTGGTTCTCAGACTTTTCTTCCTACCAGCACAGTATTCTTTGCTTCAGGAGCCCTGGCACACTGATCATTTGAGTTGAGCCAGAAAAAAGTACCTTGACTTTCACATGCTGTTTCCTTTCAGTAAGGGCAGCCATTTTTGGCGAGTTCTTTGGGAAATAAAGATTTAACCTATTATGACATATTTCAATAGGAAAATTTTGTTTATTTTGGAAAAAAAAAAAACAACCTACATTCACCACATTGCTTAAGTTAAATTGGCAAAGTCCAGGATGAGGAAATACCCTATACCAATGTAGGTCTTAGTGAGTGGCCTAGAAGATCACTGAGAGGTGAAGAGTCATATCTAGAATAAAATTAGTCAGTATTCAGCAGTTGTAGCACTTGAACTCAGGTCTCTCTGGTTGCAAGACAAGCTTCCTAGGCCCTACACCATGATTTTTCTTTTCTTTTTTTTGGTATTTTTGTAACATAGCCTTAGATGTGGCTGTTATGACTAGTTATTCATGGATTCCTTTCTCTTCCTTCCTAATAGATAGTGGCAGATTTGAAAACTCAGGACAGTAATTTTCTACCCTCCTACTTTAGCTAGGACAGAGCATTCTCTTCTACTCCCCTCCTTTTCATTCACCTTTTCTTTTCCTTCTTTCTCTCCCTCAAGAGACAAGTAGAAGGAACAATTATCCTCCTTTTCTCCCAGAGTGCCGCTGGTGATTACAACTGTAGCAGGTATGTAGCTCTACTCTGGCTCACTCTCCCAGAGAGGGAGGGCACCAGCAGCTGAGCGATCAGAAAAGATTTTGTGTAGAAGGTGGTACTTGAGTTCAGTTTGAAGGAAGAAGAATTCTATGAAGGGGTATTGAGGAGAAAGCACTGTACTCCAGGTATAGGGAATAGTCAGTTCAAAAGCGTAGAGATAGGAGGAATGCTTTATGTGAGTAAAAGGGGAAAAAAGCAACACAATTTGGTTGGATTTTAGAATGCAGGGAGGTGAGTAATGTATAATGAGCTTAGAAAATTACTTTGAGGCCAGAATGTGAAGGAACAAATAATTGTTAAGGACATACTATTTGCCAGGCTTTGTTAGGTGTTTTGTAAGGCCTTTAAAAGCCAAAGAGAGAGGTTTACATATGATCCTAGAGGTCAGAGCAAATACCTGGAGTTCATTTTGTAGAATCGTAATATGGTCAAATTTATATTCAAGGGAATAACTTTGGCAGCAGTGTGGAGAATTGATTGGCCTGGAGTCAATCAGGGTGACTATTTAGAAGATCATTGCAATAATCTAGATGAGAGGAAGAAGGCCTTAACGAAGGTGGCGGCTGTGTGAGTAGTGAAGAGGGATTTGAAGTGAGAGATGTAGTGGAAATAGAAACCAAGAATTAGCAACTGACTGGATATATGGAATCAGTGAGAATGGGGAGTCAAGAATAACACCAAGTTTGTAGAACTGAGTTACTAGAAGAATGATGGTGCCTTCAGCAGAACTAGGGACATTTGGAAGAGGAGGGGGTGAGAGGAAAAAGATAATGAGTTCTCTTTTGTACATATTAAATTTGAGATACCTCTAGGATATCCAGTTGAAAAAAAATCCAGTTGGCAATTGATAATGCAAGACTGAAATTCAGGTAACAAATCTGGGCTAGATAAATATAAAAGGGAATCACTCTTTGACATCACCAAGAGGAAAAAAGTCAAGAGAAAGAAAAGGCTACAGAACACCCTTGCCTTGGGGCACACTCACAGTGAGGAATAGAGAAATGTACCTTTGTATCTACAGACAATTCATATTCCCTCAAATTCAGACATTATGTAAGGGATAAAATTATGGGAAAATATAGATGATAGTTCCTTTGAATAGATAGGCATAGTTGGATAGCCATCTGTATAGTTGGAAGAAACAGATATATTTGCAACATAAAATAATTTATGTAACAATTATTATGTCAAAAAGAATTCATACACTTCCTGAAGTGCTTAATTTTTTGCAGGAAACAATAAAAACATCAAGAGACAATCTAATTATAAAAGGAAAAGTATGTGTTTTTTTTTTTTTTTTTAATATAGCCAGGTCATAGAAATAGAATTTAAGACTGAAAGGGACCTTGCAGAACATCTTCTCTAACCCCATCATTTTGAACCATCTAATTTAAAATACTCTTATAATTATGGGTTTTCATAGAATAGCTCTTATTTATTTTATATAACTGGTAATGAAATGTACTGGGCAAAATGGTGTGCCATGCTGAAAGAATAAGACGGCATCCAAGGAATGCTATACGTGGTGAAACTAGATGGTCTCCAAGGAACCTGAAGGGTGTATAATTATTCAACTTTTGAATGAATCATAGCCTTCTAACTTTAAATAGATTTGAGATAATTTCCTGAAGTAAGAATTTCTAATCAATTCATGGAAGTTTTAATGGTATTTTAATTAACATGTAAGCTCTAATTAAGTGGGGGGGGAGCAAAACCATTGTCGTGAAGTTGATTATTCAAAAAATAATTTTGATTTATTAAGGGAAAAAAACATGTTTTGTTTTTTTTTTCACAATGTTCTTAGCCACCATTTTTGTTTAAAGTTTAATAGTGGTATGCTTCTAATGACCATTTGAGAAAGATAATATTCTGCAGTAAAATAGAACCAAGGACTATTAATGCATTACACAATTTTTAATTATGATTTGGTCTTTGTGATCTATACTACTCATTATTTCTCTCATGACTTTTTCAAATGTAGAGGCTGTAAATTGCGAAGTGCAGTGAGTATTATGTCAGGATCCCATTGTCTGAGTGCTTGTGAAGTCAAAGAATCTGTAGGAGAATGAAATGAACAAATCAGAGACCAAGAGAGAGAGGGAGGGAGAGAAGGAGAGAGAGAGAGAGAAAGAGAGGGGGGAGGGGAGAGAGAGAAAGAGAGAGAGACAGAGAGAGAGAAAGAGACAGAGTGACAGAGAGAGAGAGAGAGAGTGAGAGAGAGAGAGAGAGAGAGAGAGAGAGAGAGAGAGCACTTTGAAACAATTTCCTGAATAATTAAGGTTTTCATTTTTAAAGACTTGGAGTTATAGAGACCTTGCAATATTGTGTTAAATAGACAGTCACTTGAGAGTTGCAATGAGCACAATCATTCTGCTTGACTTTCTGTAATCAGAATGAAGATTTTTCAGGTGTGTGCCTTAGGCTGCTAGGAACAGGTTAAGATCAAAGCAGACAAAATCACATATTACCATTTGGTATTCATACGCCCTATGCTTGGAGGCTGGGAACCCATTAACACAGCTTATAAGTGTACATCCCTATGGTACCTCAATTAAGTGAGTAGGAATGAAGCTGGGTGACATGACACACATCTAAAATGCATTACTTGAAATTGGTTTTCAGCTGGATCTGATGTTTCAATGGATGAGTCATTTATGTTAATCTCAAATAGTGGTTTATGTTATGTTATTTTATGTCCAAGTGCATAGAGATGAAGGAAAGAATTACAAAAATCTATAACAAATTTTTCATAGACTTTTAAAAAATGATGTAAATTTTACAAGAAGCATACTTTTCTATATGTGTTGTAATAATGCATCTAAATACAGTTTTATTTTTTTAGGTAGAAACCGCTGGAAATCAGGGTTTTTTTGGTCTATATTGTTGCATGGACAAAATGAGATATTGTTTTTGATGTATTTTGACACCTTAAAAGCCTTATATAAATATTCCCTATTATTGTTATTACTATGCAGACACTGATTTCATTGGAATTAGGTTCTATCATTTGTTTTAATATTGAAATATAGGTTACATATCTCAAAAAATAGTTAAAATTTGAGTAATAAAATCAGTTGCTTACTTTTCAAATTCTCTGTGGTAAGTTATAAAGAAATTTCAAGGAAAAATTCCTTTTACCCATTATATTTATATTTATAGAAGTATAGAATTCTCGAAATTGGAAGGGACCTTTGGGGATATCTCTTCCAATGTCTTACTCAACTATATGAATCTCCTTTCTGCTAACTCCTAGAAATGGCCATGTAGCTCTTGCTTAAACAAATCCTTAATGAGGGCTTCCATGATTAGGTTCACTAATGCAGCTTTGCAAAATTTTAATTGTTAATTCTTCCTTATGTTAAGCAAAAATGTGTTTCCCTACAATCTCTTTCCATTTGTGGATTCTGCCTTATGGGGATATGTAGAATAAGCCGTTTTTGAAATGTTCAAGATTTCTCTTATGCCTTTTTTAAGTCTTCCATGACACAGCTATTTTTTACCCTGTTGAAAATTATCATTTCTTTCAAATGTATTATGACTTTAAATGTTGTAGCTCCTGAGTCTGACCACAAACAAAATTTGAATGCTCAAGACTATGGTTTAAAGAAGATAGAAGTGAAGTTAGGACTTTTCCAATTCTGTGAATAGCTTTCTGATGACTAAGTAATTTCAAGCATTCTGCTCCTACTGTCTTCTGGGAGATATTTCTATCCTAAGAACATACCAACATACTAGAGAGGGATTAAATTTGATTATCTTCTTAACAATTAGAGGAATGACCATTATTTTTTTTTTTCTATTCAGTAAGGAGTATTGGGAGGCAAATAAAACAGAATAAAATAAATCTTGGCAATTCCATCAAAACGAAACCTTACAGCAATTCATTTAAAAAAAAAAGTTTTATTGATATATTTTCTTTTTTGTACCAATGCTGTTTTATGTCCCTTCATCCCAATAAATGCTCCATTGTGACAAAACAAATAAATAAACAAAAAAAGAAATCTAATTCAGATACCGTATCTGACAATGTATACAATATTCTGTCATAGTTGATCCTTTTGAGTAGTGGAGGAGGAAGTGTCCATTTTCTGCTCTCTAAAACCAAGGATTTTTCTCTAAATTACTTAGAGATCCTTGTGTTGATGGAGCGACTTGTTACCTTTAAATCATTTTACAAACAACTTAACCTCTTCAACAAATTGGTTTATGATAGATCTCAGTGGAATGCTTTAAACTGAGCTGCTGGGACCAGTACTAAATTGGGAACACCACGTTGAATGGTATGATAGTTGTAAGAAGCACACAGATTTATCAGTGACTAGAGTTGTTATTAGAGTTGGCTATTTATTTCACTTACATCTTCCATAATACCCATCAATTACGAACTTTCAATAAATCAAATGTTTGATAAGTATAATTTGGTTGAAAATAATTAAAAGTGTTACTGCCAATAACATATCAGTATTCACTTACTCTACATACATACTTCTCATCAACGAATGTCACTATTAATTTAAAAATATTATGTTAAATGTTAATATAGGAGAGAAGAAATTTGAGGAATGATAAAGATCATCTAATCCAATTGTCACATTTTTCAAATGAAGAAATTAAAGCCCCGAAATGTTAGGCACAAAACCATTTGGTAGCTGGGCCTGCCTTGAGATCCTGACTTTGAATATAATTCTCTTTCTTCTACATGCCTTCATTTTACAGAAACAAGCACTGCCAGAAGTTCTGAGGGAGATCAGAATCTTACTTCTTCTAGTAGAAGTCTTTACAGAGTAAAGACAAGACTAGACAGCCCAGGGCTAAGAAAAAAACCTTCAAAATGGATACCAATATAAATAAACTATATCACAGCCCATTAACTCACAAGGACAAGTTGATTGAGTTAGAAACTGACTGACTCAACTTATAAACATTTAAAATCATTTGAAAACAGATGTT
Source organism: Pseudochirops corinnae (assembly GCA_028646515.1). NCBI lineage: Eukaryota > Metazoa > Chordata > Mammalia > Diprotodontia > Pseudocheiridae > Pseudochirops > Pseudochirops corinnae. The sequence goes on from CM053592.1 coordinate 118,384,584, forward strand.
TTATTTATTTTGTTCCATTTCGGTTATTTGGAAGATTAGATTTTAGTTCAAGTTAAATCTGGCAAATGGAAGTGTTTGTAATAGGCTTGCATTCTGGTATTTTGTAGTGAATCCTTTCTGTTGCTATCAATCATGCCAGACTCTTATGTCTCTAGGCTGGTTGGCATGAAAGCTGGGTCAATGGTATACCAAGGGTCATATATATTGTTTAACATCTAGAAATGGAGATAATAATTGGATAAAACCTCCCCTGGCAAATAAATATCACTGTTTTAATCACTGTCTACTCTTCTCCTCTTTCTCATTTCTACCACAAGTCCAATTCCCTCTTTAAAAAAACCATTAACTTCAGCAGATGTTCACTTCTTCTTTTAAGCATTCTGATCTTTAGAAGTGTAGTCATAATTGCTTCTGCACCATTGGATATGCCAAGCAATTAATTCAGTGAACATTTATTAAGTACCTACTGTGTTCCAGGACTGTGTATAAGAGGTGCTAGGGATACAAAGTTAAATAAATAAATGTGTGTATACACACACACAAATGTATATACACACCTACATATAATACACACACTATCCTCTAGAGATAGAGATAAAAATATGTGTGTGTGTATAAAACTCCTCCACTCTACCCTACTGACTCTATACAACCACCTACTCTCACAAGGCAGGACTGAGATACAGAAGAGCACTAATAGCTAAGGGAAATCAGGAAAAGCTTCAGATAGGAAGTAGCACCTGAGATGCCTTGTAAGAAGTGAGGGATTCCAAAGGGTGAACAGAATGAACATTTCAGGAATGAAGAAGTCTTATGCAAAAGCAGAATTGGGAGAAGAAATGTTGAAGACACTCATTGGGATGTCCTAATTATTCTAAGGGAAAGTGTTAAAATGAAGGACTATACAATTTTTAGGATCCCACATTTCATAGCATCACACACACACACAATTGAATACAATATATCTTACAGAAATGATTACACTGAGAAGTAATAAAAATAATTTGTTAGTCTGTTATTTTTCATAGAGGGAGCTATGGAATTGAGATTGAAATCCTGAAGACATAGGTTCAAATTCTAATTTTGACATTTACTAACTATGTGAACGGCAGTAAGTTACTGAATTTCTGTGCACTTCTAACAACTCAATAAGAAACATCTATTAAGTCATGGGAGATATGAAGGGAGTTGTTATAGCAATTGAAAAAGAGAGATACATAATCACAATGAAGAAAATTTTAAAAAAAATTAAAAAATCAAATATGAGAGAATGAATAAAAATTAGAAAAAAAAAGCAATCCAAGAACATTATGAAAAGAAAGTTAATCAATTAGAAAAGGAGATACAAAATCTTAAGAAAGAATATAACTCTTTGAAAACTAGAATTAGTTAAGTAGAATTGAATGATGCTGTGAGATACCAAGATAAAATAAACTTAGAAAAAAATATAAGAGAATCTGAAACATCTTATTAGAAAAACAGCTGATCTGGAGATTGATGATGGATGATTGAGGAGAGACAATATAAGAATTGTTGCATTACCCAAAAGTTATGATGAAAAAGGAATCTAGATACATTATGCTAATGGTATCACATATCCATCCAGTATTTGAATATGTTACTTATAAAGAGGAAAATGGAACACCAGCATACTTTGAACTATAATAATTCCCCAGATGATTTTTAAATTTTCAGATTTATCTATTTCTAAGAATGATCTGGATCAGCTCAGATTCAATCTAGCTCAGACTCAGTCTATGTCAGATTGTTCTGGCCGGCTTGTCAGTAAAAGTGCCACAAATTCTCAGCTCCTTAAGGTTCTACCAGTTAGGGGCAGAGTCAAGATGGCGGCTTACAAGCAGGAGAACTCTGTGAGCTCCCCCAATAATCACCTCAAATACCTATAAAATATGACTCTAAACAAACTTTAGAGCTCCAGAACCAAAAAAAAATGACAGAGAAACAAAGCTCCCGCTGAAAGCAGCCTGGCAGGTGGACGGGAAGAGTTCATTGCAGCACACTGGGAGCCCAGACTGAAATGGTTGGATTTGACAAGTCTTAACAAAGTGACCACAGAGTCCGAATTAAAAAGTTTTAAGAAGCTTTAATTTACCAGCTGGGGCTACTCCATGCCAATTAAAGGGGGAGCAGCCCTGAGTTCAGAGATGTAGAATCTTTTATACATTTCATTAGGTTTGTGTATCTAACTAACATCATTTGTTGCTAAGCAATTTGTCATATAGATGCAAACAAGTGGTTACAAAGGAAAACGGAGGGGGTAACCTAAGGCAAAGAGAGATTATCCTAGGCCAGCCTCCCAGGTACAGAGAAATTGGTTTAGGGAGGCTTCCCAGCCTTCAGGTACAGATAAATCACTCTAGGGACGCTTCCCAGGTTCATAGAGTTTCACTTGGCTAATTATCATAGAGTTTCACTTGGCTGTATACCATAGAGTTTCACCAAGCTGACCACTAACTTCAGAAAATATTTCTTAACTGTTTCTTGACCATAAGAAGACCAGCACCTCATGAAATGGAGGCTTTAGCTTCATGGTGGCCAAGACAAGCCACGACTGGAGCATTCAGGAGAGTGAATCACCAATAGCTGTGGCACTTTCCAGAATTATCAACCCCTAAGAGCCAAGGACAAAGTGAAAGGTCAGTGAAACTCAGCTAAATTTGGGAGAAAGGAGCAAGTCTGGCTGTCTGCCCCCAGGGCAAGAAGCAGTGGAAGCAGTGGCCCTGCAGCTGCCTCCAAGTGGCTGCTTCAGAGGTCACAGCATGCAGATTGTAGGGGGGCCAAGTGACCATTCAGTGGCTAAGTGCTCTTGCCTTAACCTGCCTGGATCAGGATTGTGGTCTTGGGTGGTGGTCCTGAGGTATACGACCAGTGAGCTAAAGCTGGTGGTGGCTGCAGAGACACTGGTCTCCAAATAGCCCCAGCAGCTTTGAAAACCCAAGCAATTTAGATCAAAGCTCTCCCCTCTGAAAGCAGAGTTCTACTGATCCCAAAAGTCAAGTAATTGACTGGCAACATGAGCAGGCAAAGGAAGCAAAGCAGGCCCAGCAATCCAACTTTAGATTCCTTTCTTGGGGAGAAAAAGGATCAAAGCATGGAACAGGAGGAAGACAACACAGTCAGAACTCCCACACCAAAAGCTTCCAAGAAAAATGTAAACTTATTAAAAGCCATAGAGAAGCTTAAGAAGGATTTTGAAAACCAATTAAGAGAAGTTGAGGAAGAATTGGGAAGAGAAATGAGAATGATGCAAAAAAACCATGAAAAGAGAGTCAACAACCTGATTGCAGAAAATAATACCTTAAAAAATAGATTAATTCAAATGGCAAAAGAGGGCCAAAAAGTCAATAAGGAGAAGAATGCCTTAGAAAGCCAAATTTGCCAGATGGAAGAAGAATCTCAAAAGCTCATGGAAGAGAATAATTCCTTCAGAATTAGAGTGGAGCAAATGGAAGCAAATGACTTTATGAGAAATCAAGATACTATTAAACAGATTGAAACAAATGGAAAAATTGAAGGCAATGTGAAATATCTCCTTGAAAAAAAAAA
>CM053592.1:118388650-118405081 GCA_028646515.1 Pseudochirops corinnae
ACATCTTTAAAAAGATTGATTTCATAAAGGAATTATTGGGTCATTTACAGATATTTAGGGGTGCTAACATTTTGAGGAAACATCTAGGTTACCTAGTTACTAGTTACTGGTGATTAGAGAAATGCAAATCAAAATAACTCTGAGGTACCACGTCTCACCAGCCACATTGGCTAAAATGATAAAACAGGAAAATGACAAATGCTAGAGAGGATGTGGAAAAATTGGAACATTGGTGGAATTGTGAACTGATTCAACTAGTTACTCAGACTAGTTACTCAGACAGAATTCTAGAAAGAATGGACCATGGATTCAGGACAGTACATGGCCAAATAAAACATTCTTAGAATGTTTAGTCTTTCCAGAACCCTTCGGATTGGACAATCTGAAAAAGCTTTCAGATATTTCAAAGGGAATCAGTCTATCCCAATTTATGTATTCGGACTTATATAATACATGGGAAACTAAACCAAATGCTCAACTTCTATGTTTTCTATATAATTAATGGAGTACTCTTTCCATGACTTTCCTTGGTACACTAGATTTTCTTGGTAAATATATTGGAGTAGTTTGAGAACATTTCCTTCTTCAGCTCATTTTTACAGAGGAGGAAACTAAGGCAAACAGGGTTAAGTGACTTGCCCAGAGTCACAAAGCTAGTAAGTGTCTTAGGCAAAATTTGAACTCATAAAGATGAGTCTCCAGATTCCAAGTTGTAATGGCAAGCAAAGTGGTACTTTACTCCTTGTTTCAGTTATTGTAATGGCCAGTAAAGTAGTACTTACACTCCTTGTTCAAGCTATTTAAGTGCCTTTGAGCCCCGCCTGTGATTATATTAAGTCTTTGTTGGAAAAAGCATACACTGTGCTGCCCTTAATAGGCCTAAGGCAGTTTGGAGACCTACCCTGCCCTTAATAGGCCTAACATGAACACATGGAGCACACAGTGGGAAGAACTTATGGAAAGAGCACAATGACATAGGCAGCAACAGGAAGGGTGGAACCAGAAGGAGCAGAGCAGATAAAAACTCAAGCACAAGCTGGAATCAAGCAGAATTGAGAAGGAGAATGCTTGTGATTTCAGCACTTGAGAGCACTGTCTATTGATCTGTCAGACAAAAGCCTTGTCTTGTTTTTGGACAGAAGGCCTGAAAGAGGACTTTACTGCTATTTACAGAAGTCCTGGGACTTTACTGCTGATTTGTGTTTGATTTCTCGGACAGCAGCTTTGTCTGTTGGTTTGTGTTACTTTGTCAGCCAGAAAGTGAATTGAGATGATAGTGCCAGCAATGTGTGTGAACATTGTTGTAACTCTGCTAAGCTTAATGTGTGTAAATATTGATGTGGCTCTGTTAAGCTTTGTCTCCCAAGAAACAGAAACTGTGAAGGGCTTGGAGTGGACTAGTCCCTGTGAGCTGAGGAATGGAGAACTGCCTGCCTATCAATCCAGGCGACAGTGGGGTGAATCCAGGTAAGAGCTGGGAGTATGGAAGAGGAGCCAGGGGTTTTGGAAGTCAACCTCCAGTTAAGATGAAAGAATCTTTACTTGAGTACTCAGGGCTGACTGATGAGATTGTAACTTGTGACCTAGGGGTGGATGGTCTTTGTACTTTCCACTACCCCTTAAAGATGTACTCCTTAAGGATGATTAACTTAAGAACTATTAGAAGCCAGCCTCTACTTAAGAATGAAAGGAGACTTCCCTCAATACCGACTTGATGAGCTGTGACTTACTAAATGAAATGTTTTATTTAAGACTATGTGGCCACCTTAGTAATAAGTTATATTGTTGTGAATGTTTTGCTTTAGTTTATTGCTGAATAGAGAGTTCACTATAGTATGAGATCAGAACCTTAAAGTTATTCACAGCAGCAGTCCTCAGGAGAGTTGCTCATGATTATTAGCTTTACACAAGCCCATTACTCTATTTACTGTGCCACCTAGCTGTCCAAATTCGCTACTTTATCTTGTCTTGCTTTGTTCCATTAAAGGAAAGATGTTTATCTGACTTATATATAGCATGAAATTAAATACAAAGGAAATTCTTCTATGGTGAGGTACTGTGTTCTAACTGTCTATAGGCAAACCAAATTAGCTATGATTTGGAGGGAGAGGGGCATACCAATTTCATCTATGCAGATATAAGTTGCTACTTGCTTTCATGACTTGGCCAAGGTCATACTGCTAGGTAGTATCTGAATCAGCATTTTGGTTTAAGTCTTTCTGACTCTTAAGTCAAGGTTCTGTCTATTTCACCACCTAGGTCTCTTTCTGGTTATGTTTCATGCATTACATTTAAGAACTCTGGGTTACCTCCACTCCATGCTGGAGAACTTTGATAAACAAAGGTATACAATGTATCTCCTAATTAATTCAAGTACATAAAAAAGTTCATCTAATAAAAATAAATTAAAACCTTTGGTAAATTAATTTTAGCCTTATTTTAAGTAGACTCAAACAATAATTATATTGACATCACTATGTAGCTGATCTCAATAGAACCATTAAGACTAGTATTTGCTTAGTTGCCTCATTTTTTATTTGAACTAAAATGGATGAGAATAAATCAGATATAAACAGTAATTAAATTATACAGAAATTTCTGGGTGGAATAAAACAATTCTTTATTATTTTGAGGTAATAGAAACCCTTTTTCTGGCACAGAAAATATAATTAATAACAGTGTTAAAGCTTTGCTTTATATTTTTGGCAATTGAATTAGTTGTTACAGGGGGTATTTGAATATGATATTAATTTGCATTTCACTTGACTGCTTTTTATTGTATTATAACCATGAAACAGAAAGGGTTGGGTTCAACATTAACAAATTGCTATACAAAAAAAAAAAAAATGCCACCCAAGCCTCTGTGTTGCACTACTGTGTTTGACTTGGTATGTAGGGAGTGAAGGAAAAAAAAAAAAAAGAAGAAAAGAAGAAAGAGGAAAAAAAAGTGTTGATTCTTTAGAGAAACATTTCAGCACCAGATCTACACTATCAAAAATAGTCTTTAGAACATAGTCATAGTTTTCTTAAAATTCAGCAGTTTGCAAACAAGTACACTGGGGAGTAGTCTTTTCACACTAAAATATTTTTACTACCTATCAGCAAGTCTTTTAGGAAAGCTTACAGGATCTAAAAGCCTGAAGTTTGCTGCTGAAATAGCAGGGAAATAAAATTCAGTTGATGTTGAGAGGAAAAGGATGCATTAGCCTACCTTTATCATAACCATTGTATTTGGTCTATTATGTAATGAAACAAACAAACATAGTTTTGGTTTTTGTTCTTGTTTTAAACTTTGAGTTTCTAATGTTGAGTTTCATTTTTTTTTCCTTTGTGTAGAAATAAGGGTAAAAAATGATACTTTCTCTTAAATAGCTTGGAATTTACTTACTTTCTATATATTTTGTTTTTACTTATCTATGTGTATAAAGAGAAATATAAACAGATATATAAATAAATAGTATCATACACTTTGCCCCTAGAGTAGAATCTCCTTCAGGGCAGGGAAAGTTTCATTTAAAAAATTTTTTTAGTAGTGTCTGTTTAGCAAGTTCTTATTGAATTGGATTGCATTAACTTTTAAGTATTTTCTAAAACATCTCATTCGGAAGGAAGGAAAATTAATTTTGTTTACAAAAAAAGATCATTTATTTTGGCTCATGTTTTTGTTATAAGCTGATCTCCATGAAAGTAAGAAAAAAGATAAACCTGTGTGTTGTAGGGAAAGGGTCTTACTACTCAGGCATATTACCTGTGTGTTTTTTTCAGAAATATCCTGAACTAAAGATTTTATTTCTGGAGACTCTTATACAGGGTAAAATTCCTTTTTTAATGTCATGTTTCCTTCTCTAGTTAAAAATAGACTCCAATAAATCTACATCCAAATCTAATTCCTCTCAGATGTTCATGTTTTGGCATAAAATGCCCTACGTTGCTGGCTTTGGAATGTGGCTTTTTGGCTTATTCAGTAATCTTTCAGAACTAACTTGTAAAAAGACCAAGAAGTTAGGGAAATCATAGCTTTGAATAAGCAGAGGGATTTCATCTTTTCTTTTATTGACAGTGCTTTCTGTTGGCGGTCATCCAGGCTGCAAATTAAGTTGTTCAAATATTTGCTCATTAGTGACTAAAATAATATTAGTATAATTCATTCCCATTTCATGTTTTCTAAGATTCAAAGCAATGCTTTTCTTAATTCCAAACTCTGAAGATTTTATCTGAGGTTTCCTAATGGAAGGCCTGAAAGTGGTGTTGACATCAGAAGAAAGAAACGACCATATTTGAAAGGTGTTGCAAAGGTGAAAATGATAGTCCTCTGAAATAGATTGGATATGTAGGGGCAAGAGGAAGTGAGTGAAAGGGAGTGAGGAGTTGAGGATGATGCGGAGGTTATGAACTTGGGCAACAGGAAAGTAACTGATCCCCTAAAAGTAATAGGGAAGTTTGGAAGGGCAGAGTCATAGGGAAAAATCTGAGTTCAGTTTTTGATAAGTTGAGTTTAAGACACCTATAGGCATTTTAAGATGACCAAAAGGCAGTTGGAGTTGCAAGACTGGAAGTCAGCAGAGAAGTTAAAGCTTAGCCAGATAAGTAAGATATGAGAATCATTAACAAAGAAACGATAATTAAATCGATGGGAGCTAATGAAGTCACCAAGTGAAATAATATAGAGGGAGAAGAGGGAAGGGTCTAGTGGAGAGCCTTGTGGAATAAGATAAAGGGAGCCCTAGAAGCATGTTGGGAAGTTGTCAGCTTTACCAAACACACATGCATATCTACATATAGTACTACAATCTGTGAACATTTGAAGAAGGAACATAGACTATGACAGGTTGAAGAAATAAAAAATCTTCTCTGTAATTTCTATTACATTGGTGTGATAGCAGAAACATGTACTGTTGGCAAAAGGAAAAAAAGATTCCTTGAAGCTGTAAGTTTGTCACATTTCATACCAAATCAAGATGAAAGAAGAAGAAACACTGATGGAAGAAACTGATTTTGATATCTTGGGAGTCAAGAACACCAACCAACTTGCAGCTCTTAAAGAGGTGGAACTGTATTCCTTTGTTTCTCTTCTTCCCTGATACTGCTTTTTCTCTCCCCTCACTCCTTGGCATGCACAGTGCTAGGCAGAGAATACAAAAAAAAAAGTGCTGAACAAATGTCAAAAGAATTTACTCTTTAAAGAGGCAAAATAAGGAAAAAAAAAAAGTTTGTTTTTGCCTTCTCCACACTGCCAATAACCAGCAAGGGGAACAGTTGATAAACCATTCTTTTTTTAAAAAAATCCTTCTGTTACTACAAAAGAATACTGCTGAAAATGGCCCATTATGAATAACCCTTTAGCAAGAATACCACAGAGGAGGGTGATGGGAGTTTGTTTTCTCAGCCAGCCTTCATACTCCCAAGAAAGAAGTTTTTGCTCCTATTTAGAGGTTTAAAGGAAAAAAAAAAAAAGATGTGTAAAGGATATAACAATATTCAATGACAATTGATAACAATATTCAATGACCTTAAATGTGAGAAACTTTTGTATCTACTGATTGATGCTCCTGGCAATAGTCATGAATGTGAATAGAATGCCAGTAGTATTCCTGTACTTTGGATGCTATATGTCAGCTCTGCCCAGAAGAGGAAGTCTGGCCTAGAAAACCTTTTACGCTCTCTTCCAATTATTATCTTTTCATAAAAAAAATCTTAGAGATAGGGGGATTTTTAAAATTAAAAAAAAATATATACAAATGAAAAATACACATCTGTATATTATATATATATATATAATGTATATGATATTGAGAGATAAACATACACACACATATAAACTATGTTAGCTAATAGCTACTATTTACATAGCAGCTACCATATACCTACAGATACTGTGTTAAGCAATAAACTGTTTATATAGTGAGGAGCGCTCCAATCTGTTGACTCAGTCTCCTAACAGTGTTCTTGCCTTGAGAGTGTCACTTTTGTTGAACACAAATGTTTAGCTCAGTAGTTCTCAACCTTCCTAATGTTGTGACCCTTTAATACTTGTATGTGGGCATGTCTGCATGTGGGAGGACCCACCTGGAGACAGAGGAGCAGTGTCTCAGCTCCTAAGACCATTGGAAATATGTGCAACCCCAAGGGAGTTGCAACCCACAGGTTGAGAACCGCTGGAGCTGGACAGTATACCAGCCCCATGCCAGGAAACAATCTCTTCCATCTGAATTGTCTTAGGAAGATTCTGAAGATGACCTGCTCAGATAAGTTACCAGACACTGAGGTCCTTTTTCCAGCTGAGCTGCCAAGCATTCAAACTCTAATGCAGAGAGTTCACCTCTGATGACCTGGCCATGTTATTCAAATGCCAAACTTACCTTTACCTAAAAGATACTCACACAAGTCAAGCATTCACCGGGAGATTAGAGGAACAATACAAGGACATTCTCAAGGTCTCTCTAAAGAGCTGTAGTATTACTTGTGAGACAAGGGAGATGCTGGACAGGCCTATCCAACATTAAAGAAGGTGTTGCATTCCATGAGCAAAGGAAACCTGAGATACAGAAATCTAGAGACATCTCTAGCCCAAATGTTCAAACAGTCTATTTGTCCCCAACCAGAGGTAGAGCCTTCTGAGCTTGTATTGGATTGATCAGTTACAGTCAAAAACATTGTACTTTGACTGCAATATTGGTCCTCTTTGAGTACAAAGGACGAATGACAACAACTGTGCTAAGCATTTTACAAATATTATTTCACTTAATCCTCATAACAACCTTGGTAGGCAGATACTATCTATTTATTATTATTCTCATTTCACAGTTCAGGAAACTAAGGTCAGAAGAATTTAAATGATTTGCTGAGGGTCACATAGCTAGTAATTATCTGAGGCCACATTTGAATTTAGGTCTTTGTGACTCTAAACCCAACAATCTATCCACTGCTTCCTATATACACATGAGTATATTCATACTCATATACACACACACAGAACTGAATGACAGTTTGCCATATATAAGAGAGCACTAGACAGTAACAGAAAGACCTATTTTCAAGTCCTTCTTTGACATAAACTGGATGTGTGATCCTGGGTAAGATAATTAGCTGATCCAAATGGAATTTGTAATTCACTGGAGTTATCTTCATCAATGGAGTTATAGGTTCACACACGCAGAGGCACCCTCTGTGTGATGGCGGTAGAAGGAGAAAAGACGAATGGCAAGCAATGACGTCCCATTTGCAAGTTAAAGGATAGCTACGACACTCCTATATAGAGACCTTGCAATGAATGACACAGCTTGCACTGCAATGTAAAAGAATGAGGCTCAAAACAGCACATCCTGGGAAACTGCTGGCTGAAGGGGAATGGGGCTATGCATGTGAATGCCACCTTCTACCCATTTGCATTAAATGATTTTTTTTCTGAAGATGCTATTTGTCAAACTGGTTTAATTATTCTCCCTTATTCTTGAAATGCTTTCCCTTCCCATATCCACCTGCTGGCTTCCTTCAAACTCTGGGTAAAATCCCACCTTCTGTGGGAAGATCTTCTGCCCCGATAAGTCTAGTATCTTTCCTCTGTTGGTTATTTTTTATGTATCGTGTATATAACTAGCTTTTATACAGAGTTGTTTGCAGGTTGTCTCCTCCATTATATTGGGAGCTCTTGAGACCCAGGACTTTCTTGCATTTCTTTGTATCCCTAGAGCTTGGCACAGTGCCTGACACATGGTAGGCACCTAATGATAAATACCTATTGACTGACTGACTTATTAGTTACAAATACACTGAAAGGGGATTTGAGACAAAGCTTTCAATAGACCTGAAATATCACCCCAAATCAGTGTTGATAGAGATTAGATAATATCTCCTCTTGGTGAGATGAATTCAGAAACTGTCCAGTAATAGGGGCCAAGTGGTGCATGAGAGCCCTGTATATGGAATGATGTTGACTCTGACACCTAAGGTTCTACATTAAATCCATGGTTAAATAAACTGTTCCTCAGTTTCAGGTTTTCAGTTATCATGATTCTTGATTCCTTTCTTCCAGAGTAAATAAACTGGCTGTAGATGTCAGGTGTGGTAGAAAAAAGTATACAAAAACCTTAACATATTTGTGCACCCAGTTGCTCACAAAGTAAATACAGGAAAAATAGTTTGTTCTAGTAGTATTTTTGTTTCTTCACTAACTGGGTCTAAAATATTCCACTTTTTATTGAACGTTCACTATTTTTTTTTCCAATTGGTTTGGGAATTTTTATTATTGTATGAAGTTAGTGGATTTCAAAATTACCTAATCCTTACTACAAGACTTAGAAATGAAATAAATTAGACCAAAGTTCTTAAATTTTTCTGTTCTGGTCACCTCTGGTGTTCTGCTAAAGCCTATGGACTTCTCTCATAATAATGTGTTTATATGCATAACATAAAATATATAAGGTTATGAAAATCAATCAAATTGAAATATAGTCAAATTAAAATATTTTTTAAAAAATCCATGGACCTCAGGTTAAGAACCCATATTTTATCCAAATTTTGTGTCTCTACAGTAACTCAATGCTTTCTCTGCACAGAATGAAAAAGAAACAAAAGAAAACAAAACCCACAAACATTTATTGAACACTTACTGAGTGCCAAGTATTGTATTAAGGACTGGGGATATAATTACAAAAGTAAAGATGATCCCTTCCCATTAAGAAATTAATTTCCACTGAAGGAGACAGTACACATAGAGAATGGTGGCCAGGGAGACACATTTTGGAAATGGAGATTTTTAAGAATGGTGAGTGGGGGGCCCTGAAGGAAGTAGACCAATATACCCTATCCAGGGACAATGGAAAAGTCAATCTGATCTTTGTTCATGGCTCCATTTTGGCTATGGGGGCTGGGAAGAGGGGAGAAATGATACCCCCCATGGTAGGCAGGCAATTGTTCAGAAGAATTGGCTGGAGAGGAAGGAATGAAATTAGACATGCTTGAGGCACTGAGCTATGTAGCTGCCTCTATTTCATTAGTGTATGGAAATCCTGGTGGAGGAAATTCCTATTGCCAATGCAGGCTGAGACCTGTGATCAAATTGGAGTTTTAGAAAGTTGCCCAGGTCAATAGTGAGAGTTCCATGACTTGCCCCAGGATCATATAACAAAATGTGTCAGAGGTGAGATTTGAATCAAAGTCTTCCTCACCATAAGGACAGCTAACTAGTATACAACATTCATGTATGCCCCTTTTAAGGTTCTGCTCCAGATTCTAACCCACGCTTAGCTGATTCTTTGTAGGGACATGGCAGGCTCCAAAAATAACCTTTGCTTTCTGAGAGATTATATGAAGATTTAGAGAACATCCTTTTGACATCATAAAAAAATATTAGTGTATATAAACTCAATTCTGCAATCCTTAGGAAAGCATTTCCAGGAATTGTGTCACTTTCTCTTAGTATATGAGCCTAGAAAGAATTTACCTTCCCTACTAAGTACAGTAGAATAAGAAATTTATCTCTCTGTTTCTAGAAGCTTTCACTCTATGCTGGGATTTTTAGAACTGACAGAGAAGAGTAAAGATATTGGAAAAAAATCTATAGAAGTTCCTTAAGAATAGAGCAGAATAGAGAAATTGGAAGAAATCTCAAGTTACCTGGCCAAACAACATAGGGTCAGTGAAGCTTAGTTTGAAGCATCCAATTGTTGGCAAGACTATTTCTTTAAGGCAGCATATTCCATTTTGTCAGCACTTTCATTTTTAGGACATTTGTCCTAATTTTGACATAGGACATGAAACTTTCAGTCGGAGATCCTGCACTATAATCCCTAATTAGAATCCTAGTTGTCTTCAAAGGTCAACTCAAGTACACCAGATTTTTCCTGCTCTTCCCGAATTGCTTGTGTCTTTCCCCCACAATAAAATAACAGAAAGTAAAAACAAAAAGCTTACACTTATTTCATATAGTCAACCAGAATAGCATATTTTATTCTCATAATAACCTTGGAAAGTAGGTACTATTATTATTCTCATTTTATAGATGCAAAAGCTGAGGCACAGAAAGGTTAAGCAATTTGTTCAAGGTCAAACAGTTAGTAAAAATAAAAAGCCAATCTTGACCTCAGGGCTTTCTGACTCCAAGTCCAAAAAATCCAGGAAAAGAAAAAGGCAAAATTTCTGCCCCCCCAATCTTGCCCTCTCAGAGTCTCCATAACATGACAGCATTTTACTTGCTCTTTGAAAAATGCAGGAAAAACAAACAAACAAACAAAAAACTAAAGTGAAAATCAAGTATTGTTACTATTTATGAATTCAGGCTAAAATTTCTAAATAGGGAGCTACTGATACAGTAATTCATTAATATTGTGTTTATATTTTAGCTATCAACTAGAATCATTAGTTCATGGTTAACTGAGGTTTCCTCAGTGTTTTATTATCACTAATAATGTAATCAATATAATAATTTAATTTCTATAATCACTGAAATTAGAAGGGGGATACTTGAATTTAGTTCATATTATTTTATAGCATTTGTACTTCCTAGAAAGGCAATGGGAAAAACAAAAAAACAAAAAAATTGACTTTTGGATCAAAATATTGTTAGAGAGTCTGGGTTCTAATCTTGCTTTTGTCATTTGCTACTAAGAGATGTTGAACAAGTCACTTACACACTATGGTTCTTACTCTTCTTATCTGAAAAATGAAATGGTTAGTCTAGTTTTCTCTGGAGGCCTCTTCTAGCTTTAAATCTCTTAATTAATTTTCACATTTATTTTATTTTTAATTTATAGAATAAAGCAAGCATTTCTATAACATAATAAAAAAGGATGATCACACATGAAACTGCAAATCTGTTATTTACAATTTACTATTCCTTTTACATATATAATAAAGTTACATATTTTTTTTCCTTTTTTTTTTCTTCCTTCCTAACCCCAGAGATGGGTATTATAAGACCAATAGATCTGTGTTTCTGTGTGTACTATCTGTGTATATGTAAGATTATTCAATACAAACTTTAATTATCAATTCTTTCTCTGGATGTAAATGTATGAATTTATATATAGCCTTTGTATTTCCTAGTCAGCCCTTTGAGAAGCAATGTAGCAAAGTAGAAAGAATGCTAGCTTTGAAGTCAGAGGATTGGGGTTAAAATTCTGTAATGGTAATGTAAATGGGAAGATCTTTCATCCATTAATAGGCCCATGTGACCTGCTTAAGTCATATGGAAGCCTAGGTGACATGAGTTTGAGTCACATGAAGCCTGTGGTAGGAGGAGCTAGCTGAATGGGTAGAGTAGGAAGGGGTAGAGCCGGAAGGGTATAGCAGAATCCAGAGGAAGTTAGTCAGAATAGTTAGAGCTGAGGGAGAGAGAGGAAGCAAGCAGCGAGCTGTGAGTGTTTATTTGTGGGAAAGCCTTAGCAGGGGGAAGACTTGGGTATAGATTTCTTTGTTGCTATGGTCAATCTGGTTTTCTGGTGTTGAGAGTCGGATTTCTGGTGTTTGAAAAAATATTTTGCTTCTGTCTTCCATGTGGAGAGTCTATTATATTTTGCAATTTGGTATTATGCCAGCATATTCATAGCCACTGTAGGCACTGTGAATATAGCATTGGTGCTACAAATTTCACTTCTGATTCTGTGTGGCCTTAGAAACATTATTGAATAACAACCCCATTTGTAAAATGGAGATAAAAATAAAATTTATGTTAGAAAAATCCATAAAATAGTATATAGCAACGGTGTTTTTTGAGGAATGATGTGAAAAGCTCTTTATAAACTTTAAAGTGGTATATAAATATTATTGTTATTGTTGTTATTACTTGTGTGACCTTGAACAAGTTAATGGAACTTTACTGGAACTCAGTTTCTTCACCTGTAAAATGAAGGAGCTCTATGAAATGGTTTCTGAGAATCTCTTACAGTTCTAGACCTATGATCCCTTATTAACATGTTTACAGAATGATTTCCCAGTATAAAGTTTTCCTTAAATAAATATCACACTTCCCAATAAAACTGTAAACATGGCTAATTAACAATTATTTTCTATTACAAGCATATGTACTTGTACAATTTGACTTCTTCAACAGTGAAACAAAATATTATTCATATTTGCCCATAAAAGAAAAGTTCAAGGCTGTCTCTGATAGAGGCAGTAGAGAACAGAATCAGTAGACCTTCATTATAACGGATACATTGCAATATTTCAGAATGATGAGCAATTAGTAGTATCCCACCATTAAATTTCTGCCCATCTATGATTTTCTTTCTAGGAGTCTCACCCCAAGGGTGGTTTACAATTGCTTTCTTGATGACCCAAGCCCAGCCTTGAAACATTTAAATATGATAAAAATCAATTTTACCAAAGAAATTCCCAAATGAATGCTACTTCTGATATGCATCAGCCTCCAAAGAAATTAAAAGATAAGTAACATGATTACAATCAGATTAGTGAGGCTAGGCAGACAGATGAGATTGCAATACTGTTGGAGTGAAAATATTCACTTCCTAGCGAGTCAAGTTTATATCACATTACATGAAAATGAATTTCCAGTATATCTACATATAAAAGAGTGAGTAAATGAAAACTCCACCTTGTGAACTGAAGATGAGTCAGAGAAACTTCCTTTGCTGCTACTGATTAGAGAATCATTTCCCATCAGTATGTTTTATGTGGTGACTTAGAACTAACTGAATCATTCACTGAGATTGATCTGTTGCTGAAACCAAAGGAATAATTTCTTTGATTAGTACAACTCAGGAGATTCAAGGAATAAATTCAATGGGAGTGGGGAGGGAAGAAAACAATACTTGGCTCTCTCACTGTTATGATTTGAAGAAACTTTGTAGAAAATATAGAAAGGGTTGCATTCACAGAAGAAGAAAGAAATGCATTATGTGGAAAATTAAATGATATCTCAGACAAGGAGAGGTGATAGATTCAAATCATTTTTTTTTTAACTCATACTTTACTCTGTAAGACAATGTAGGTGAAAGTAATTTTCCTATTCACGTTGAAAAAAAAATTGACTGAAGTTCATGAGGGTTAAGTATAGTAGACAAGTTATGTTTCAAAAACAAAATGTAGTATAGAAATCCATCTCGCCCTAGAAGAAAGTAAGGGGTAAAGGGAAGAATAGGAAGAGATATATGATAGGGGAGACTTGGGGAGGAAGTAATCAGTATGATTGTCATCTTGGGGTGGGGAGTAGGGGAGAGATGGGGAGAAAATTTTGAGCTCAAAATCTTTTTGAAATGAATGCTGAAAACTAGAAAATAAATAAATAAATTCTGAAAAAAAAAACACCACCACCACCACCACCAACAAAAAAAAAGTGTAGTAGGATCACTACTATACTAAATACTGTCCCATCTCTAGTTGTTCGGATTGAGATCTGACCACTAGACCCAGATGATTCTGGAAGTGAAAGTGAGGCTGGTGACTGCAGAGACCTCCCTCACTTAAATCCAATTCACTTGTATGTCATCACCTTCCTGATGCCATGGTCCTCTTTGAGAATGAAGGACAAAAAGCAACACTATCCATGGTAATTGTTTCCAATTTATCATTGTATATAGCTAGTTTTTATACACATATACACACATCCATATCTATCTATCTATCATCTATCTATCTATCCTTCATCTATCTATCTATCTATCTATCTATCTATCTATCTATCTATCTATCTATCTATCTTTACAGGTTGTTTCCCCTAATTAGATTGTAAGATCTTTGAAGGCATGGTCTATCTTTTGTCTCCTTTAAAAAAAATATATCTCCAACACTAAGCAGAGCACCTGGAACTTACTAAGATAAATGTTTATTGCTTAATTGATTGGTGCAGTCAATAGATCACTGACCTGGACTCAGAAAGACCTGAGTTCAGAAACAGCCTCAGACTCTTACTAGCTGTGTGGTGCTAGGCAAGCCACTTAATTTTTGTTTGCCTCAGGTTCCTAAATTGTAAGATGGATAAACAGCAGCAAGATGGAAACAACAATCACATCTGCCTTCCAGAGTTGTTGTGAGAATCAAACGAAATGATTTTTGCAAAGAGCCTAGCACAGTGGTTGGCACATAGTAGGCACTATATAAATTGTTAGATGGTATTATTAGAATCTAAAAAATACAAATGCTACTTGAGACAGTGCCCATGATAAAGACACACAGTCTGAAATATCCTAGCTTAGCTCTTTAGACAGAGCTCGTCCTTCATGGACATGAACAACAGAACTGTAGGTATGGCAAACACTGGCTGATGCCATGGGATGACTATGGCCTCTCACGTTATCTCTTTTCATTCTCCTTGACAGTCCCTTAAAACTCCTAATTTATCCTGCAGCTGAAAACCTTTCCCAGCCAAGGTTTGATCTTGAGTTAGTTTCTTCTCTTCCCAAATTGGTAATAACTACAAATCCCTGGGTTTTTGTGGCCAGCCAACCCCATTACCAAAGTTGTTACACAAAGTAATATGTAAGGTCCTGGAGGAAAAAACTGTAACTGACAGAGTGATTAGAAAATGCCTCATGGAGAACATGACATAATAAAAAGGTTTCAAAGGGTCAAAAGAATTAAGGAGGCAAAGAGGGAAAAAAAAAATGTTTTCCAGGCACAAAAGACAAGGCGAAGAAAGGCATAGTTGCAGGAACGTTCTAGAAACAGAGTACTCTGGTTTGGCTAGTGTGTAGAGTATGAGGAAGAAACAAGGCCAAAAAGAGAGACTGACAATATATATTACCTGGAATTCCATACTATATGATTTTAAAACTTTTATTACTGGTAAAGGGATTTAATCTGTGACTTCATTTGTATTGAGAATGCCTAGATGAGGAAACTTTCTTTTATCAGTACAGGTTCCCACTTTCTCTATAACTTAGTTCTTAGTTGCCCAGAACATAGAAGAGTTATATAACTTGCCAAAGCTTACAAAGCCACCATATGCCAACAGTGGAATTTGAACTCAGGTCTTCCTGGCTCATAGGCCAGCTATCTATCAGTGTGTCCTGCTGCTTTAACAAGCAATTCTCTGTTCCTTTGACTAATAATTTGGATGACCAGTACACATCTACCCTCTCCCTCTTGTCCCACACCCCCTTTCCCCCACCTCCTGCCAGTTGTTCTGTGGTATAACATGGCTAATTAGTTTGAGTGGCTTGGGAACATAACTACCAAAAAACATTTAGCTAGTCAGACTGCATCAAAAAGGATGCTATCAAAGAGGTCAGATGGCATAATGGAAAGAGTCAGAAGACACAAGTTCAAATCTTAACTTACTTATTTGTTAGCCGAGTAGATTTGCACACATTTTTAAAACCCATTTAAATCCAAATTTCCTCATTTTTATGTTGTGTATAATTATATGTTCAATTCTTCAAATATTTATTCACCCAACTAACAAGCATTTATTAAGCCACTACTTCAAACCGGGCCTTGGACTAAGAACTTTGAATATAAAGATATAAAGAAAAATTGTCTCTGCCCTTAAATAGCTCATATTGTTGCAGAGGAAATTTTATATGAGCTGACATAATAATAAAAATTAAAAATAAAATTAATAGCAAGAATAGCTCACATTTTTGTAGAAGTTTAAGATTTGCAAAGTACTTCACCAATGCATGTGCGAGTGTGCTGTGTTTTGTCCATGTAGGTTATTCCCATCAACATGGATCTGTCTAGCTGTGGCTTGGAGAAAGGTATACATTGATGTCTCTGGATTCTCATCTCTTCTCAAAAGTGACTTTGATTTCTGCCAGGAGGAGAAGCAGTTAGTTGGGAACAGATGTTGACCATTTTATTCCCAGAGAAAGATTAGCAAGCTAGAATTATATCTCTCTCCCCCCAAAATATTGTTAGTCTAGGGGAGATGCTTTTCATGACCAAGCTAAGCTTTTGATCTCTATCCCTTAATGGGGAAGAAATCCTCCAAGTGATATATTCAAGACTTTACTCCTTTCCCACCAAATACTAATTCCACAACAAACACATGTAGGAAATAGCAAACTTACCATTTATCCAAGCTGACAGTAAACAGAAATTAGAGAAGAGATGCAGGTGAAACTATGCCAGATAATACACAAAATGAATAAGTTCTCCTGTTGATAGCAAGCTATCTAGGTTCAACTACGAGAGAAAGTACCAGATCTTACCCAAAAGGAAAATTTCCTGAAGTCTCCAATATTGGAAGATGGACAAAGGGGACTTGAACAAGGTCCTGGCTTTTCTACCTCTTGGCTTCCTCTGAGTCTTTCCTTTTGGAGATCTTAAGAGATTAAACAGGTGCCTTTTCTGCAGAAACTGGAAGTCAGATCTTTCTTCTAAGATCTTACCAACTCTGCCGTCTTGCATGTATAAAGCACACAATGATCAGAGAAGGTCTGATGATAAGATAACATGATAACATATGATATGATAGCAATGATAAGAGTCTTACGAATATAGGCTGATTAAACAAATGCTATTTTATAGAAA
>CM053592.1:118405181-118419578 GCA_028646515.1 Pseudochirops corinnae
AAATATGCTTTTTTCCTATTAGTTTCAGCAAATCATAGCTGTCATCATAACTCGAATATCAGAGTACACAATGTTGCTATTGTCAAGGGATGTATAAATCTCTAGTGTGAATTTCAAGCCTTTTAAATCTGTTTTTTACATCATCAGCTAAGTATGCCAGAGCTCTTTTAATTGTTCATCAACTGGAATAGCATGGATTTTTTTTTTTGACACAAAACAGTGATTCACATGAGTATGTTATTATAAATGTTGATATTAATCACAGGGCACTCTTATTATGATCTGAGCATTTAATTTCTGCTTCAGATTTCCAGAGATCAATAATTGGCTTACTTTTCTTAACAGTCTTTAAATGGTAGTCTACTAACTGCTAAATTAATTTTTATTTCCATATTGAGCTATATTTTATGACCTGTTTGGAAATGAGATAGTCCTTGACTTTATGAGCTTCAAAGGGAAGATAGGAAAGGAATTGACATATCTCCAGTTTCCTAAGGTTGTTGATCTTCTGGTGTTCCTTTACTTATTTCTTAATTTAGGGATGCTTTTCTTAAAAAGCTGTTTCCCTTCTGCTTCAAATATGTGCTCAAAATCTTTAAATTTAATGTGCTGCAGCTAAATATTAACTAAGAAAAATCTTGAAACCAATCTGTATCTGTTCAATCAACGGCAGAATCATTCTCATAAAAATTCATTCATTCTTTCATTAATTTACTCAATTGTTCAGTCACTTATTCATTCAGCAAACTGTTCTTTATTGTCTACATTACATAATGTATTGGGCAAGATACTGGAGGAGATGAAAGTTAAGGTGAGTTATGCTTCCTCTCTCCAGGAGTTGGGAGTTTAACTGTCTATATTGCAGAGTGCTCATATAAGGCCTTTTGTATCATTACAATTATACTCCTGGTTTGGCAGACTAGAGTTTATTGGTTTCATCAGGGTTACAGTTGCAATTGTTCTATATCCATTCTAGTGCTAAAATAGGACAAAATTCATTTGCCATGCAACTAGGAAGCTTCATTTGGGTACCAGAGATGTGCATTATATTATCAGAGACAAATAATCACTTTGTCGGGATTTATCTTGCAACTGACTGATTTCTTTGTCCTTACATTCATTGCTTGGCTGCCAATCCTTAAATATGTTCATCTAAGTCATAGGTGTGTGGGAGTGTGGTGTAATAGAATGACTGTTCAACTTGGATTCAGAAGAGCTGGTTTCAAATCCTGACCATGCTGGTTATTACTCCTTTTAATTTTTTTTTTAACAGATAAGGAGATAGGAGTGGGGTGAGGTTTTAATTAGATCACTTCTAAAGAATTTTTTTCTACCTTACCTTGGAAATGTAAAGAAAAATAGGTTAGCATGCCCAGAGGACCAATGAGAAAGGCTTTTTGCTCATCATTGGGATTAAAAATTATTAAGGACCAACAAAATACTGAAGTCTAAAACAAATAAAAATCCACTCAAACAACAATGTACCAGATCATCAATTTCCTTATTTATTTGTGTATGCATGCGTGTGTGTGTATATGTGTGTGTGTGAGAGAGACAGAGAGAGAGAGAGAGAAACAGAGACAGAGACAGAGAGTGAGTTAGTTCTTTTTTTCCAGTGAATAAGGATGTATAAAATGGAAATAGATATGACATAGACTCAGATAGTTGTTACAGTAATCAGATAGTTGTTACAGTAGTTTCTGGGTCTAACTGTTCTTGCCAGCACTGATGGTAGCATTGTACCTCAGACAATCAGTATACATTTATTAAATGCCTACTGTTTAGTGGCACTTAAGTGACTACTATTTACCAAATATCAAGTGCTTGGGTTAAGCAATAGGGACATAAAGAAAGGCAAAAGAAAGTCCCTGCCCTTTAAAACCTTACAATCTAATATGGGAGACAACAAGTAAATAACTACGTATAAACAGGCTATGTAGTTATGGTTACATTGGAAATAATCAATAGGGAAAGTGCTAGAATTAGGAGAGATCTTGTATTAGACAGCATTTTACCTGGGACATGAAGGAAGCCAGGGAAGCCAGGAGTTGGAGTTGAGGAAGGCAAGTATTATAGGCATGAGATTTAGTCAGTGAAAATGCCTACAGTCAGGAGATAGATTTACATCAACTTGATAAAAGCATATTTGAAAAGTGGCTGTGACTTACTGATTTGCTAACTGCGAGAATGAGAAACACACTGGCTTCCCAGAATGTTTCCTCCCCCTCCAAAAGGAATGCTAAAATTTTATCCCTATTGTGATGAATGAAAAGTCTAAGAGAAATAATTTCTGAGGGGTCAATAATCAATTTATTAGTTGTAACTAGCAAATAATAAAAAAGAGAGGTCAGTAGTCTAAAAAAGGAACCTTGGGAGACTGAGGTTTTAAATATCTTTGCAAGAGTAGGTGTTCCCTGCAGGTGGTAATCAACTCTTGATGGTTAACCATTAATGAAGAATGAATACTATAATGAGAAGTAAGTTTATTCTAATGAGGGGCTGAGGGACTTGACTCTGATCACCTCACTTTTGGACAGAAGTTCAAAATTTATTTGATCTACTGCCCTCTTTAAAAAAAATTACTCAGTGCCCCTCTGGAAATTTACATTCTTTAACCCTTTAACATTTTTAAAAATTTGCATCATTTCAATAAAATATAAAATATATATTTTAAAAATTGATGAAACTTAAATGTAATAATTGTTTAAATTTGTGTTTTTTTCTGCATTGAATGAAGATGCAATTTGTATCACTTAACTGTATTATACTATATTGTAAATAAGTCATTACATGCTTGCCTACCAACACTTGCTCATTAAGACCTTTTGGGCACTTGAACACTGATAGGATATAACTTATATTTTGTGCATTTATTTGGAAAATAATGTAATCACTACAACTTTAACTCTGTTACCCAACAGATATAACATGTACAAACAAGTTTTTGAAAATTTTCTTCTCTTCTTTCCTTATCTTTCCACCACTCCTTTATATTTATTCAATGCCCCCAATTTTCCTGAGGCTACTGCCATCTCCACTCCCTAGATGTTCCAGTGCTCCCCCAACAGGTGGATCACCCACTTTGGGAACCTATGCCTTGGATAAAGACTCATTTTTACCTAGACCACCTCGCCTTCACTGTCCCTCCCCTCCCCTCCCCTCCCCTCCTTTCCCTGAGCAAGGTAGACAAAGAGATCTATGTCTACACAGACCACTTACATAGTAAAGGCTAGAACTTACCTACACCAGGTTCTTTTTCCCCTTTAATAAGAACTGGTTGGTTGTCCTTCACTCTGGAAGAGGACCAAAATGACATCACTATGCTAGAGTCAAATTACACTGTGTCTGACTGTGGCTGATCAGACCAAGACCAATAAAAGCGCAGAATATTCTACCACAGGTTGGGCACAAATAGTCTATGTGAACATTGGGCATGATTTCTCTAAATTTGCTCATCTCTAGTTTCTTTTGAGCTACTTCAGTTCTGTTTTGCTCATAGAGCACAGCAGTTTCTCTGATGTAGGCATCCCATGCTAAGTGGTCCTGTACCAGTGTCTCCCATGTTACACAATCAGTTCCAAAGTTCTTAAGAGAGACCTTGAGAGTGCTCTTGCATTGCTTCTTCTGACTCCCATGTGAATGTTTGTCCTGTGTGAGCTCTCCATAAAATAGGCCTTTTGGCATAGGACATCTGGCATTTGAACAATGTGGCCAGCCCATCAGAGTTGCACTCTCTGAAGTAGAGTTTGAATGCTTGGCAGTTTAGTTCCAGAAAGTTCCTCAATATCTGGCATCTTATCTTCCTAGGTGATCTTCAGAATCTTATTTTGACAATTTAAATGAAAACAATTCAGTTTTCTGGCATGGCATTGGTACACTGTCTAGATTTCAGAGCCATACAACGAGACCAGCACAACAAGCTCTATAGAGCTTCAGTTCGGTAGTCACTCTAACACCCAGATGGTGAGCATGTGTCAACTTCATTATCAATGTGTACATTCTTGGAAAATACTACCAAGTTAAGCAAACTCATCCACAGCATTCAAAACTTCTCCATTTGCTGTAACTGGTGGTTCTATGCATGGATGGTGTGGTGGTGGCTGATGAAGCATCTGTATTTTCTTGGTGTTAATTGTTAGGCCAAAATTAGCACAAGCAGCAGAGAATTGATCCATAATTTGTTGCATTTCAGTTTCAGAGGCTGCATTCAGTGCACAATCATCTGCAAACAGAAAAAATCATGCACCAATACTTTCCCTACTTTGGTCTTGGCATGTAGTCTTCTCAAATTGAAAAATTTATCATCAATGTGGTAACTGACATTGATGCCATGTTTTGTTGTTGTCTTTTCCTCACTGAAGGTATTTGATAACATGGCTGAAAACATCATGCTAAAAAGCATGGGAGCAAACATACGGCCTTGTTTCACTCCTTTAGTGACTGGGACAGCATGAGTGGGATCCTGCCCAAAATTGAGGACAATGTTAACCCAATCTCACCTTCAGCCCTGTCCTTCACAAAGACAATATTAATAGGCAATTAGTAATCATTTCTTTCATTCCCCCATTTGATTCTATTAAGAGATAATCTATTTTAAAATTACCTTTCCTCCTCATACCTCATCTTCCAGGATTAGAGTAGATTAAGTGCTAAAGGACTCCCTGTCCCAGTAGAATATACTAGAAAGGGGCTTCTTTACTTCTAGTTTTCCAAATTTTTTTCAATGATTCAGTACCGCAAGTGTTAAAACACTCCAGAGGGGGAAAAAAAAAACCAAAACAACCACGCAAACAAATAAACCCAAAACAAATCTTAAGTATTTCCCCAATTCCTCACAGCAATGTGCCTAAAGCAACACTAAACTGTATCTCCTCCCTTCAATAGCTGACTTTAATGTCTCTAATCACTTCACAATTCAAAATGGAACTTTCTTAGATTTGACCACCTGTATCTCTATTTAATTTCTACCTGCTGACACATTGGAGTCAGGAGATAGCACTTCATTAAAAGGTGAATTATTGTCTTTCACCTACTGACCTACAGAAAGTAGTCTGGACTAATTGATACATCTCTTTAAGCTATTAGGTCTTTTGAGAAACTCCCTTAATGCTTTCTTCATAAACAAGATTTTCTTTTCATTGTTTTTCTGAAACATATTTTGTGCTAGAGATTACTCAGTACTATCTGGAACAAACTTGGCCTAACATTATTAAAGGCAATGAAGGTGGTTTGCTTGATCTGTATGCAGTGAAGTAATGCTTTTGACTCTCTAAGAGGTCTCAAGATAAATATACAGTGAGTTTCCTACTGACTAAATATTCAACTCCTGGGGAAAAGTAAGGAAGACAAAAGAGGTCCTGTGGGGAAAGGGCAATTGTTCTTTGCCTACTTAAGCAGTGAAATTTTCAGACATACTAGTGAGAGATCTCTTTAATTCTTTCTGAAGTCCTTGACAGAAAGCTACTTTACTTTTGACAATTATTTTCTTCTTTCATTTCCAAAAAAAGAAGGCTAACAAGCTTATCATTTGGAAGAACACTGTGATAAGGAAGACTTAATTTAGACTCAAAAGCTCTGAGACAAACATCACATCACCATCATCCTTATTATCACCATCCCTCACATTTCTACATAAACTTAGCATCTACAAAAGCTTTTCTCACAACAGTTGAGTGAGATGGGCAGTACAAGTTTTATCATCCCTATTTTATGGATAAAGAAACGGAGGTTCACAAAGGTTAAGGGACTTGCCAGTAGGAATTTGTGGATTTAGGACGCCTGCTTCGCTCTTTGCTGGATACCTAACATGTGTAGGGCATTTGAAAAGTGTGGAGCGTAAAGAGGTATAATACATCAGTCTCTGTTCTTAAGAGGCACACCGTCTAATAGGGAAAACAGGGTAAATGTAAAAAAACTAAAGGCGAAATAAGTAGTTGATAAATGGGAAAGGATAGTCATGACATAATGATGATGGTAATGATAGTATCAATAAAAATAACTAGCATGTATATGGTTTTTAAAGTTTTAAAAGTATTTTTCATATGTTATCTCATATGATAACATGTTATCAAATGTTAACTGTAAATGTTAAATGTAAATTGTAACTACTCTTTCATACAGTTTTAGGAGACAGCCACTAAGATTTAGACTTTGTTGAGTAGGTAGATTACAAAAAGCGTTCAGTTTTGAAAGTCACATAACATTTGAAACTCAAACAAAATTGTTTTAGGTCAGTTATGAATTATTTGGGCCAGTAATAACTGATCATTTAGAGAAAAACATCCTTGCCATTCTCAATTCAACTTCCTGTCTTTCTGCTAATAATTTGAGAAATTTTCAAATCATTAAAAGAAAAATGCATAATAATGATTTTGGACAAAGTTCATCCAAATGACTAAATTTTTAGTGTTGATGTTTGTCTAGAAAGCAAAGCAAATCAGTCCTTGAAATCTAACCACAGGGAATTTAGTAGTAAAGTTGGATAAAGTTAGACTATTCCTGAAAAAGTGCCTTTTTGAGAACATCACATTTTATAACAGTAATAACTAATAGAAAGGTAGGAACTGCATCAAGACAAGGACAGTACATTAGCAGGAGGTTAATGAATAGTTTAAAAGGAACATTAAATGAACTGGAAAAAAGTTACAATCTTAAATTTAAGAAGTCTAAAGAAAAAGTAAAAAAATAATAGACAAGGTAGTAGTTAAGTAGTCTCTTCTCTGCATTTTAAGCGACCTTGATGGTTTTTTACATTACTGTCCTTTTCCTGATATACTCTCCCACCATCACTGATCTAATTCCTTGTAACAAAGAAAAATAGTTAAGCAAATTCAACTGGCAAAGGAACCATTCTGAAACTATATGTTACATTTCATACCCATAGTCCTCCACTTCTCTAGTGAGAGGAATGATGTCAATATATTATCTACTCTTAGAGATTATTTTTAGTTGCTCATTAATCTGAATTTAAATATCTTTTAATGATGTTCTTATTTACATGACTGTATTCATGCTATTGTCTTGGTTCTTTTCATCTCCTGTTGTCTTTCCAGGTTTCTCTAAATCTTCATATTTTTTTTCTTGCATCACAACAATATTGCATTGAATTAATCTAACAATAGCTTTTCAACTATTCCTTAATGAATGTGCAATCACTTTCTTTCAAAAACTTGTCATATTTTTTTTACCCCTCATCTGTTGAAGGCTGTCACTTGGTGTTATAAACATGTCAATTCTTCATATTTTTGGATTTTGGACTTTTGTTAAATATAAGACATCCTTCAAATATTTTCATGTTTTATAGTTTTGTTTCTATCTACATTCATATTAACCATGAAAAATATTTTGATTTTATTTAGTTATAAGGGTCTTTTATCTTTTATGATCTCCTTGATCCACAGCCCTATGTCTTTATTTAGTTATTGTGTTTCTAAACTATCAAGAAAACTCTTGTAGATGCTCTATGTTTATTTATTTCTTAAGTATTAGTTTTAGTAGTCTTTTTTTTATTTTCTGGAAATTTTCTTTGCTTTTTCTTGCCATAAATTATGACCAGATTATATTGGCTTTTCTTTTTCGATAAGTTATTTCTTTCAGCTTCTGTTTTTTGTTTTTGTTTTGTTTTGTTTTTCTGGGATTTACTTTTCAGAAATTACTTCTCTTTTTTTTTATTTTTATATTTTGCAAAAAACATTTGTTAAATGCCTACTGTTTGTCAGTCATTGTACAAAGATCAGAGGATATAAATAAAAGCATAAGTATGGTTTCCTGCTCTTTAGTAATTCACATTCTAATTAGAGAGATAACATGCAATCACTTATACACATACTAGCAATATACAGTATAAATGAGAGGGGGTTTCAGAGGGAAAGTATGAGTAAAGGAGTAGGGAGGGTGACAAAGAATGGTTTCTTGCAAAAGGTAGGGTCTGGGCTAAATCTGAAGAAGCTAGGAAAGTCACTAGATGGAAGTGAAGAGGGAAAACGTTCCAGGCATGGAGAATAGCCATTAAAAAGGCATGTAAACAGTAGGAGTGTTGGTTGTATAAACAATAACAAGAAGATCAGTGATGTTAGATCATAGAATATGTGGAAGGAATAAAGTGTAAGGAGACTGGAAAGGTTAGAAGGAGCCAAGTTATTGTTGTTCATCCTTTGTTTTTGAAGAGGACCAGTGACATCACAAGGGTGATATCTTGACTTGCCACTGAATTGGATTTATGTTAGGTAAAGTCATCAACTTCATTCTCTCTTCCAGTCATCAAAGTCCAGTGGCAAGACAAAAATCAAGATGACTAGTGGTGCCTTAGGATGTTGTGGATAGTCTTGGTGTCTTTGATGTCTAACCAAATTCTTAGTACTTCATAGTGCCTGCTTTAGCTGCTTTCATGGCCATCAGAACAAATTATTCTTATCTATCCATTCTGCGGGGGAAGTGTTGTTTTTTTAAATAAAATATGCAGAACAAAGTCTCCTGGATTTTAATTGTTTCCCTTGTCTGCTTCAATCTAGTTCTATAGATCAGTAATTGGCTGTAGTCAACTGTACTTTGAGAAGTCATTCATACTAATTTTGGGACATCACAGAATAGATCTTCCTGCATTAGAAAGATTCAAGCTTTGCACAAATATTTAAAGAAACAATCACTACCTCCCCAGGAATATCATCCTCAGCAGAATTGTAAATGGTTGACATCTTTCCTAGGTGAAGTACAAGGTGAATGAGAAGAAAGAAAAGTCTAAGATACTCTCTACATAACAGTGGGTTCACCAGAGAACACAACTTTGCTCATATGAAAGAGAGCTCTAGAACCCAGTAGGAGTCAACACATTCATGTCTCTTGGTTTGATGTAATGGGTTCGTGGAGGTTGTTTCTTTCCTTCTATCACTGGAAGGTCCATCTTAGGTGGCTTGAAGGCTGCTGGGTCTTCTCCAATTCTAGTTGCCTGAACCTGAATGAGCTCCATTGGTGATGGCTTCTGAGTACCTCTGTAAGACTGGACACTGAAACACCAGTTGGATTTCTGAAGGGTTCTTGGTCGAAAAAGGCTCCATTTTTCAGATGAGGGTTTGTCTCTATCTCCATTTCCAGAGTCCATACTGCTGACATCTAGGCCAGGTAAGGAAGTAGAAGGTCCATGAGTAAACCAGCCTCTAGCTTTTTGCTTGGGAGAAGAATAGGGTGTGCTACTCAGAGAAGATTGGGTTGAAGCAATCAGTCTGTCTTCTTTTGTCACTTCTCCATTTTGTAACTTCAACTTATGGACTGCCTCTGCCACATGGTGGTACTTGATTTCTTCTGTGGTGAGGCCTTTATGGGGAGTGTATCCTGCATCTGTCAAACCTGCCTGCCGCTCAAAGTGCTGGATGTTCTCTTGTGTCTGTTTTGTAATTAGAGAATTCATGATGACGTGTGTAACCTTGGCCTTCACCACTGGGGTCTTGTTGATTTGGTTACTGGAAGCTGAGGGGATTACAGAAAAACTATTTTCTTCTTCTTCAACCTTGGAAAGCTGTAGGTACTTCCAATCTGGGATGACCGGCTTTTTCCACAGAACCTTACTGCACATGTCAGATGAAGGTGGAGTCATTGATGTGGGATCCTCCAGGACATCATCATAACTGAATGCCCCTCGATACATTCCAATTGGCAAAGACATCTTGCCTAGAAGCCCACCTGTACTGTGCTCAATAACAGGCACATCTGGCTTTCTGGATGATGCCATGAAAGATTCTGATCCAGGTGTTTCTCTAGATAGATTCCCAAGGTGAATGTATATGAAAGTTTTGCAGATAAGATAAAGATATCAAAAGAGAACATTCTGCAGCTAGTGATGAATTAGCAAAGAGTCCCAAGCAGCTCTCATACAGAGGCTCTACAGATAGCTGGGTTTCCGTGAGGAGGGGGAGGTTGGGATGGAGGAAAGGGGGGAAAGAGACAGTCTGCAGGCTGAGGCTCCACCATGGACAGGAAACTGAGACTAACAAGGCTCCAAGTCCCTGTCACTACCTAAGCACCAAAGCTCGGGGTGAACGGAGGCCATGATGCAAGTAGTGCCAAGACCCAAACAGACCTCAGCTGGGAGAAGTAGAGTGAAGAGCTGAGGGAAGTCGTCACATGCTTGGGGATCTACCACTCACTCACCAGGTTATGAAAGATCATTAAAAACCAAACAGAGGGATTTTTCTATTTTATCTTAGAGCAGCAGTTCTCAGTCTGTGGGTTATGTTCAATTTGTAACAATGAAAATACATCCTGCATACCAGATATTTACATTATGATCATAACAGTAGCAAAATTACAGTTATGAAGTAGCAACAAAAATAATTTTATGGTTGGGGGGTCACCGCAACATAAGGAACTATATTAAAGAGTCACGGCATTAGGAAGGTTGAGAACCACTGTCTTAGAGGAAATAGGGAGTCAAAGGAGTTTACTAAGTAGGAGCTGATGAAGCCAGAGCAGTATTTTAGGAAAATTATTTAGTAATCTGAGTAGAAGATGGACTAGAGTGGGGAGAGACTTGAGAAAGGGAAACTGATGAGAAGGCTATTTCAATAGGCCATGCTTTTCTATGTACACAGGGAAACTGAGGTGCCAATAAAGCAACCCTCACAATCAGAATGAAGCAAAAATGACCCTGTATCTTAATAAATGAGATGAAGGTTACGATGTTCAAATTTGATGCTGGAACTGGAAAGTTAGCCAGTGAATGTTGAGTTTTCACATTAGTGTTTCTGTTAGCAAAAACTGAAGCACTCAGGAAGCACTCTCTGAAAGATTGAGTCTCAGAAAAAAAGTTCCATGTTTAAAACCCAAAATTGTTCATAAAGATTTGCAAACAAGGAAGTTAAAGTTTGAAATCTGTAAGACATGGCTAGAGGTTATTTTTCCTTTAAATATCCCTACAGATTATATGCTCTATCCATCTTTTACAGAAGATGGCTGGCTAATCAATTTATATTGTAGTTTTGGTAGTAATAATCTTTAAGAACACCCTGATTCAAGTGACAGATGCAAATTCATTCTCTCTTAAATATTCTCATTTCAAATAGGAATTCAGTGGAAAAAAAAGTAATCCATTCTTTGAACAATTTTTCCCACTGGAATTGAACATCCCTGACCCTCTTGTTCTCATCACATGCAATATTCTATTTTGTAATTCAAAGTTTTTTCGTTAGCTGTCCCCCATGCATGAATTGCTCCCCTTCCTTACCCCTGATCCCTTCTATCACTAATGTCTTCCATTTGAAATTCCCACCAGTTTGTCCTGTATATAACTTATAAATTGTTCCAACCATTAGAATGGGAGCTCCTCAAAGGCTGCGAATGTGTTTTTCACTGTCTTTGTATCCTTGGCACTTAGCAATGTGCCTGGCACATAGTAAACACTTAATAAACATTTGTTGACTTACTTACTAAGTTGAAGAAAAAATCTGGTGGCAATAATTTAAAAGTTGTAGTCATAGAATTTCTGGAAAATGGGAATGCAGAAATCAAAACAAAATAATCCCTCCCCTCAATGAGCTTGCATTTTACTGGGGAGCAGACATGGACACAGATAAACAAATATAAAATAGAAACAAATTCATATGATGCAATTTCCAGAGTTGGAAAGAATATTCACTTAAACAATAGGGGGAATCAGAAAAGGCCTTTTGGATATGATGGAAATTTATCTGAGCTTTAAAGGGATGAAGGTTTTCCCAGAAATATACTTAATGAGGAAAGCATAGGGGCAGACTGCATAAAGGTACAAAAACTGGAGATGGAAAGCTCCCTATGGGCATGGCAAGCAGACCAGTTCGGCTGTAATGTACAATGTGTCAGGGGAGTCTAAAAAGTGGGAATGATCGATTGGAGCCAAATTGTGAAGAACTTTACTGGCCAAACAGAAATTAGTATTTTATCCTCAAGGCGACAGGAACATACAGAAGTTTACTGAAAGGGAAGTGCCATGGTCAAAGTAGTGCTTTAGGAATACAAATTTGACAATTCTTTGGAGGATGGATTAGAGATCTGAGGAACTGCAGCTTTAGAGAGACAAATTAGGAGACTATTATAATAGTCTAATCCAGTGCTGTCTAAAGAAGAAGTCATAGACCCCCAGGAAGATATGAGCTACCACAAGGAACCCTAGACCAACAGATCATGAACCTCGTCTCTAAGACAACCACATCTACCCTAATTCCCCAACATTCCTACACTCTGCCCAAATGTGCATGCTCCCAGCTTTCCTTCTTTTGAATGAGGGTGGCCATAGCAGTGGCTATGCAGGTGCCTTTGGGAAAATTCCTTTTTCCAGTCAAATATATTCCCTGTTCCAATATCACCTCAGGGCTTCATTAGGTGCTTTATGATGGTAGACTCCACGCTCCAGAACAACTACTGGCGAGTAGCAACCAGCCCTCCTTTCTTTTTGTTTTGTGAAGGATAGAGTGAGTGTCACAGAAAGAGAAGGCATGGGTGAGATCTTCCTCATGGATCCCATTTCATTCTTCCCACCATCTCAAAAAACAAACAAACAAAAAACCCAATTCCCTTCTAAACTCCCTTATTTACTATTGAGGGCACATCTAGCCTTCTAATCACCAAAGTTCACAAATAGTGTCATCTATTGCACTGTATGGTTGTGAATATTAAATGAGACAATACATGTAAAGCCCTTTTCAGACCTCAAAGTACTGTATATTAGTTTTTGTTATCTTATTGTCTTCATATCTTACTTCACATTCAAACTTAGTCTACTTAGTAGTCAAATCTCATTATTTCTATTTCTAAAACGTCTCTCGCTTCTATGCCCTTCTATTTACCCCCACAGCCATCATAACAGTAGAAACACTGACCACTTGTCATCTGAACTACTACATTAGTTTCTTCATTGGTCACTTTCATCCTGGATGACTAGAAGAACTGTAGTGCCCACAATAGAAATAAGGAAGTTAGGAGGAGAGGAAAGTTTGGTGGAAAAGAAAATGAGCTCTGCTGGAGACATATCAACAACTATGGAATACCCATTAATTTTGTCAAATATGAGGGTCAAGCACAGGCACCTGTAGCCCTTTTCAGTGGAATGTGTCCCCTGTCTTAAAAGCTGTTCTATGTTAATACTCAAACTGTTCATGATTCTATCAGCATTGAGAAAATCCCATTATGGAAATGTACTCAGAAAATAGATCAGGACTCATTTATGGCCCAAGAGATAAGCCAAGGTAACTGACAAGGTACACAGGGGTTAAATGACTTGTTGAGGTCACACAGATTATGTTTTAAAAGGTTGTGTGTATTTCTCATTCTGTGTTTAGCACTTCATTCACTACATCACGTTGCCCTACTGGTTATAATACTGAAATAAATGATATATTATCAATTATTTATGATATTTCCATAGTTGATTTGTAGGTTACATGAAATATTAGGACTGGAAGATCTATTAGCAGTAAATCTTTTTCCTTTTTTACATTAAATTTTATGATTACTTTTAGTTTACATCATTAATTTCAATAAGATTTTGAGTTACAAATATTTTCCCTGTCTTTCCCCTACTCCTCACCCCAAAACAGTGATCCCACTGTATACCCTCTCCCCCAATCTGCTCTCTCCTATATCCTCCCCATCCTTCCTCCTACTTTCCAGTAGAGCAAGATGGATCTATTTCCTCAGTGCCTGTATATCTTATTTCCCAGTTGCATGTAAAAATTAATAATAGCAATTATTATTATTTTTAAACATTAGATTTTACAACTTTGAATTCCAGATTTTATCCCTTCCTCCCTCGTCACCCACCCTTACTGGGAAAATAAGCAATTGAATATAGGTTGTGCATGTGTAGTTACACGAAACAGTTCCATAGTGGATATATTGTGAAAGACTGACTATATTTCCCTCCATCCTATCCCAACCCACACTTGTTCTATTCTCTACTTTGTCCCTATCCCTTAACAGAAGTGTGTGCTTCTAACAAACCTCTCCCACACCTCCCCTGCCCTCCATCCTCCCTCTTCTCATCCCCTTCCCCCCTACTCTCCTGTAGGTCAAGATACCCAATTTAGAATGTGTGTCATTCCTTCCCTAAGCCAAATTCAATGAGAGTAAGGTTAATCCATTCCCTTTTGCCTTCCTGTTCTTCCACTTCATTGTAACAGTTATCCCTTGCCTCTTCTATATGAGAGGATTAACCACATTCTATCTCTCCCTGCCTCCTCTCACACTATTCCTCTCCCACCTCTCAATATCACCTTTTAAAATATTATTCCATTCTATTCAATTGATCCTATGCCCTCTGTCTACATACACATATACACATACACTCACATATGTATTCCTACACATATATACCCTCCTATATGTACATGTATACACACACACATACACACACACACACACATATATATATAT
>CM053592.1:118420078-118460658 GCA_028646515.1 Pseudochirops corinnae
CTTTCCTCTTACTATTATTTCCCTCCCTTTTATCCAGCCCCCCTTCTTATCTCCCATTACCCCTCCTACTGCCAATAGGGCACAATGGATTTTTATTTTTTTTATGCTTATTGGAGTATTTCCTTTTTGACCCCAAACCAATGAGAGTAAATTGCATACAGTGCTCCTCTCCCTCCCTCCTTTCCCTTTATTATAATGAGTTTTTGTGTTTTTTCCACATTAGAATCTTAAATTTAACTGATTATGTTGATCCCTCTTTGAAGAACCAATGAGAATAAAGTTCATATGATGTTCATCTCCCTCCCTCCTTCCCCTCTACTATAGTATGTTTTTATGCCTCTTTGTGTGGCATAATTTACTTTTTTTCTTCCTTATCCTTTCCTTTTCTCCCATTAACAGTCCCTTTGAACCCCTTGATGGTTTTTTTTAATCATCAGATTAGTTCATTTATACCCACACCCTCTATCTATGTATATTCCTTTTAAAGGTCACGATAACCATATAAATTTCAGTATTGACAGGTATGAGCTTCGCATATAAGGATGTAAATAGTTTGTTCTTACTGAATCCCACGTTATGTGCATATATGCGTGTGTGTGTGTGTGAGTGTATATTTTCCTTGTTTACCTTTTTATGTCTTTCTTGAGTCTTGTAATTGGAGATCAGATTTTCCACTGAGCTCTGACTTTTTCATCAGGAAAGTCTGAAAGACCCTTATTTCATTAAATGACCATATCCTTGCCTGAAAGATTATGCTCAGTTTTGCCGTGTAGTTGATCCTTGGTTGTAGTCCTAGCTCTTTTGCCTTACAAAATATCAAATTCCAATCCCTCTGATCTTTTAATGTAGCTGCTAAATCCTGCGTAATCCTGACTGTAGTGCCATGATATTT
This sequence comes from Pseudochirops corinnae, assembly GCA_028646515.1. Classification (NCBI taxonomy): domain Eukaryota; kingdom Metazoa; phylum Chordata; class Mammalia; order Diprotodontia; family Pseudocheiridae; genus Pseudochirops; species Pseudochirops corinnae. Next base: position 118,420,971 of record CM053592.1, read on the forward strand.
GAATTGTTTCTTTTTGGCTACTTGCAGTATTTTCCCCTTGACCTTGTAATTCTGGAATGTGGCTTTTGTATTTCTTGGAGTTTTCAATTTGAGATTTCTTTCAGGAGAAGTCTGGTGAATTCTTTTGATAACTATTTTACCCTCTGATTCTAGGACTTCAGGACAGTTTTCTTTGACAATCTCTTGGAGAATGTTGGCCAGGCTGCTTTTTTCATCATGGCTTTCTGGTAGACCAATAATCCTTAGGTTATCTCTCCTGGATCTGTTCTCCAGGCCAGTTGTTTTTCCAGTGAGATATTTTGCACTTTCTTGTAATTTTTCCATCTTCATGTTTTGTTTGACTGATTCTTGCTGCATCATAGAGTCCTTAGCTTCAATTTGACTGATTCTGGTTTTAGTTAATTATTTTCCTTGGTTAGTTTTTGAAGCTCCTTTTTTAGGGAGGTACTTTCTCAAGTTAGATTTTGAACCTTCTATCGCAGTTCACAAATTTTACTTTTTAAGGATTTGTTTTCTTTAGTTAGATTTTTTTCTAATTTGGTCACTGTAGATTTAAATTTATCTTCTACCTCTCTAGTTTGGCTTTTAAAATATTTTTTGAGCTCCTCCAAGAATGCTTTTTGGTCTCAAAAGCAGTTCATATTTCCTTCTGTGGTCTCAAGTGTGGCTACAGAGTCCATGGTGTCTCCTGAAAGTGATTCTTGCCATTCACAATAATAGAATTCAATTGTCTTCCCTTTGTAAGTTGCTTCTGGCCCATTTTGATTGCCTGTTTCCTGACCTTTAAAGTATATTTCTGCTTCTGGGGCACAGAGGGTACTGACTCACACTTCTCAAGCTGAGAGCTAGGTTCCTGGTTGTTGACTTTGTGTGCTGTAGCCTTTGGGTGTCTAGCCCGAGGCCAAGGCCAATGTTGCCCCTGAGTTAGGGAGGAGCGTTCTGTCTGCTCCAGATTTCTGCCTCTAGGCTCCTGGGTTATAGCTCAGGCAGACTCAGCAGCTGGCAGCCAGCAGAGCTGGTGCTGCAGATTCCCCTTGTGGTACTAAAGCCCACCTGGGCTTGTGTTGTTAGGGCTTGCTGGCTCTACCTCCCTGGACTTTGGGAGTTCCTGCTGGTTAGCTGAGGTGGGGCTTTTTGGGACCCCTCCTGCCCTTCACTTCAGACTCCTTACTGCCTGGGTTACACCCTTTCACTGTGACTCCTATGCCTGAAGCTATTTCCACTATTTCATGATTGTACTCTGGGTATGCCATTTATCTCTGGGTTTTCTGGGTCAGGGAGGGGGAATGGGAGCAGCTAGGGATCACTCTGCCATCTTGGCCTCTGGAAATTCAGATAGGTGATTTCCAAATTTCCAGGCTATGGGCTGATAGCCCCAGGAGAAGCCACTGTTGCTGCTGCAGGCCCTGTGCCCTCTCTCACCCAGTTCTGACCAACTGATACTCTGTCCTGCAGTGAGAGGGCTGTGAATTGACCTTGTGATGGGTGAGGCTGCTGGTTGGGGCTCCATCTCACTCTGCTATAGTCTGCTGTCTGCTCCACACCGGTACCTCCAGGTGTGCTCCCCACTCCCCCTGCCCAGACTTATGTGGGCACTTTCCTGCACTGGGAATCTGCTACACTCTGTCTCCCAATGGATTCTATTACTCTAAAATCCATTCAGATTCAATTTTTAAAGTTTAGTGATTAGATTCGCAGAGGAGCTTGGCCACCATCTTGGCACCACCTCCAGTATCTTTTCCAAGAAAACCCACTGTGGCGTCATGAAGAGTCAGACACCACTGGAGAAAACTGAACAAATAATAAAGATATAAATACTATTATTACTATTAATAATGGCTTGTACATACAGGGCCTTAAAGTTTGCAAAGTGCTTTCCACATGTCCTATTTGATCTTCACAACTGTATTTAGAAGGTAGCTGCTTTTATATATTATCCCCATTTTCCTGATGAGAAAACAGAGGCAAACAGAAGTTAACACAGCTAGGAAGGGTCTGAGGCCGGTCTTGAGTGATTGTCTTCTTGACTTTAAGGCCAGTACTCTATCTAGCGACCAGTACCACCTAGCTACTTGGATCTATGACTGATTTATTAAATATAGTACCTGATACTTTGTACAGTTCACAAAGAGAGTTTCTTAGGGAGCAGTACTAGTATGTCTACATCTGCTCTGAGTAATATGACAACATGGACAGATTGGCAGTCAGATAATCTTCAAGACTCTGGATGTGGCCAGCACTTTAGTAACTTTCTAGCCTATTTCAAAATCTATTTTGATCATTTAATCATGTAAATAACAAAGTTCTATAATAACATTTGTGATTTAAATATCTTTAAGGCATATACTTAGTGATTTCACTCCCTTATCCTTGCTAGAGTTGTTGGATGTATTGGACCAATCTTTGTATAACTGGTAGGCTTGTAGTCAAAGGTATGCTGTTGGTGGCTAGATACCCGAAGGAGTAGAGATATAAAACATGGATGGATGGAAAAAGTGAGGGTTTTTTTAAGACTGAAGAAGATATGGGCATGTCCTCTGTAAGTAGGATATTAGTGAAAGAGTAGGGATGATAGAGGGGGCAATCTGCACAGAAAATGGGATGGAATTGTATCACCTGTGTATGTAGAGAAATTTGCTTTGGCAAAGAGAAGTGCAACAGAGGGTGAATAAGGAAATAGTGGTAGAAGGCATCTGAATGATATGAGACATGGAACAGGAGAGGAAGCTCTCTGAATGATTACAGGTTTTTTAGTTTGTTTGTTTTTCAATGAAATTTGAAATAAGAGAGCTAGTAAGGGGAAAGAGTTTTAAGATCATTGAGTAAAAATGAAAACATTTCAAAAACAACTGCGGTGAATGGTTTAGTGAATCAGTTAGGGAAGTGTGAAAGAATTGCTTTGCCATGATGAGTGTCCAGTTGAATTTATGTAATTTAAATTTATAATGGACACAGCTAGCATAGTTTTATGATTTTCTTCAGGTTCTTTGGGAAGTATATGAGTAGAAGTAAAAACAATGGATGCTGGGAGTGATCAAAGGGTGGAGTTTGGAAGGGCTTGTTCTTCTGTAGGATAAAGGCAAAGTGACGTAAGAGGATGGTGTCCAGTTGAACTTATTGTCCAGAACATCAAGAAAGAGAAGAAGGGTGGGGAGGAGTGTAACCAGTGCAAAGCCTGGAAAAGGTCAAGAGACTGGAGGTCATGTTGAGGGAAAAATACAGGCTTCGGAGTTGCAAGGCAGAGAGAGATGTGGAAAGAGTCTCCTCTTTGTGATAATATAATGGAATTTCAGAGTTAATTTGTGAGTGAGTGATGACAAGAATGAAGGTATGACCATCTTTGTGTGTAACTGTGGTGGTTGAAGGAATGAGTAGGCCATGGGAAATGAGTAAGCTGAAGAATTGAGAGGTTAATGCATTTGAGGAAGTTATTGGTCTATATGTTGAAATCTCTTAATCTGATAGATTTGATAAGAAAGACTAGGAACCAGGCACTGAATCCAATGAGGAAGAGAGAGAGTTTCCTAGATATCTGTAGATAATTGCTATCAGATTCTCTGTTGGATGATCAATATGCATTGAATGAACTTCAAAAGAGGAGAGGTTACTAATTGATGATAGTAGAATGAGAGTCTGAAAGTGGCAATAGGGAGCAAAGAATAATACAACTTCTCTACCATGACCCATGGGAAATGAGGGAAAGTGCAGCTACTACTGGAAAGGGTAGCTTTGTCATCAGGACTGTGTCATCAGGACATAGCCAAGTATCACTGAATACAATAAGATGGGGGAACAAGAAGGGAAAATATTTAAGATGAAACCTAGTTTGTTATGCAGAGAGTACAATGGAAAGATTGGCTATTTTCTGAGTGGGAGGTTGGGGGTGAACTGTCTGAGTTGAGGAGAATAGGAATAAGGAAGGTCAGTGAAGAATGGAGAATAGGATTTGAACAATGGCAACTTGGCAATTCAATATCACTGGGATGGGCTAGGTATGACGGGAAGAATTATCCTCATCATTGAGGAATGAATCCAGGGAGATTATCACTGTCCATAGGAGTTCATCCTCAGGTAGAGTTGTCCCATAGTGTCAGACAATTGGGTAGTGAAACTCGGCTTTAGGGGAACTGCATGAAGGGTACTGGAACAGGAGAAGGAAAGATCCTGGTGGCTGTAGGTGGCACTTGCCTGGAACTTGTCAGAAGAACAAGACAGAACTGTAAATTATGATAGCTTGAAATTCATTAGGCAAGTTCCAGGCAAAGCATGGAACTTTAATGTTCAGAAGTTATCGTTGAATATCACTTCTAGTCACTGGGCCTCTGTTGTGAGAAAAGAGAATGAGAACACTTGACCATAGAGAGAATCTCAGCAGACTGCCCAAATGGGAGCAGGTTCATAGGGATAACTAAGAAGAGAAGAAGGTTTTAAAATGAATAGAAATCTCTATTCTGATACTAATATTGAACCTTGATGGTAGAGTTGGTATGTGGGAAGGAGAATAATAATGAAACTTCTTAACAGTGCTGTTCTAAGGTATAATGGGCTTCCTCATGAAACATCATCACTGAAAAACATTATATGGAAGCTGGAGAATTCTTTACAGAATTTTAAAGAGATGATTCAGGTATTAGTTGAACTGGCTGTCCTTTAAGGTACCTTCCAATTCTAAAATTCAACTTAATGTTGAAACTTAAGATCATACCATCATAGATTAAAAATTGGAAGAGACCCCACAGGCCATGTAGTCCAACTGCTGAATTTTATGGAGGGAAAACAAATGGAGCCCACGAAGGTTGACAAATGAGCATAAGGTTTTCAGTAGTAGTGCTCTGCCACTACTCTCCAAGCCCCTAATCATACTTTCAGGCTAGCCCTCCAGAACACAGCTGTTACATCCACCATCAGGATTTTAGGGGACTTTGAAGGGTTGGAGGTTGTTTGCTAATTCTATCATTGACTCGCAAAATCTCTCCATCCCAAAGTATTTCTTCCAATGATTATCAGTTGATATTAGTCACCTAGACTTAATTAGACTTTCAGAAAATGGTATTTGCAAAAGGGGTAAGTAAGAACTATGGGTACAAAATGTCTCTTAAAAGACCGTGACAACATTCTCTGGTTAGTACATAGAGTCTAGGGAAAGAGTAGACTGAAACTTCAGGATAACATGTGGCAAAGGAATAATTAATTCATACCTGGTTGCTGGAAGTCTTTTCTCCTCTTTGTGGGGATACTCATGAAATTATTCTCAGGCATTGTATAGTTGATCTGTTGATCTCCTTGTAGAGACTTGAAACTCTTTCCTTATTGTGTTTAGTTTGTCCTTGGCTTCTTATGCAGACACTAAATTAATCTGCTTCTGTGAGGACTAGGATGCCAATGCAAAAACCTTCCCACTCTCTCAGGTTAATAAGGGCCACCTCCAATCTGAGAGAAGATGGGGATGGGAGGAGTCATCTCCTCCCCCCCCCTTCTCCAAACAAAGTTATTCTTTCTCAGGGGCTTTGCTGGAGACCTTTGAACCCTCTATTTCCAAATAATCAAATTTCAGATTCCAAATTAGATTCATGCCTTTGTACAAGGTCCTTAAGGCATGACCAACCCCAGCAACCAATCCAAACAAGCTTCTTGGCTCAAAAATACATTTGCTTCAACAGAGATTTCTAGGTCTTGTTCACATCTTTGACTGGTTCAATCAAGACAATTCCTACTTAAGAATATAAGAGTTAAGTGGAGTAGGGTATTTGATTAATTGGTTGAATCTATCTACTTCCATTCTTACACTTAAATGAATTCCCAAAGAGTTCTTAAGAGATCACCTTAGTCCATCCCTATCAGGTTCTCATTCTGCTGAGGAAACTGAAAGCTAAAGAAGTGAAATGACTTGCTTGATTACTGACAAAAACAGTAATAGGAATAAGATTTGTTGATTCTAAGTCTTGTGCTCACTAGACCAACCCCTGATGTCACTGTTTTTGCATGAGTATTTTTTTTCATATATGTATATATATATATATATATATATATATATATATATATATATATTCTCTGTACAACTAGGACTAGACTATGTATCAGGTTTTTAGAATACCATCTCCATAGTCTTCACAGGTGAACTGGCCAGATGGCATATACCTCCAAAGCAGTCTAAGTCAATTTCTTTACTGCTTCTGCTCACATAGGGTGCCATCTGACAGTGGTTGGAAATTTACTCCACACGATTCCTAAAGGAACACATTAAGTATTCACAGTATCCAATATTCACACATTATTAGCAAAAGAAAAAAAAACAGAAAAGGGGTAAAGGGATTAGAGCAAGATTTGTGATCAACACAAATCTAGCAAACTTCCAACATATATAGCACAGTGACTATTTCAATACCTCACTACCTTCTTTCTACTTTAAACTGCTCTCTTTGGGAGTATTTTGTTAATGAAGTGTTTGCAAGTATAATTTAAAGAACTATGAGAATATGTTCAGTGAGAAAAAAATTAACTGAGTCTTAAACTAAAATGAGTTCCAAGATTGAATTCTGAGACATGGTATAGTGAGAAGAATGTTGGATTTAGTGACCAAAGGCCAGTAATCTAATTTCTTTGAGTCTCATTTTCATCTTCTGCAATATTATTAAAATAATATATCGGTAGGCTAATGGAGAGAATGTAGGGCATAGAGTCAAGGAGTTCTTACTTCAAATCCAACAGCAAACAATGGATAGGTGGTCCTGAGTAAACCCCTTTAAATTTAAAATGAAGGAGCTAGATTCAATGATATTCACTTTCTAACTCTAAAAATCAACAATTCCTTGATCATATTTGCTGTAGCTTCCAATACACTTGTGAGGAGCAAAAGACACTATGTATGAAAGTCCTGTGCAAATGTCTAAATGATGCTTAAATATTCACTATCATTAACTTTTTTCAAGTGTAACTCCTATTACAGTAAACTACTACAGTAAATTTTCCCTCCACCAAATTCAATATTTGTGGCAGTGGAAATATATAACTTTTTCCTCTCTCTGGGCTTTGTCTTTCTCTTTAAGTCATAGGTGCAGACAATAGAATCCGCAGCTTTCCAGCACCCTCCCCTCCTCATTGAAAGTCTTTTAAGTAATAAGGAGTTCTAGTTAGTTTTTGTAAGCCATCCCAGCTGTTCTGGAGAAAGTCAGAAGATGGGGATAGAAAGACAGATATATGGAGTGCCTCTCAGAATTCCATGGCTTAGACTGGTACCATACGAGCAGGAGGAATACTGCCTAGGCAATTAATGAGGGAGGTGACAAACAGAACTCATCTGTCATTGACCAAGAGGAGGAAACAGAAATTCCTTTCAGAGGTTCAAGAAAAAAGCATTCCCCTAGAAGCTGAAAGAGATGATTTGTGTAAAGGGGAGGACTGTGAACCTAGGAATAAAAACAAATAAACATTCAAATTAAAAAAGCTTCCAAAAGCCAAGTAACTTTCTCTTCTAGAGGTATGAAAGAGCTATAACCCTGTTGGCCATGGTGTCAGAAAAAAAACCTCAGAGACCAGATGCTCCAGAGTTGGTTGGTCCCCTGCAAAGGGGATGATGAGTATCATCTTTTGGAGGAGAGTTGAATTGCCAGGAGCATGACAGGATAGATAAATGATATCATCAGAGAGAGGACCAACAGGGGTTAGAGAGGGCAGCTGTAACAGTCAGGGTAAGGGAATACAGGACCTCTGATGGGAGTGGAGGAAAGCTACATAACAGCACATGTAGTAGAATGATGGGGAGCAGAGAAAGAAAAACTACTGGCAAAATAGAAACATATTTCATATAAAGAACCTGAGAGCAGGTGCCCTAATGTGTATAAGTGAATCCCAGTTTTTCCCTTTCTATGACTAAACCTAAGATGATACCATAAGTCAAGGAGATGATACAGGTCTATGTATGAGCATGACTTTTTAGGGTTTCTTGACTCGCATATTAGACAATGAAAAGTTCTTTTATTTATAAATAAAACAATACTCTATTCTTTATCTTTGGACCCAGAGACCTGCTGTGTACTGTTGAAGTACATGATACAGATTTTTCTGGATCCCATGTAGGTTGGAAGTTCTTAAAGAAAACATGGGCTCTTTGTATTAGGAGAGAGCTTCTCATGAAGAGGTTACATGATCTGTTCTCTCTTGTGACATTAAATTTTTACTTAGTATGAGCTTAAATTCCCCACTTAAGTTGGCATTTCTAAGTACTAACTTCTGGCCCAAAATTCTCCTAATTTTAGACAAGTTATTTAAACATAAGCCAAGCTTTCACATCAAGAAAGCATCCTATAAGGCAGTGGTTCTCAGCCTTCCTAATGCAGTGACCCTTTAATACTCATATATGGGCATATCTGCATGTGGGTGGACCGCCTGGAGATAGAGGAGCATTGTCTCAGTTCCTAAGACCATTGGAAATATATGTTTTCGAATGGTCTTAGGCAACCCTGCTTGACCCTCAAAGGGATCGCAACCCACAGGTTGAGAACCGCTGCTGTAAGGGAATTTTTGAAAGTGAGTGACAAATTGTTCTTTAATACTTTGATGCCCTTGATTGCCCTCCTGGTAATATCTAAACATCTCTGTCCAATGGGTAATAAGCCGGTCAGGTGCTATGTGAATTTATCTGTCTTTTGATCATGACCTAAGTAAAATATGCTGTTTGTAATGCTTAATTTCCCCCAGACTTCCATACCTATTTCTCCTCTCCAGAGTCCATTCTTTTCCTTTTTTTCCACCTTACTCTCTTCCTTGCTACCTTGTTCCCCAGTTTGGATCACTTTTTCAGAAAGGCCAATGTGGCTTTCACAATACACTGTGTGATTGTTTTTAGGAGATTTTCATTTCATTTATAGGTCTTTGGGTGGGGATTTGAGAAGCGAAGTCTGGACTATGGCTTTACTGTACTGTTGGCCTGACTGATAATAAATTCTGGTCCTCCTTATTTCCTGTTTTTCTTTTCTCTTGGAACAGCTCTGGCTGGTAGCCAGACTGCATTCCTTAGCTTTCCTGGCTCCAGCCAGGCCCCAAACAGCTGACTAGCTGGCATAGCACCCTCAGGAACAAGGGCATTCTTCCTCTTTGAAGGGTTTAACTGTCATTGCCCAAGCATACCACGCTTCCTGAGAGCTTTTCATGCCTCTCATGACCATTCTCTCCCTCTGAGACTGAGTCATACTTTATCCATCAGGGCCATTGTTCTTAACCAGTTGGTAAATGAATGGTATCACATGCACCAACTTTAGCAAAGTAATTTTTTTTTTTAAATGCAGGAAATTCTGCTGTAGAAACACACGGTAGATACATTAGGATGAATCAGAGATCATTTTTTATTGCAACGTCTAAATCTAATAATGCATTTCCTGGCATTTACTAACTTCTTTCTAATATAATTTCCAGGGCTTGCCTATTATAAAATACCTCTTCATTAGTATTTGTTTTCACTGTCTATTGACTAGTTATATCAACACATCAAGTCGCACATTTTCCTTCTTGAACTTTTATTTCAAAACAAGAAAAAGTCCTAAGGGTATCTCATTTTGTGTTACTATGATCTGCTTTCTGAGGTCTTCTGTTTTGCTAATTAAGCACAAACTCCTGGCATTTGTGTGTGGAACATACCATAAGAGTACTAACGGTTTCCATTGAGTTGATCTCTGTCATATATTTAGAGCATATAAATGGAAATTGATTTTATTAGAGATGCATGCTTGGTTGTGTCAGCACTTTCCTTAGAAGTTCCTCCTTTCAAAGGTTTGTAACTTGGTTATATAAAATGGCTTTGCAGCAAAAATTTAGCAAAGCTAGAACAAAGGCAATTTAGAAATCAAATTTAAAAGATAAATATGTTCAGTCACTTGTAAAATCAGAGAGGTTCATTCCTTTGGAAAGGAGAAGAAATTAAGTCACTGACTAATAAAACTGGCCCTGTGAATAAAAAAAGAGTAGGTATTTGTCTAAACTTTCCCTCGGCTTTCTTTCTTCTCCATCTAATCCATCCAGGAGACTGCTGCCAAAATAATCTTCTTTTTCACGAACAGATCTGGTCATTTCATTTTCCTATTCACCTCATTTCATTTTGCCTACCATTGAAACCTTAAAGTCTCTTGTCTAATCTTCAGGATCTTCTATAACCTGATGACTTCTACCTTACTGTATCTCATATAATTTTCTCTTCTACAAGCATTCATTCTCTAGCAAAATTGGACTTTTCTTTGCTACCTGAACATACTTGTTGCTTCTTGCCTCTATGATTCTAGATTCAGTATTCATTAGGTCTTAAATACCATCCTTTACCTCTTTATTTCATAAATCTCTACCCAACCTTTAAAACCTAATTTAGATGTAACTTTTCTCCTAGACATTTTTAACCATGCTATTTCCACTCAAACCATCACCTTCACTCCCTCTGCACAAGAAAATTTGATTCTGTCCCTGGAACCTCCTTGAGATTTGATAAGGCTGTTTTGGCATTATCTAGCTTGATTACAGGCCTCTACGGCACTTCTTAGAAAAATTCCAGTCATGTCACTTGCTGGTATGTATTCCTCCCCAACCCACTCCTTTCCAGCTAACTTTTATTTGTTGTTTTGTCTTCCCCATTAGAATATAAGCTCTGATACTAGTAAGTGCTTAATAAATGTGCTATCTCTCTCTCATCCAAGAAGCCTTGTCTCATCCTACTCCTCAGTAATGATATAATGTTTTGTTTTGTGCCTTTCTGATACATTTATCATGTATTATTTACGTGTGTAATGAGAGACATAGGGGACAGAGAGCCAACCTCCAAGTCAGGAAGGCTTGAGTTACATTCTCCCTCTGACATACTCTGGCTTTATGACCTGGGACAAATATTTCTTAGTGCCCTATGGCAACTCTCCAAGAAGATAAATTACCAAATAGTTGCTGGTAGGAAATGGTAGGTATTCCTTATACCAATGAAGTCACAAGTCCAATCAATTCCCCCCACCCAATTGGATAGAGCAGCGGTTCTCAACCTTCCTAATGCCGCAATCCTTAAATACATTTCCTCATGTTGTGGTGACCCCCAACCATAAAACTATTTTCGTTGCTACATTATAACTGTAATTTTGCTACTGTTATGAATCATAATGTAAATATCTGATATGCAGGATGTATTTTCATTGTTACAAATTGAACATAACCCACAGGTTGAAAACTGCTGGGATAAAGATTGAGAGAAGAGGTAATAATGTATATACCTTGCTCCATTACTAGATACTAAGCTTTATGAGGGATGGTAATATGTCCAATAACCATCCCCATTGTCTAGCACCAGACTCTATACGTGCTTAGATATTTCTGTATTCATTCATGTATTGACTGAAACCCATACATGCATTAGCATTCTTTGTTTCTTGTCCATATTCTCCCATAAATTGTCCACATAAGCTCTATTCAATATGATTTAGACCTTCTACATCTCTTGACTTTAATTGAATACCATGGAATACATGGGTTGTAGTAAAGACACACAAGAGCAGCTTTCCAAAGGATGGCTGCTGTGAACAGCTTTCAAGATTCTGATTATATAGTATAGTGAACACTCTATTCAATAACAAATCAGAACAAAACATTCACAGATCAAGGTACAGCATTCACAATGTTCCAACTCAAAAACTTATTACTAAAATGGCCACATAGTTTTCACCACAGTGGTCACATAGTTTTGAACAAAGTACAATCGTTTAGTTAATCATCCAGTCATCCCTAAGGAGGCTTGCCTCCTTAAGAGACACAAAATACAAAAGTCAGAGTACTCCACCCCTAGGTAGTACATTCCTTTAGTCAATAACAGAGTCCTTAATTCAATCACAAAGTACAATCACAAATAAATTATAATTCCGTCAGTCACTACTCAAAAGAAAATAACACAATTCAGCAGACGGGGCTTCCAGCTGTCTGACCATTCCATCCATACCTAATTAGGTACCAGAGAGGGAAGCACAAACATCTGGGTTTTCAAAGCCATGGGGACTCAATGGCTGCCCAGAGTCTTATCTGTCCAGATCACAAAACTCTTCCCAAAGTGAGTCCCAAAGCAAAACCTCACATTAGGGTCAGTCATTACTCAGTATTCACTGAGAGGTCTTTTCATCTTGACTTGGGGCAGGCTTTCAGCTTTAAAGTTTTCCCTTCAATGGTCCCTTCTTCTACCTGAATTCACCAAAATATCACCTGGGTTTAAAGGCAGACAGCTCCCAGCTCCTTGTCCAGCTCTCTCTGCAGTTCCTGTTCTACACTGAAGCTCACAGTGCCCAGTCCACCTTAAATCCTTCACAGTTTCTATTCCTGAGAAGTCAAGGCTTAACAAAGCCACAAACAAAGTACCAGCACCACAGTCATGCTACCTCTGGCTGATCCAGCTGGCCCTCATAAATCCGCAGCAGCCTGGCTGTCCCTCAGAAGAAGCTCCTCCACCATAAGTTCCCAGGAAATTCTGACTTTCCCAGCTAGTTTTTTTCCTTATATACAGTATTGTTCCTCCCTGTTCAGCCCCTTCCTGTTACATAAGCAACAGGAGCTCATACCTTCTGTTTCTTTAACAGAGGCTTAATTTGAAACTAGGTGCTAAGTACCTCTTAGCTTAGCAATACAAAAGGATCTTCAAATTTCATTACTATTACAGTTGTCCACCAGATTTTTTTTTCCTCCCTTTCACTATGTGGCCTACACTTTTAGTCATATGTTTTCCTAATAGTATCCTTTTTATTATGTGTCCTGCTCAATTCTGCACTGGTTATATATGAAAGCTGGCTTAAGAACACAATGTATCTCTCTGATAATTCTTCAGAGGTAGTGGCATTCTATGGCTTGCAGATAGCCAGATAGCTAGACAGCAAACAAAACAATATTGACATGAAAATGATGGAACTTTGTCTCTGTAACAGATGTGGGGTTCAAAAATGCTGTACAGAATTTATCTAAGGCTGTAGCATCCACTTTCCTCCTATTAAGTTTTATGAGACCAGTTCATTTTCCATCTTCAACACATGTTGAAGATATATGGTCTGATAGACTAGTTCTAGAATGTGTCCCACCAACTGCATATCTCTAATATTTCCACATCCAACTTCCTTTTCTAATCATAGGCATATTGATTTTTTTGTATCTTTTCTCCATAATAAAAAATTGTTAGAAAGATAATACAGGCCACTTACATCCATATTTAATTTGCCTTTATGTTGCTTGCAATTTTGATTCTTCTGAGATTATGGTGATCTGTCACTTCCATATAGCATCTCTGAGAGAACATTCTTCCCAGTCATATTCAATTCAATTCCATAAATAATGCATTAAAAGCTTATTATATACAAGGCACCATACTAGACACTGCCAATATAATAACACGAATTAAACTGTCCTTTCCCTCAAGGATCTTACATTTTACTGGGGAGAAAAGCTATGTATACAAATTAATAATTGTTAATTATATTCAGAAAAATATAAACTCTGTTAAGACTTTAATGAGTATCTAATATCCTGCTTGCATGAAAAATTAATCCAAATTTACGTTAACTTCTAGATGAATTACAAACTTTAAATGATGAAGTAAAGGATTTTTCCATCACTAATGAAATCAAAAGGAAAATTAAGACAATTCTAAAGTGTTACCTTACACCTAGCAAATAACAAAGACAACAAAAATAACAAAGGATAGAAACAGTCAATGCTAATTGGGCTGTGGAAATGTAAGCATATTGATACATTGATGGTGGAGCTCTGAACTGTTCCAAACATTCTCTATAGCAATTGGGAATTATGACTAAAAAATGACTAAACTGTCTCTACTTAAATATTCTCATTGCTAGGCATAGATCAATATGCCATCAAAGACAGAATGAAAATTCCTATATATACAAAGATATTTATGACAATGCAATTAAAAGAGATACCCATTGATTGGGAGATGCCTGGAAAACTTGTGGTAAATTAATGTGATAGAATAAAATTGCTGTTCTTATAAAAAAAGGTTAAACACAAATAATGCAGAGAAGTTTAGGAAAACTTATGTGAAGTAATTCTGAGAGGACCAAGAAGAACTAGGGAAGCAAAATATATATCTATAATATTAATTGATAATAGCAAACTGGAACGTTACATGACTGTGTTGATCATGTTTAGCCTCAGAGAGTAGTTGAGGGAATACGTTTCCCTTCCTTCAATAGAGAAGTAAAGGGCTATGACGTTAGGCTATTCCATACACTGTCAGACATATTTGATGTGTGGGCAACTTTTGCTGATTTCATTTTTGTTTCTCTTTATTTTAAAATCTTTGAGAAATGAGATAACTTGGTAGGGGAGAGAAGAGAGATATTCAGAAACAATTGTGAAGTAAAAAGGGAATATTGCAGTAAGCATATGATATATACATAAAGATATGTTTAAGTAACAGAGTAATATAACGGAATTGCAAGAAGAGCAAAAATGCTAATAGATGACAGGAACAGGATTGGTTTTATTACTTAGAAGTTCTTACATGAGCTGATTTTTGAAGGAAACTAAGTATTCCATGAGGGAGAGATGAGAAGAGAGTGCTTTCCAAATAATGGAGACTATTTGTACAAAGGCACAGAAATGGAAGATGAAATACCATGTACAGGAAATACTTAGCAGGCCATTTGAATTACAACAGAAAGTGTATGTAGGGGACTAATATGAAGTAAGAGTGGAAGGACAGAAGGCATCCATGATGGAAGCACTTTAAATGCCAGCCTGAGCATGTTAAAATTATATCTTCTGGTCCTTCTGACCACTCTTACCACCAAACCCAGACCATATAGCAAGTAAGTTTATAAGTAGACAGTATAAACTAACAACAGCAAGAAAATTGCAAAGGGGAACCTAGAAGTCCCATATAGACTGTCCCAGAGATTAAAGGAGCAGAATTTACAAATTGTATAATATATTAATTCAAAATCAGATCCTGGTAACATATGCTAAATCAGAGGATGCTGTATTGGCTTTACTGTCAGGGCCTATGATGTGTAAATTTCAAATAATTTCCAGATATCCTCAGTAAGACAAGCAGAATGCCAAATGTTACTGATAACTTTGAGAGGCCATGGATATGTTTACTTTAAAGTTTTACTGACAACTTAAAGATGAGTAAGATGTTAATGAACTGACCCAATGGTAGTATTGATAAAAATTGTTCTGTTCTCCCTAAAAATACCCTATGAAAAGGAAACCTTAAACTCCTGCCCCACTGAGAACTCTTCTATTTCAATCTGGGTCCAGGCTGCTAAGGGCTCCCAAGTCTAATCCTTGGTTAGAGTGATTCTCTCCCTCCCCATCCTCTTCCCCAACTGCCTGCCTTCCTTTAACCCCATACCTATTCCCATTCCATCTGTTTCTGTACACTTTGCATTTCTTGTCTCTGTACTTTCTATGATTGTTGACCCCTGAACCCTCTGTGCCTTTTTAAAGTGCAGTTGCAGCCTCACTACCTACTGACAACATGGTCTTTCCCTGCAAGAACTGGGCATGCTCTATTTCATAATTTCATAAATTATCAATTCACTGAGGATTTGGTATTTTATCCTAGAGCAATAAGGAGACAAATAGGAGAGTGATGTGGTTAGGTGTGTTTTAGTGTTTTCAGTCTGGCAGAAGTAAGAAAAGTGGATTGGAGAGGGAAGAAGACTAATTAGGATGGTACTAGAATTATCTGGATGTGAGGTGATGAGGTCATGAGGTCCTGAGGAAGGTTAAAAGCTGTATTTAAGCAAGGAAAGGATTCTACAGATGCAATTGGAGGCACAAAACTTGATAGTTGCTTAAGTACTGAGGCTAAAAGGAAGGAAATGCTTAATCAACAACTATATGTTTGGAGGTAAGGCATGGAGCTACTTTGGCTCACTTACCTCTTTTATTTAATTTTAAATGTAGTTGGCTGTATAGTCTGATTCTCATCTAGTCTGTTTCCTTGATCTATGTTTCTATTTTTAACCAGTATAACAAAATTTTGAAGAATATCGAAGCTGGTAGGATGGAATTTGAAAAAAATAGAAACAAAACTATAAGTCGGGTACCTTGGGCAATTCTGTGCAATACTGTGAAGTTAAGGGGATGACATGGAGTCGGTTGATGGGTGCAGCAACCTACATGGAAAGAGGTAGAGCAAGATAATTGTGTAATCCTCAAAAGAAAAAAAATAGAGAGAAATGGGAGAATAATAATGGTCTGGAGATGGCATTGGAAAGCAAGGAGTTTGCCTGCCTTTTCTACTGGTGTTGTGATTCAGGCAGTATGAGAGAAAAACTCCAATGGGATAAGTTTGTAAGTGATGTGGTGTTATTAGGAACATAGACAACTTTTTGTTAAAATGAGAAAACTATCTTTTTATGAAAAAAATATAGAAATAAATTGGGGGCCAGGAGGCAGGGAGGAGAGGAATTCAAAGGGAAACAAAATTGTCAGTAGATCCAAGACAGTTTACACAAATAGATATTTCTTACCATTAGGAATATTTATTTAACCCTGCCCAATATATGGGAGCCAATAATCTTAAAGATTGCTTCCCAATTGTATAATATGGTTATAATATTATTCAGAAAAATCATAAACATTGAAGCCTAAATTTTCAACAAGTTTATATTACTCTTTTTTTCTTATGTCAGCCACTAATTGCTCCTATAATCAACCAATTGCACTTTTAAGAGGCTAATTAGTTGCACCTGATATTGTACACCTGTGATTTTTGTGCACTCATGAGATGAAGAGGCATTACTTGGGCCACATAGATTTAGTCAGTTCCACTTACTTTCTTTAAAACTTAATTGTGAAAATAACCATGAGATTTCTTGTGGATGAAATGTAATGTAAAGAGTTTTTACTAAAGACTGATTCCTTCTGTGCTGGTCAAGGAGATTTCAAGAAGCCAAAGGAGTCTTAATAGTTCCCAGTGGCTGACCAACAAAAGAAGGCTGTATTGGAGCATGGGCTGAGCATAGCAAACTCATTTTGCTATAGCCCTTAGCTCCTATCTTGACCTTTCTTTCCTGAGTCTTCCACCCCTCTATTATTATAGTCATAAATATCCATCTCAACGTTGTTTCTGTCTGAATTCTCCTGTTTGACCCTATCAGTCACATTCTTAACCACACAGCATTTAATAATTCCTTATTTTTTGTAAACCATCATGCAAAGCAAGACTGAAAATATAAGGCAAAGAAATGAAAGATGGCAGAAATCCCAGACTTTAACCTCTACTGAGTAACTAACTCTCCTAATCTCCATTTTTCTACTATAGCCTCATAACTTGGTTATGTTTTCACTTATCTTTATTCTTCAATCTAATAACACTGGCTTCCTTGCTATTCCTCCCACATGACAGTCCATCTCTGACATCAGGCATTTCCACTGGCTGTACCCTATGCCTGGAACTGTCTTCCCACATCATTTCTGCCTCCTACATTCTCTACTTTTTTCAAATCACAGCTGATCTCCCACTTTCTATAACAGATTTTGCCCTTCCTCCTTAATCTTAGTGCCATTCCTCTGAGATTATCTCAAATTTTATTATACATAGAAATTGTTTCTCCTCAATTTCTGCATGTTATCTCTCCTATTAGACTATGAATTCCTTGAGACTAGACCCTTTTCTGTTTTACTTTCTTTGTATGCCCTGTGCTCAGAGTAATACTGACACATAATAAGTCTTCAATAAATGCTTATTGAGTTGATTTTTAGAGGTTTAGCTCCTGTCCTTGGAAATTAGTAAGTTGAGTATTTCTAGCTTTTAGACATGATTCTTGCCCTCTACCCATCTACTGTTCCTTGTCTAGCCAAAAGTGGGACACAACAATATGTCTTTAATGATTCTGTAACAAATAGCTGAAGTTAATTGTCCCAAAGAAAGTTTTGGAATAGTATCAGAGCAATAAATAAATCTGGGATTTTAGAAACAAGATTAAGGTAACAAGCTTTTCTATACTTTGTAAAATAGTCTCACCTCTATTATTCATATTTCATTGCAAGTTTTACTTTTGATGTCCTATAGAAAGTTCAGCTTTTTGAGATCAATTAACATTTTTAAAGTACAAAGAAAATGATCAAAATAACTTTAGAGACTAATACCTAGTCCTTGGGCAGTTATGTTTTCCCCTTTTGCCTGGGAATGTTAAAGATCAGCTGCTGGTAATTTGAAATGAAGTCAAAGTGATGAACCATTTAACCTAAGATGAAAATTAATGGTTGGAAATTAATTACCTCCCTAAATATTTAATTACATAAAGATATAAAAGGCAGTGGTCAGGATCAAAAGCAATCTTTTAACATTATTTCACCTATCCTTTTTGCTTCCAATTTACACATTACATTTTTAAGAAATATTTTGAAGTTACTAACAAAAAATAAAAGCCTATACAGTTTATTCTCATGTATTAGCTCATGATGACATCCCATTCAACACTAAACAGAGAAGATCATGAGTTTGTTTGAAAACTCAATTTGTTTAGAGCTAATGGAATGAAGGTTTCTTTTGTTATTCCTTGGTAGAGAACAAGGTTGATCAACCATGTTATCCAAGAAAAACAACTAACACAACAACAGCATAGTTTTTACCTATGTATTACATTTTCTCATAGAGAAGGGACACATTGTTAGCATATCAAACCATTTAGACAATATAATTGAGTTTATAAAGAGGGAGATAGGCTTTCCTGATCACCCTGGTATGATTCAAAATTTGGGATGAGAATTTAAAATTCCTGTAATTTCCACTGTACCAAAATGATCAAGCACAGAAGGCCTGAGGGAGAGTCCTATAGTCTCAGTCTGAAAGGGAATTAGTTCCTCAGTAGGAAAGACTGTGATTTAGGAATAGATTATCATCTTCATTTCTCCATTTGCCAATGTTACTGAAAGCTGACAGGAACATGTAGGAAGCCAACAAAGAAAACAGATTTCCTGTTCACTGAATTCCTCCTACAGGTTCTGGGGAATGCTTCAGAGGGTGGCAGGAGTGGGGGCCACATGAGCTAGGGCTTAGGCATAAGAAGAGATATGCAATCCAATATAAACTTTCCTGGCTAGTGTTCATTAAACATGTGGAAAGCATGGTTCTCCCACAGACACAGCTGCTGTACTTTTGAGGATAACTAAGATTTCTCAGGTCACAGGACTCTCATAAACTTTCAATAAAACAGGTCTATTAAATAAGCAATGGGGCGTGGAGGGCATGTATCAGTTTTGGGGTTTTTTTCTCCCATCTCTTAACAATGAAATACATTTTCAGATCTTGAAATCAATTACTAATTTTCTTATGGAAATTAGTTGTTTTCTTCCTCATGGATTTAATGGGGACTTTTTACAGCTTTTTTTTTTTTTTTTTTACCATGCCTATCCTCCACTTCTGAGGGTAGTTTCTTTACAAATATGTATTGGCAGAAAATCTAAAGTAAACAATTTGGCAATTATCAAATTCTAACTATCTAACTGAAATACCTATAAATCAATTATAGTTTTGTATTGGTAATAGAACAATATTTTTAGCAGGAGGTCGGGGGAAAGAAAGCATATAGAACTATTCAGAACTTGACTCTAGAAATTAAGATAAAGGTGAATGGTGAATGTAAAATTAGGAAAAGCTGGTTATTTTAAAAAGTTTAAAGTAAAATTAATCTTTACATGATGAATGATTTAATATAAAATGAATAAAAGTGACCTAGAAGAACTAAGTGAAATAATTACTAATAACAATAACTAATATATAGCATTAAGTTATCCAAATGGCTTTAAATATTATTGTATTATATTGCCAATGTGATACCCATAGCAGCTGCTATGGACATGCATGTGTATTTCCAGGGTAAATTTGCAAAATATAGATAAATCTCTTCTTCAAAGGCAAAACCAAAATATTTATTCAGATACCAGAAAGTAAATTCCACCATGGTAACAAAGAAGTTTATACACATCACCAATCCAGGGAGCACCGACATCCCCAAGCCTTCCCTCCAGTTGACCTCCCCACAAACAAGCTCCACTAGGGAAAACTGCTCCCCCTCTCACTCATGCTAGCTGGTTTGCCTCAGCTCTGCCTCACTGTCTCCCAGCTCTGCCTCACTCTATCCTAGCTCTACCTCATTCTTCCTGCTCAACCCTTCCTGCTCCTCCCACCATGAGCTCCATGAGACTCAAACTCTGTGTGTGACTTAGACATCACAGCAGTCAGCTAGGCTGAAACTCAAAGCAGGTCACGTAGGCCTATTAATGGGAGGGAAAGATCTTCCCATTCAATTAACATTACATGCATTGACTCCTCACAGAAAGCCTGTAAAATTGGTGCTATTACTCTGTAGTGCCAATGCAATATTTACAGTGCCCACAATCAAGAAAAAGACTGTGACTCTTAAGTGTCGCATGATGTTTGATTGTAAAATATACCAGATTCTTCAGGTAGAGGATAGAATTGAAGGATTTATTTAGATACCAGAAACCAAATCCCAAAACCAGTAAGCCAATTCCATTATAGTACCAAAGATATTCAGAAACCATAGTAATGCTGAGAGCCACAGCATCATTTAGCCCACAAACCAATATGAGATCAATATTTACTCACAAACCTCTCTATCTCTTTAATGAGCATCCTCTCTCTCCCTCAATGTCTGGCTAGCTCTGAACCAGCTTCCTGTGGGCTCTACTTCCCTTCATCAAACTCTTCCCACCACAGGCTCCATGTAACCACATTCAGCCTATCAGGGGGCAAGAGTTTATCCTTCACAGCAGGAAAGCTTCCTGTGGGCTCTGCTGCACCCTTCAGCAAATTCCTTCCATCACAGGCTCCAGCCTATCGGGGGCAGAGTTTACTTTCAAATCAAGGGAGTTCTTCAAATTCCCCCCCTAGGTCTATTAAGGGGCAGGGAAGATCTTCAGATTCCCATTTGACACACCCTTATATGCATCCCCATGCTTTAATTGCCACTCCTAGGCTGGTACAACAAAATTTTTGATCTTCAGTAGAATGTTATAATTTTGGTATACAGCTTTTACCATTGTAAATATCAGTAGAACTGTTTTCACCTACCATTTTTATTTCTACTCCACAATTAATGCTAATCACTGTTATTATGCTAATCCATGGCATATACAGTATACAAGAAATAACAAATCCCATTCTAGAGTAAACAGCCAAAACAAGGCACAGAAGACACAAATACTTGAATAGTAAACAATATGAATTAGGTCACATGCTCAATAAATAGCAAATTGATTTAATTTCCTGTGAATAGGCAGAACTCCACTGAACCCCGAATTTCCTTTGTAACAGATCATGCTACAGAATTTAGTCCTTCATATTTGTTTTCACATGACTCTGTCCTTTACAAGATATTGTAAACCATTGGCAAAGAATCCTATGGATTTTGAGGCTGATTCATTGTGCTCCAGAATAGGGCTGTTAACACTATACAGCCTCACTTGGATGAATCAGAAATGTTTTTTCTATAGCTCCCTGAACCCCACCCCAGTGATGCATCTCATGGGTTATTCTCTGAAAATCAAGCTGGTCATTAAGTAGCCTTTTTTCTTGTGTATCTCTTAGAGGTGGATATACATCAAAGATGGCAACTTCTTAAGTTCCCAGGATAAGAACACCTATGCCTAACCAAGTGTAAGTAATCAAAGGACACCTTGAGGGATATAAAGGAGAAATGCCTTTTTCTTCTCTCTTCTTTGGGAAAATGTCTTATTAAAAAATTTGTAGTGTACTTCTTATTCCATTTTACTCTCAGAAATTAATATAGAATCTTTCCTAAGTTTTCATCTTCTTCAACTTCTCTGAAGCATTTGATGCTGTTAACCATCCTCTCCTACTGCATACAATCTATTCTATTTGCCATCTCTTGGCTTTAGAATCACCACATTATCCTGATTCTCCTACTTGTACCAGAATCACTTTCTCAGGTTCCTCTGCAATAGAATATTTTATAATTTTGGTATCCTTATTATACAACTTTTACCATTGTAAATATCAGTAGAACTTTTTAGGGTTCTATTTAGGGCTGTTGCTCCCTAATATTCTGTCATTGTCTATCTTGGAACTTAGACCAACAGCAAGAAATTGTGTTTGACATTGGGAAGAATTTTACATTTATTTTGTTGGATTTTCATATATTCAGTATTTTATTGGACAGTCACATCCTTATATAATAGATTTTTATTTTCATTCTAAACATTATACAAGAAAAGGTCAAAAGAGTTGAGACTTGTCTTTAGTGGCATAGTTAGGATATATATGATCATCTGACTCCCAAGTTCAGAGTTCTTTCCACTATCCTGATGCTAAGGAAGGAGAGGTGTGGAAGTAATATAATAGGTTGAGGAATATTTATTTTTTAAAAGGGGGAGGGGGATTCACAAATATTGAGAAATGCAAGCATAAAGTTATTTCTGTGTCATATGACTAGAAAACAAATCTAGAGGCTATTCCCCCACTCTCACTCCCAGATAAAAATTGTAATTTCTCTAGTTTGAAAGCAGGGGGAGAAAATTTCATAGATTCTTAGGAAATGACAGGTCAGCACCTTAAAATTCTGGCACTTGGAATCTCATCCTTCTTGGCCTTTTTCCCATACTGCCCATTGTTATTCCCTTTGTCATATTTTCTAGTTAAGTGATATGAAGACAACTTCACATTTGCATTATGCAAAAATAACATAGTATTTCATTGTTCAGGCAAAGTGCTTATTAAATCAAATGCCTGGTTAACTGGCATATCTGCATTTCATTCAGTCTTTAGCAAGAGCATTTTTTGTATATATGCAGATGTGCCTATGTGTATATACACATATATGTTACTGTCGTCAAATGATAGAAAAATTCCTAGGTAAGATATAAAAATAAATATGTCTTGACTAAAATGTTCTAAGCATCATATTTTAAACATTTCGCTTTATGAACTCCATGAAAAAATTCAACACTGAATATTTCAGTTCCATGTGGACACACAACATTACGTGGAATTTGGGGCTTGTTTTGGTGCCTAAATCCAAAAATCATATCTCCTTATGTTCTGACTGCTGTTATCTCTTACAAAATTAGCTGAAGTTTGGTGATAAAACTGTGTGCATGTTTCAGATGTGCATATGTACACCCATAAATACATACACATCAAAGATAGTGAGAGTCTGAGATAATCTCAAAACTGAATTGAAAAATAATTCTTTCAAGAAATATCTTCTAGCCAATTTACATAGCAACAGAATCTGGAAGCCTCTGCCAGGTCATCTCAGTGTACTTAACAAATATTGGTTTATGGAACTTCTTCCAGCCCAACTTGAAAGCCACTCTAGCCCAATTCAGGACTACTAGATGAAGCCATGAGGCTGTTTGTTAGCAATAAACATCCGTGGTAGACAGACTAAAATTCGTGTTGTCCAGTCCCCTTTAATAGCTTAATTTCTTTAGTTCTATGAGTGAGGGAAATCTAGGGAATCAATACTAACTAGGAAAGAGGGAAGAAGGATATAGAAAATACACTACGTAAACATAAAATGCCATTTTCATTTTTTTAGATAATGGCCTAAATCTCTGATTTTGCAACCTGGAAGAATGCATTGAGGACTGAGTTTGTAGTTATTTAAACCTGTGGCAATCAGTTAGTCACCTATGCTAAGCACTGGGAATACAAAGAAAGACAAAAACACGGTCCCTACCCTCAAGAAGTTCACCTTTTAATAGGGGAGCCAGTATACAAACAGATGTGTACGTGAACAGATTAGACAAAAAGTAATCTTAGAAGGACAGCTAGGTGGTGCAGTAGATAAGAGGAAAGGAAATAGATAAGGAAGTAGATAAGGAAAAAGGAAAACTCATCTTCATGAGTTCAAATCTGACCTGAGACCCTTACTAGCTATATGATACTTGGAAAATCATTTAACCCTGTTTGCCTCAGTTTCCTCATCTGTCAAATGAACTGGAGAAGAAAATGGCAAACCAGGAAAACATTACATAGGGACACAAATATTTGGATACAACTGAAAAATGACTGAACTAAATCTTAGAAGGAAAGCACTGGCAGTGGGCTTGGGAGGGGGCAGCTGTTGAATGTAAGACCTCCTGAAGAAGGCTGGATTTTAGCTGGGTCTGGAAAGAACCCATGGGAGCTAATAAGTGAGGAGGTAAAACAAACAAATATTCCAGGCGTGGGGAGCAGCCAGTGGGAAGCATTTACAGTGTCCTGTGAGAACTCTCATAGGAGTGAAAAGAAGTATACTATGAAATGGCAGTATGAATAAAAACAACAAGAGAGGCCACTGTCACTGGTGTATGGAGGACAGTCAAGTCAGGAAGACTAGAAAGATAGTAAGGAGCCGTGTTGGGAGGTCTTTAAAAAGTGAGAGGATTTTCTATTTGCTGCTAGAAGAAATAGTGAGTCTCTGAGATTTACTTAGAAGGAGTCTCAATTCACTGAAGAGATCTGTTTGAGGAGAGTACTGGATGCTTTCCTCCTTTACCTTCAGAAAATATTCATTCAATGTGATTCTACAAGAATTTATAAAGCACTTCCTAGACCTCTCCTGATATTGGCCATGATATCAAGTTGAGAATGACCAAAGTCTCTGTCCTCATGGGATGTTTGCCCATTTTTGAAGAAGATCATGACATGAGGGAAATGATGATGTGACTTGCAGTTGACTTTGATTTGAGTGAGGGAGGTCTGTGCAAGCTCACCAGCCTTACTTTCTCCTTCAGAGCCAACTGGGTCCAGTGGCCAGATATTCTATGAGTAGTCTGAGCTGCTTGAATGGGGACCCAGCCAGCTGGATAACTTAGCTCACCCCCTCCCTCTCTCTCTCCCTTTGCCCTTCTGTCTTTTCCCTTCTCCCTTCTCCCTCTCCCTCTCCCTCTTCTCCTCTCCTCTCCAAAGGAAGATAAATTTTAATCACTGGAAGCTGCCCAGTTAACTTGGGATTTACTAGCTAGATTCCTTCTTTCCTTTTTCTCTTTCTCCTCTCCTCTATCTTCTTCTTCTCTTCTCTCCCCTCCCCTCCCCTCCCCTCCCCTCCCCTCCCCTCCCCTCCCCTCCTCCTGGCTCTAGTTCTTATAACCCAAGAAACTACTAGATCCTAAGCTTGTCCTAACACTACAGAGAGACAATTTCAGTATGACGTATAGGAATTGTGGAGAAGAGATCCTCAATCCCAGCTTCTGAAGACATTTTTAAAGTTTCTGAACCCTTGCTTTCTGCATAATGTGATTACTGATCCCAAAATCTAGCATTCTGCAAACATGAGGGGAATTACTGGGTTTCACCAATTTCTTACAAAGAAAAAAAGGATCACATAGGGGGACCCCACCCATAGAGGAATAGAAATGGAGCTTAAACCATTATTCACTGGACTTTGGCTGGGCTAGTACTGTAAATTACTTGATCAGTGCAGATTCAATAGAAGTGGGTGTACCTATTTAGCAACCCCAAAGAATTTTCTTTAAGATAGAGTGAAGGACATTGCATACCATTATAAGCAGCTATGGAGTATGGTAGATAGAGCACGGGACCTAGAGGTAGGGAAACCAAACCATTTCAAAATAAGGGTGATGATTTTACCTGTAGTATTCACCCCATCAGGGTTGCTGTTAGACTTAAATAAATAAAATATGTAAATTCATTTTTACCACTTAAGCATTATACAAATAACTTCTATCTTTATATCTGGTAAGGAAGCACACCTAACCTCATGTAACTTAGACTGTTGACTTAGAAGATTGTGTGATATCGAGGCAGCCCTTTTAGTCTGGCCCTGAATATAATGCCCAAATCTTCTACATTAGCCCAAATATAGACTATATTTATCCTCAAAAATTTGGCTTGTATAAAATTTGCTTGACCTATGTATTGTATGAGACAAAATAGTTGCTGTAGTGGACAGAGTTCTAGACCTCTTAGAGTAAGGGAAGATCCTAGTCCAAATATGATCTCAGACTCTTACTAGCTATGTGACCCTGAGCAGGTCTCTTAAACTCTGTCTGCCTCAGTTTACTTAACTGTAAAATGAGGATCACAACAGTACCTACTGCAAAGAATTGAACATAAGGATCAAATGAAGTAATAATTGTAAATCACTTAGCACAGTGCCTGGCACATAATAAGTGTTTATTTCCTTCTATTCCCTATCATCAGGCTTTAGTTCTTGGAGCAAAGAAATGAGAATTGCAAGAATTTTATGTGGTTTCTGTTTCCTTCCAACTGGAGTCTAAGTCCTCAGGATAGAACCATATGGCAGGATATATCTATGGTAAGTCTATGGTATGAAAGTCAGGCAGTTGATTAGCATTTATTAAGTGTCTACTTTGTGCCAGGCACTGTGCTAAGTCCTGAGGATACAAAGAGAGGCAAAAAAAAAAAAAAAGTAGGAGTTATAAGAATGTAGCACAGTTTCTCTGTTTGCAGAGCCAGATTTATCTTTAGAGAAGTCCAAATCACTGAGTGATGACTAGGAGTCTGGAAAATTGAGGAGCCTGGAGAAACCTGAGACTTGCCACCAGCGTGGAGAAATAATTATGATGGTTTCTGGGATACTTTGACTGTGTATTTTCTTAATTTTCTGTGGGTTAAATAAAGATTGCATTAGAGAGAGGGAGAGAAGAAGAGAGGGAAGGAGGGAGAGACAGAAAGAGAGAGAGAGAAAGAGAGAGAGGAGCTTGCAGGTTTGCATAGGCTCTAAAGTCCTATTTATCTAAATCAGGAGGTATGTAGATATGGCCTCTGTTCTGATTTCATCAAGGGATGTTTTTAAATGGAAGCAATATAAGCCCAAGAGAGAAGATTTTAGGTGGTAGGTTCTAGAATTGAACTCAGTTTCATAGAAGCACAGAGCTGTGTGCTGGGCCATGGGTTACACATATATTTCTTGTTTACTTCTTTGCATAAATATTTCCCCCAGGATAACATCAACTCCTTGAGAACAGGGAATGTTTCATTTTTGCCTAAATATTTTCAATGACTCACAAAGTACCTTGTAACAATGGCTACTTAATATATGCTTACAGGATTGAGTGAAATTGAAATAAAATCCTTAATCCATGGCTAAAAAGAACCTAACCTAACAATCCACATCAGAAAAATGAAATGAATGAAAAATACTGTCTAGATTATAATACTGAATTTCAAAACTCATAGTACTGGTTCATCACCATATGTATCTTGAACACATATGATAGACTGTGAATTGGGTCTAAAGCTGAAAAGGCTAAATCGAGTAGCCTATTTCTTTAAATAATTGTTCAGCATTTTTGAATAACCCAAATTTCTCCTTAAAACTAAGGTCCATAGACTTGAAATAAGTATTCTTCTGTAGTTACCATAATAGCTAGGAATGATAGCACATATCATTGACCCTAAAGAATTAACACTCGGGGTCACCCAAAGGGCAGCAGAATGGCATATTGTGGTCCTGAGTAAGCTGCAGCATGTTACCAACAAAGGATTAGAAGGGGAAAGTGGTGCCAAAAATAGCATTAGGTAAGTATATGGCCAGAGAAGGAAATGGATCTGTCATGTAGTGAGAGAAAGGGATAACTAATATTCCATCAGTAAAATCAGTGTCAAGACATACAGAAGAAAGTCCCAAGGATGTTCTGTGGAGCCTCTTATTATAAGATAGGGACAAAATGATACCCAGGATGAAGTCTGACTGAGCTGCAGTCACCACCATGGTAGAGAGTATCCACTTAAATTAGATCATCAAGCCATGGGACTATCCAATTTAGAAATTAATTGGAATAGCCTTTTAATATGTGTAAGGAGCCTCTCTAGAGTCCCCATAGGTGATTGCAGTAGATTCTTCAGGATATAGAGGTTTTTTGTTGTTTTTTTTTTTTTTCCAAAAGATGGTTCAAACTCTTTTTAGACAGCAGCAAAAAAGTCTTAAATGAAGCTAGACAGAAAGATAAGACAGAGAAGCACAGAATTAACTAGAGAATGAGAAAAATGACCACAGAGCTAGAAGGTTCTCTTTGACATGTCTCAGTGTTACTAAGGTTAAGTCTTGGCTTCCTGTCCTTTGTGTGGTACTGGAGGGAAAGGTATTATTTTCTTCCCCCTTCTGGAGCATCCAGGGAATGACTCATTTCACTTCTGCTAAGGTTTTATGACTCTTCCTGTCTTCTGCTCTTAGTCTGCATTCAACATTCCTTCTCTTTATATAGTCTGGATATTCAAGCAAATATAGTAGGATGGGTGGTGCTAGGGATTAGCAGGGGATTGGCAATGGAGAGGACTTTATTCGGAGAGAGGGCAGAATCAGGGGTGAGTTAGTGATAGTAATATTTTTAAAAAGGAAGTAATAAGAAAAAATATTGTTGAATCATTTAAAAATAAATGAAATTTTTTATAAGTAATTAGTGTTGGAATTAATATATTTAATATGAAACATTTTTAAAAGACTGTGTAGTGGAAAAAAGTTATTGTTGCAAAAAAAAAAAAAAAAGAATATGTTATCAGTCCATTGCCAAAATGATGACAGATATTTCTGAATTTAGCTAGGCCATTTCTTAGAAGGCAGGCATATACTATTCTTCAAAGTAACACAAGAGGAAATTCCACTTCTGACTTCATAATGAAACAGAACTTGTTCATATGCATAGTACCTCTAGTGACCTCTCCTGATAGAGAAGGTGGGTTTCCTGCTTCTAAGAGGGTCATGATAATCTGGAATGAAAGTGCCTTAGAGAGACTCAGGAGCATGACATTCTGTAGCTAGTTCCAGTTGGTTAACCACATGGTGAAGAATAGACTCTTTTATGTACTGGTGAGGCATTTAAAAAGACCTGTCAGCCATGGCCTATGAACTTTTAATTGTTTCTCCAGCTGTGCTCTTTGAGGATGTTACTGGTTTCTTTACTTACATCTTTTGGTAAGAGAAAATGCTGTAAGGAGAGAGGCCTTGGGAACTTCTCCCCTCTGAGGCCATGAGAAATGAACCACAGTCCTTGGCCACTCTATTTGTTTTAGGTGAAGGATATTGGGGTCTCCAACCTTGTAGATTCTAAAAGATCACTATGGTAATCTGGCATCTTGATGTTCCAGAGTCTGGTAAGAAAGAAGTGATACTTTGGAAGGACTTCTAGGACTCCAGACCAGTGGTAGCTGACATGAGAATTCATCCAATAGCAATGCCAGCTTTGGATGTGGACTTGGTAAAAACCAATTCGTTGTAGGAAAGGAGCATATCTGAGCCTTCTCACCTCTGGCCCAAGACAGAGGTGGAAGGAGTGGAAGGAAAGAGTATTTCACTGACAGATTGGGGGAATTTTTTTAAAAAGAATAATTGTCTATACTTTGGAAGTCAGTATACCTTTGTAAGTGTTAATTGATGTTAAGTGGCCAAATAGAACTGGGGCCCAGGTTTATAGGTCCAATATTATGTTATAATTCTTCCGACTTTTCTTTCTATTAAATAAATGGGTTTTTTTGTTTGTTTTTTGCTTTTTGGAGGGGGGGAGGCAAGGCAATTGGGGCTAAGTGACTTGCCCAAGGTCAAACATTTAGTACGTGTTAAGCATCTGAGGTCAAATTTGAACTCAGGTCCTCCTGATTTCAGGGCAGGTGCTCTATTCACTGTGCCACCTACCTGCCCCTGAATAAATGTTTTTAATGAGTTAATTAACTTAGTTGGCTATGTTGAATGGAACTACTATGGTTGAGGGTTCAACAGCTATAGTGTACAGTAGTAGGAAAGTAGCCATACACTTGGCTTACTTCTAGATGCCGATGAGTTAGTTGTAGTAGTAGTTACCAAGTTAGAAGGCACTGAATGTCATTTTGGGTACAAATGGGATGAGCAAACCAACAGAGAGATAGAGAAAGAAAGAGTTTAGAGTTAGAGAAGGGAATGAGGCTTGTAGCAAAATAAAGTTTAAAAAAAAGAGCTGGAAGGAACCTTACATATCGTCCTACTTTGACATCTTTAATTTATAGATGAGAAAACCGATATGATAAGTAAGAGAATAGTAGGGGAAAACAGAACCTATGAGAATAAAAACAGAAAGACAAATAACAGGAAAGAGGATTGCTAGAGATAGAATTCTAAATGAATGATTTCTAGGAGAGAAGCCAAGTTTTGAGAGACTTGATTGACAGGAACAACAGCCAGAGTGCTTTGAGGGAGAGAGCCAGAATCATTTCATTGGGTCAAGGGAATGTATGGGAAAAAAAGAATAAAAAGAAACAAACAACAACAACAAAAACAATTAGGATTCCAAGAGCAAGAGAAGCAAATGATACATCAGGATGTTTGGGTATTTGGTGCTGAAAGAGCTTTCAAACATAATACAAAACCAGAAGATAAATTCATGGTTGCTGAGTTGTAAGTGATTTAAGAGGTCACCTCGTCTTAACTGCCTGAGGAGGTAACGATTTATCTAAGGTCACATGGTAAGCAATCATTAGATGTGGAATTTGAAGAGTATATGCCCTTTCTATCATACCATAGTGTCTTCACTTTGAATCCAAAGAAACTGACATGGGAGATGGGAAACAGGGCAAGAAAGAACTTTGCTCCTCCAAGGTGAGAAAGGAATATCAAAGGAAATACCTTGATATAAGTCTGAAGGGTAGAAGTGTAATAGCTATCCAGAAGACCCCTGAGATTATCTCTATAAACTGTGAACTAAAATGTAGGGAAAGGGGAATGATTTTGAAAAGGCTTTTTTGATATTTTACCTTGGGCTTTTACCTGTAGAGCTATCTATTTAATACCTTGAAATGTTTCTGAATAAAAATAATGAATCTTATGATATATTTTAGCTCTATGTTAGCCTATATACCTCACAGGATTTCCTCACATTTCAAATTAGCATACCAGAAAAAGCTTAGTTGTGCATTTAGACTATATATGTATGTTGGACTTCAGGGGACAAAGTGAAGAAATAAATATTTATGGCTATAAATCTAGAGAAAGTTTTAACTGAGCTATTCAGTGAGTCATTCCACAAGCATTTATTAAGCACCACTATGGGCCAGATACAATGATGGCCATATGGTTCATAAAGATTAAAAAAAAAGACTTCTTGACCTCCTGAGGTTTATATTCTATTGGAGTTGAACAGCAAACATAAAATATGTGTAATATAAATGCAGAGTAATTTCAGAGAGGCACTAACAGCTGTAGAGATCAAGAATAGTCTTGTGTAGGAGCTAGAACTTGATCTGAGCTTTGAAGGAAGTTATGGATTAAAAGAAGCAGAGGTGATGAGTGAGTACATTCCATACCAGGGGGGACAGTCTATGCAAAGGAATGGAGACAGGAGGTGGAATGTTATGTACAGGGAACTGAAAATGGATCTGCTTAGCTATAAAGGAGAACATATCAAAAGGCATAAATCTCAGACAGTTAGGCTGGAGCAAGAATATGAAAAACTTTAAATAGCAAACAGAAGAGGCAATTTGGAATCTCTGGAATTTTCTTAAGAAGAGGACTGACTTGGTCACTCCTTTAAGAGTATCTTGGCAGATTTGCAGAGAATGGATTAGAAAAAAAGACTAGAGTAAGTGAGATCAATTAGAAGGCTGCTGTAATCCTAAAGGTGAAAGGAAATAAAGACCTGAAGTAGGGCAGTGGGTATTTAATTGAAGAGACAGAAGAAATAGAGAGAGAATCATAGGTGTCCTGGGAAATATTTAACAGATTGTATAGCAGTACCCATTTTTAAGTCTAATCTGATTCATTGACATTTTTTCCATCACTCTCTTAAGTCTTGATGATCAACAAAACAATAAATCAAGTCCTGATTTGTAATTGCTTATTGCGGGAATGTAAAGGCACCAGACTGAATCAGCATTTCACAATTGGCTCTTGTCAGTTAATTGACCTGGTTCCAGCCTACCAATGGGGAGAATTGACAAAACTTGGCAAATATCTGAATGTTTGAGGGTAGAGAAAAGCTTTCTCTGTGGTGGAGAAAATGACTTATACTTTTCTCTTGGGTGCTAGGAGTAGAGAGGAAGTTCATCATTTAGCAAAGCTAAATTGGGCGGCTGTGTTCCATTGTCTTACACGTAAGTGCATACTATGTGTAGTGTAATATGAGAAATATTCAGGAGTGAGATTCTTCTCTGGCTGATTGAAATAATGGCATCATAATAGGGTATGGTAGGAAAATTCAGAATAAACACAGAGGTTCTTTTCCTATGTCTTATTAGTACACAGCATCAGATTTTGCAAATTCAATGGTTTAACTTCATTAGTTTCATTGGATTAGAGAAATTTACATGGGAATAATCTGTATATATATTATAGCTCTGCCTAAAATTATCGTAATCTCTTCAAACTTATTTTTCTGATCTTTTTACCATTCTTGTATTTAATGAAGAGGGAATAAAACCATTTTCCCTTCCCCCTTCTTGGGGGAAAAAATTCTCAAGTAACATAGTTGGAATGGCTAATTAAAATGCTTATGCATCTTACCTAATTAAAAATAGCTATTCAAAAGAACAAGACAGCAAATATAGCTATATATAGATAACTAGACAAAGAGCCTGGAAACTAGGAGTGGTAGAGCAGCTCAGCTCTCTGGGTTCAAGTCCTTCTACCCACTGCATTTTCACATGCAAACAGATTGTTTCAAACAATCCCAATCAGGCTTTAATAATCTCCCCAATGGTGGCACAGCTAGAAGGCAAAGAATCTACAGGAAGCCGCTTGAAAGTTTTCATCACTGAGTATTATGTCCACAGCCCAGAATGTGTTAGTCATTAAGGGATTGGAAGAAGTCTGTTTTTTCTTTAGTGAATTTGAAGCATCTCTTGAATGGTAAATGGGCCCAAGGAGAAGTCTGGAACATTCTGTAGTATCTCAGATGTCTGAGATGACAGGACCTACCACTCAAAAAAAGTAGGAACCATTTGTACAAAAATCCAAAATGTATCATGACATAAGGATCCAGGATATGACACAACAGTCCTTGACAGTTGAATGAAGAAAGTGGGAGGACAGAATTTTGAGTAGAAATGCTAAAAGACCAAGGCTTTGTTTTGAGAATGCTGGAAAGTCTTCACTTTGTTGCCTTTCTTGAGACATAGATTTCCCTCATGCTTTAACATAAAATGGAGAAAAAACTATTAGGCTGCAGAATGTTATACTCACTGTCTCTACAGGACCCTCAAAGATCTTGGAGACTAAGGAAACTGATTATAGTTCTTACACTTGTTGACTGGGTGACAAATTCTACTCTTTCAGAACAAATTAAAAAAAAAGAAATCTGCTTTTAACAATGGTAATGTTTTGCTTTTTTTTAAGAGGGCAAAAAATTTAGGCTGATTAAATAAGTATATAAATGTTTCGCTGCTACAATAGTTCCAAATTTCTCAAAAATTCTACCTGCACAATTTAGGAGTTTCTACTGTGAAAAAAGTGAAATGAGAGGATCAATGAAGTTATAAAAACAAACAAAAATTAGAGAACAAGGTTCCCAATAATAAAGTTTTCAGCA
This sequence comes from Pseudochirops corinnae, assembly GCA_028646515.1. Taxonomy (NCBI): domain Eukaryota; kingdom Metazoa; phylum Chordata; class Mammalia; order Diprotodontia; family Pseudocheiridae; genus Pseudochirops; species Pseudochirops corinnae. Next base: position 118,454,442 of record CM053592.1, read on the forward strand.
AAGATGGGATACTCATAGCCCAAGCATCTCTAACTAGTCCATCTTGAAATTCAACCTGGTTAATCAAAGAAGCTAATAGTTTGGGTTATCCCTTCCTCCTTGGCATATAGTAGGAATTTCATAAGTGAAGGTTTTCTTTGAGTAATAAAAAAGGAAGTGTAATATATTGGATTGGGTCTGATCTTTAGAGTCGAGAAGACCTGTCTTTAAGTTATGCCTTTGACACATACTAGTTTTGAAACCATGGGTGTCACTTTGCCCCTGATATGTGATAAAAATGAAACTGAGTAAATCTGAACAGAGAATTATTTCCTATCCTAGTTGCAGGCACAGCAATCATTTTGCAATCACCTATCTGAATTTACTCAGATCACTGACTAGTTAGAGCAAAAGTCAAATACCAAATACCTACATGTGATTGCAATAACTAATATCCTGTTTTAAACCAATCAACTTGGAAAATGAGAAATGGATAAAAATGAAGATACTGCCTCTATATGTATAACTGATACAAAAGAAAACCACAATGAGGAAGCTGGATGGTCCTGGATGTAGATAACTTAGGCAGTTAATTAGAGAGTTACTGGAGTAGAGAGATGGGCAATCACTCCTAAGGAGTGAGAAAGTAAAATCTAAATTATGACCTGAACAAGCTTAACCAAAAGGATGGTCCAAGTTGATTATCAAACTTTGTTCAGACCCTAGAATTGGGCAATCCGAGTTGATTTCAAGGTGTTTTGTGGTGTTTTGTTTTTTTCCCAGATCCTGAAATTCTCAGGGACGGAAACAGCAATAACTAGAAATTCTGTTACATAGGACATATACTACAGTCTCTGCTTAGGGGCAAGCAGCTAAAAGGAAATTTCAATTTTTAAAGATTTACTTAGAGGAGGAGTGTGGGAGAACTGTTAAATGTCTATAAATCATAATAATAGAGGACATTTACATTACACTTAAAGTTTTGCAAAGAGCTTTAGATGAATAATCCAATGTTATATTTACTACAATCCTATGATATTGATGTTATTTTTATCCCTGTTTTACAGATTTGAAAACTGAGGTTGAGATGTGATACAACTTGCCCAGAAACATACATGTAACAAAATAATTAATGCAACATTCAAAGTCAGGCCTTCCTGACTCCAAGTCTGGTACTGTATACTCTCCACAATACCAAACCCCATGAGATCAAAAAACCAACAGTCAAAAACCTTTTCTGTAGGACAGGCACCCTGATTTTTTTTTTCCCCTCTCAACTGAGCTGTAGTCCATGTTGAGGTGGCTGCTATTAAGGAAGAAGCTTCATATCTTAATTATTCTTGCTAAGTGCTAAACTCGGTTGTTTCTACCTGCAGAAAGATAACAAGGACTTTCAGGACCCTCTGATATCAGTACCCTGAAGAAAAACTCTGGTCATCTCATCCTAGTTATAGCTTTGTCCTGAAATGAGTAGGAAAAAAATGTGGGAAATACGTTTTGGAAGTCTGTACCGGATCAGGTGTAGAATAAAGATCTAAGTCTGTGAGAGAAATTGGTCATGGATTGCATATTAGTTGCATGATTCAACCCATTTTTCATGAAGGTTCACTTTTTATGCCAATTCTTTCTATTACTTGCCTTTCTCTAACCTGTAGTGAATGACATCATAGTTCTGAGTCAGATCTGCTATACCATATCTCAGATACTGTATACTGCTTCAGGAAAGATCATCACCTTACAAAAGAGATGACAATCAAAAGTAGTTTAAGGGAGACATCAGTTGAGAGCACACAGTCAGTTTCTTTTCTCTCTCTCTCTCTTTTTTTTTTGGAGGGGGGAGGCAAGGCAGTTGGGGTTAAGTGACTTGCCCAAGGTCACACAGCTAATAAGTCTCAAATGTCTGAGGCTGGATTTGAATTCAGCCCCTCCAGACTCCGAGACCAGTATTCTATTCACTGTACCACCTAGTTGCCCGACACAGTCATTTTCAAACCATGATTCATGAGATTGATAGGAGATTGGGAAAACAAAACTGAATATTATTTGAAGAGAAAAAACAAACCAAAAAGGAATTTGCTAAAGTCAGACTTTCCAGGATAATGCGTAGATGAAGCCTCAAAGAGTTTAATAACAAATGATAAAATGGAATGTCTATTGATATTTCTTCAATTATCTATTCTCATCCTCATTGGGAATATCACTGACACATTTGAGTTCTAGCACCTAAATACCCTAGGTATTATGTGACTAAGTGGCAATGGTTGTTTAGAGGATGAAGCAAGGAAGGCTAACCAAAGACATACAGAAGAAATCTGTATTGTAGGCAATACCATTTTTAAGGACTACGGAAATTGATAAGTCAATGAATAAGTCCATGAATGAAATATTCCAAAAGAATAGAAAATATTGTAGTCTCTCTCTTTATATCTCTCTGCTCTTTCCAAAGGAAGACAGCAACAATTACTGACAAATAGATCTGATTTTCACCTCTGTAAAAACCTTTTGAGAATGTTCTATCAACATCTTAAGTGTATCAATGAAAACATGAAGAGGGAAAAAAAAAAAGCAGACTTTCATGGATGATTTTTTTCTTCAGCAGGCCATATTTTTATGTTCATTCAGATGAATTGCTAGAAAATATAAGACCCTTCAGTATTTATTGTTTATTGATTAAAAAAAACAATTGGACTCAGCAAAATAAATTTGTCTTTGAAGGCTCTCCAGCAACATTTCTGCCAAGCATATGCTAAAATTACATAAGATAGAATGACAGATGGAACTCTGGAGATAACTTTGTTCAATTATCTGCTGTGTAATGAAATCAAGTGAGGTGTACAACAAGGAGATGTAAGCTCACCTAAGGTGCTTGGCATTGTCGTGGAATAAGTCTGGCAGAGATTCCAAACAAAAGAAGGATTCCCTTTCAATGGCACAATTCTCCAAATATTCTAATTTTCAGACTCACTAAAGTGGTTGTATTGATCTCTAGAGCACTTTGAGTGTTCAATGAAATTTACTAGAGCACTAAATAGATGGGTCTAGCTGTCCGTACAGGAAACAAATAAAATTAATGAAGACTCCTTTTTGCCCATTTTAGCAATGTTGACTTTTCCAGTGTAAGTCTTCAGTATAAGTAGGACTTTTCTAGGTAGGTTGAAGATATGTACAGAATTAGGGAAAACCAATAGAGAACTGAACAGTCATACTGATGCTGAAGATTTATTAAAAGAAGCAAAGGGAGATCTGAATTTATTCTATGAGGGATTTATAGATATGTAGACAGAAATCACATAGGCAAGAAAGGGCTGCAATCTGCATTGGGGGAAGAAGTGATAGAAACAGTCATCTGTTAATGAGGGGTGAAGGGCAGGTAATGTCTGTACTGACAAACTTCTTCCATGTGAGATGTTTTGAAGAATGCTGGCTGTGTGGTAAAAGGACCTGAGCTGAGATTCTGATTCTGCCTTTTACTATCTGGATGACCATAATCATAATACTGAACTCTGCTGGGCCCCCGTTTTCCTTTCTGTAAAATGAGGAAGTTGGCCTAAATAATCTCTAAGGTTCCTTCCAGTGTTAGATCTATGATCCTAATTGCAATGTCAGGTTCAACCTTCCACCTTACTTATCTCTCCCCCTTGTCATGTGATCTTAAGATTTTCTAAAAAGGGATAAAAACAATTATAACCTCTGAAATATAGTTGGGAACCCTACCATTATCCAATTCATGGTCTTCATTTGGAAGTAACTGCAAAGGAGCATTTTGAACCCACAGTTGACTTTGGCCCTTGAAACCTCAACTGGAATAAAGAATTAAAAGAAAATTAATATGCCCTTTATATTATGTTTTATCCTTCTCAATTTTTAATTTGGTGCTATATTAACATCTATTACCAAATGGAAAGTGAGCTATTCAGTAAAAGCTAAAATTCATGAAAGTCAGAATGTCCTAAGACAAAGAAAAATTCTGCCTATAATGCAGCCAGAATGATTTGCAGACTCAGTCAACTCTTATATTTCAGGTATCTGTGTACCCCAAATCACCTGGACCATGCTTTGTAAATCAATCTTTTCTCTTTTCTGAAGTGACACTGGAATTATTAAAAATACTGGATTTCTGAAATATTGGTACTGAAAGTTGCTACAGAATTTCCAGAAATATTTTAAAGTGATAATCAACCAGATTTTTAGAGCTTCCCTTCCATGCTCCTGAAGGTGTATATGTAAGGGGAGGGAATAAGCATCAACACACACCTTTCTGCACTACTACACTGCACCAGGCACTATGCTAAGCATGTTACACATAGTATCTCATTTCATTCTCACAACTACCCTATGAGTACCTGGATGTGAATTCTTACCAACAACTAAGAAGGATTTCTAAGAATTAGGGCAGAATTGAGCCATTGAGATTTTAAAAAGGGAAAATGGTTAACATTTGCATGTTCAAAGTTTCTAAAACCAATATAAGCTTTAGGGAATACTGCTTCAGATAACGTATGGCAACATTCCATTTCAATTCGCAGACAACAAAATAGAAACAGTTGTCAAGAAAATGTTCATCTCATCTTGCAACAAAGAAATCCACATGGATGTATGCTTACTATACATATTTTATTTAGATATAATAATTGGTAATAGCAAATCTTTGGATATATATTAGTTGACATAAGTGAAATAATAAATGACATTTATTATTTCACAAATATTTGCTGAATGCTTAGTGTGTATAAGGCTAGTGGTTTCCCTCTGAAATGACTTTGCATTGACACTGTATCTCTTATTTACTTTTTTTTTTAAATGTATCATCTTACTTATTAAGTATAAGCAGAGCAGAGACTGTTGAGACTGTTTTTGCCTTAGCCCAGTGTACCACATGGCTGGTATAAATTAAGGTTTGATATGTGCTTATTGATTAACTGATTGAGTAAGCACTTCAAGTACTTGGAGGGTATTTGGATTCATCACTTTAATTAAGCAAGAGGTATGGTTTCCTGTTTCCTGATGTGTAAAGCAGAATTTATGATCACAGATTATAACCTCTTTGAGGGCAAGAACTGCTTTTGCCTCTTTTTATATCCCTAGTACTTAGCACTGAGCTTACCATGGAGTAGATAACTTAAGAAATTGATTGACTGGTTGATTCCTTTAATCAAGCTTTTATTGTAAATTCCCTTACCTGCAGGTGCTCTGCCCAAAGAAATGTAAATTTTGATCCTAAATCTTCACAAGATATTTTGGAGTTTATAGGCTAGAATTTTTTTTCTTAAGGACCTTGCCTTAAACCCAAATCACTCTGGCTCTCATTGATTGGCCAACAATAGATCCCAGGCCAGGCCTCACTTGGTCCTTGTTTGAGCCTTGATTGGCTCAGAGTGAATGCAAATAACATTTGTTTCTCTTTGGGCCAGAAACCCTGAGGGTCTTCCCCTCCCAGATTCCTTCCTTCTTTCCTTCCTTCCTTCCTTCCTTCCTTCCTTCCTTCCTTCCTTCCTTCCTTCCTTCCTTCCTTCCTTCCTTCCTTTCTCCCTCCCTCCCTCCCTCTCTTCTTCCTTCCTTCCATTTTATCTATCTGTCTATCTCTAACCAGGTGAAAGAGTCCATTCTCTGCCTCATTTCTTACCTAAACTTAATTATTGATCTCAGTCAAACTGAAATCTGTTTAAGACCTTAGTTTAAAAAGGCCAAGGTCTCCCACTGCCTCCAGGGCCATCTCCAGTCCTTCTGATATATATCTGGGCAATGAACCCAGGTAGCTCTGGTGGAAAAAGTGAAGCTAGTGACTTTGCACAGCTGTCCCTCACTTAAATTCAATTCACTTACAGGTCTTGGCATCACCTCCATGATATCATGATTCTCTTCAAGAAGCAAGGAGAAACAACAACAGGGGCCAAGCAATTGCAAAAAAAAAAAAATTATGACGTTCTTTCTTTGTATAAAAAGAAGGTCTGTGCATTTTGGTGGGTGACAGCAAGGTCATCCTCACTTCTGAGCACTCGTCCTGCTGTGGTTCACCTAGACAGCCCTCAGTACATAACACAGACAGGAAAGCATGCACAGTATTCTTTTACATCAATTTTGGAAATACCCTCATTGGCCTAGTAAATAAGCAACTCTTCAAAACTTGTCTTCATAACTCTGCTATTAGAATAAATTAAGGGATTCATGGAGAAGAGAAGAGATACACAAAGAGATTGAGAAGAAGAGACATATTATAAAGGTAGAGTCAGAAGGAAAC
>CM053592.1:118461158-118479386 GCA_028646515.1 Pseudochirops corinnae
CTCTGTTAGATTGTAAGTGCCATAAAGGTAAATACTTAGTACAGTGATTTGTACATAGTAGTCACTAAATAAATACTTATTGACTGTGATAGTGGTATACTCACTAAATAATAAATTCATCATTGGCCATACATCTCTGCAATTCTAAGCAATCACTACTGCTATCTCTTTTTTTTCTTACTCTTCACCAAGTCACATTCTTTCTGTTTACAAAATGTTTTATCTTCACATTCTATCCGGTCATTTACCCAAGCTGTCTTATTGTATGACTGCTGTCACACCCCTATTCCATTCATTCAATCATTCATTCATTCATTCATTCATTCATCTTTCCATGAAAAACATGATCTCTTCTATAGCCACTCAGAAGAGAATATATTTTAATTTTTAATATCACTGTGAAGTGTCTAGCTCTATGCCTTGTGTAAAAAAAAGACAGTACATGTATAATTAGTTGTCTGCTAATTAAGAAAATCTGTGGATATACATGCACAGTAATAATTGTTGACATCCATATAGTTCTCTAAAGTTTGCAAAGTACATAATATATTGAGTACATAATCTTTGAAGCTTCTAACAACCCTGTAAGGTTGGTACTAGAGATTTCCATAATAGAGAAAAGAAAACTGATCCTTGGAGAGGTTAAGTCACTTAAGGTTAAGTGCCCAAGGTCAAAGGTAGGGGATCCAAATGTAGGTATTTCTGACTCTAAGTTCAACATACTATTCACTATACAGTGCCTCATTAGGCTTTGATGGAAGAGAATGCAAAACAAAATAAAGTGCTAAAAGAAGTATCAGAATATTTGGGAAGAAATCTGGGAGGTGGGGTATTGGTGAAAAAGGAGTAGTGGGGACAGTTATGGAGTGAAAATGAAAATATAGAACAATAAATTCAGTTTTAGATAAAAGCAAGGTGCAGAAAAGTTGAGCAGACAGATGGAGACTGACACTTGGAATCATAGAAATATAGATTTTCATCATTTTTGTAGAGACTAACACTGAATACATGAAAGTATAAAGAAATTTGAATAAGGCAGCTGTAGAGATAAAACAATGGAGGTCCCTGGGGTGAATATTAGAGAAACCCCATATTTAGGAGGATAGAAAAGCAAAATTTTAATAACATAATGATAGAATGTCAGAGGTAAAGATGCCTGATTAGTCAACTCACCCTGAGGTTGAGACCTAGAGAGATGAAGTGACTTTCCAAGGGGATACATCTAGTAAGCTGAGAAACCAAGATATGCTCACAGGTCTTTTAAATTCAAGTGAGTGCACTTTCCAACTAACCATGCTTTCTCCCTCCCCCACAGTCTAGATGAAAACTTTAAAATAGTTTCAATATTGAAAACTGTAAGTGCTTTCAGCATGATCTGAAGTCAAAGCTAACCTTGAAGTAAGTAAATAGAGTTCCCATTTCCCATTTTCCACTTTGCCCCTTTTCAGACTCAAGGTGCTTGTTCTATGCTAATGTCATTCTTCTAGTGCCTGAGGGTCTGCTCCCCTCAAAACATCACAGAAGCAGTCTGGTATAATGCAGAGAATTCTAGATTTAGAATCAGAAGATGTGAATTTACACCCTGGTAGTTATTTCCTGTAGGAATGTAAATAAGATACTTAACGCTTTTTGGTCCAAGTTTCTTCATCCGTAAAGAAGAGGGGGCTGTATTAGATGATTACTAAATGTTCTTTCTTGTTTTATTTCTACCATCTCAAAATTACCTGCTAGGTTTAAATCCTGTGAACTGATGTTTCACAATGGAACGAAATGCCTTCTTGTCGGAGTTCATTTGTTACAGGTGTGTCTGACTCTCCATTACCCCATTTGGGGTTTTCTTGGCTCATTTTACAAATGAGGAAACTGAGGCAAACAGGGTTAAGTGATTTGCCCAGGGTCACACAGCTAGGAAGTATCTGAGGTGAGACTTGAACTCAGGAAAATGAGTCTTCCTGACCTTAGGTATGGCTCTACTGCCTGCAACATTGTCTAAGGGCATTTAAGTAGAGGAAAGGAACTCTTAAAGCAATGAAAGATTCTCTCATTTTGGAATTTCAGGCATTCTTAGGCACATTAATAGTCTTTGTTGAATCTTTGAAGTGTAACAGGTTGCTTACTCCTCTCTCTCTTTCTGTATGTACGTATGTATATGTGTACAGACAGATGTATCTATATTATATTTGTCTATAAATACATACATATATATATACACACATGTGTGAGTGTATATATATATATGTATGTATTTATGTATAATGGCTATCTCTGTCAAAATGCCACTTTAGGGAAATTCTATTTCTTATTATACCTGTACTGTTTTGAAATAAGTAAAGAAAGTAGGTGTTCAGAAATAGATCATAGTATATCTCTTGTGTAGACATCTGATTAATTTTTAAAGATTTTATCTGATACTGGCATTAGAGATTTCCAAGTTAGAGAAAGCATCTGAAAAACTAGGCTGACACTGAACATCTTAAAAGAGGCCATATCCAATAGCCCCTTACCTAGCATATTCGAAGAAGGTTGAGATGCTAAGAAAAAGTGACCCCACATCTCTAAAGAAATGTCTTTTTTGAGATGGACTCTCTCCCAATTTTCACCCTAGGCTGGAAACATAGGAACACAGCATTGAATAGATCAAAGGTGAGCTTGAAACCAACAGGAGATTTCCCTTTTGTGCACACAGACAGCCTTAAAAAGAAGTGGCCTAGCAGGGGTGGGAAAAGTGAACTTTTCCCACCTGATTTCTCTAGCCAGACACTTTTAAATTGTGTAGGAAGAATGTTTCTACTGAGATCCCTTTGGAACAGAACCTGTGGGAGAATTGGCTCCAACTGAGTGGGAGGTGAAGTGACCATGGTCTTGAATTTGTTAGTTCAGCCAAAAGTCTGTAATGGAAAACCTATATCAGAATTTATCTGTGGTATTATTGCTCAAGTCCAGCCTTACAAATCGCATTTATATCTATTACTGAGGTTATAAAAGATCAAAACTCTTCTGTTGCCCACTACATTCCTTACTTCCTTCTATTACTCATTTTTCTCTCTTCTCATCTCTGTTTTCTTTGCCTTCCTTTTCATCAGCTTCTTTCTCTTTTCCCTTTTCTTTTTCATCCTTTTTCTTATCTTCTGAATCCCTTTTGTTCTTTTCCCTCCTACTTTTGTCTTTTCTTTTTCTTCTTCCTTCTCCTCCTTTTCCTCTAATCTTTACTGTCCCTGATCTCAGTGAATTGCTAACCATAGAAATATGTTCCCCCATCTCAACCAAAGCAGCTCCTGCCTCTTGGTCAAAACTGTAGCTGATAAATATAGATATAAGATAATTTCTCTACCTATGACAATGCTAGTAGCACAGTCTGTCTTATACTGATAGTCAAGAGGGAGGATTTGCCCAATGATTACTGCCTTTAAACCTGTGGGTTACAACATACTGGCTGTGCAACCCAAACAAATACTAAATTGAGAGAAAAATCAAATCAACTAATGTTCTTCTATTTGTTTTCTGCCCATAAAAGATGTGGAAAAAATCAAAGTGGGATCTGAAAGCTTCTGTGCAGTTTTTCAACATTGCCAGGAAGTATCGTTCATATCTTTATTTACATCCTGAAAATTGATATAACTGAAGCATATCTAAAGTTTTACCAAAAAGATGAATGATTGGAGGTTGTCATTTTTGACACAGCCTATATTGCTCATCCCTTTCCTCCTTTCTTTCCCAATAATACCCACTGCCTTGAAGCAGGTTCTGTGGTAACAGAAGGATTCTCAATTGCCTTTCTTCCCTTCAAAACATTCCTGGACTGACAAAAGCTTTTGGAAGCTTTTCTCCCCTCCAATTGTTCTCCCATATAGTTTGCTTAGTGAGATCACTGATAATTCCTTGGCCCAGTGAAAGATTTTCAAAATAACTTCTGTGATAAATTTAACTTTGAGAGTTTCTTTAATTCAGAGTAGATCCAAATAGGACGAAGTAAAGAGGCAGGCTGACTACTATAAGATAATGTATGTTGTAGATTGCAGAGATAGCCATACTGGATTATTCAGCCTTCTCTTTTCTCTCCCAACCACATCCCCCCAAATCCATCACAAAACAGGATTTTAGAGATTTTATATTTTACTCAAATCAATGAAATTAAATAATCACCCTCTGTCATGTGTGGTCACAGCCCAAATTCCTTTCTTGAAAACATTGACTTTGCTTCTAATCCTATGGTATCAATTGTTAGCTCAGCAGTACTATTAGTTATAATTTATACTGTATTTTTATGTCATTTGTATTAACTTGGGAACAGCATTATCTAAGGTGAGTTAGCAATGTCATGCTGTTTTTGGAGCCATGTGTATTGTATTACCTAGTGGCCAAACAGTTTGAATGTACATGATTCCAAGGAAGACATTTTTATAGTATCTACCTTGTGCCAGGCACTGTGCTAACCTAACTTGGGGATGATAATCAGTTTTCCTTAAGAAGGTATTGCCATAAAAATGCATCATGAAGTAAAATTATATTTAAGCCTTTAATATTGCTCTTTAAAAGTTATTCATTCTACTACCTGTATAATAGGACTTCAACTATGCATTTTTTGAGTGAGCTGGTATCCTAAATTAACTTGAGATTTAATGCACATGATGATAGTCTTGGTGCAAAGTGGGAATGAATTACAGTCACCCAGATATGAGTATTTGATGAACATCTCCCCCTCTACTTTCCTCTCCACTTAGACCCTCGCATCAAGAAAGGCACAGGTCTATATGACATCTAACCTTGTAGCTCCTGCAAGATGGTGAAACTAAGTAGTCTGTGTGCATATGGAGCACTGTAAATTGGGACTCACTGGCAGAAATCACTGGCACTCAGCTCACTTTGCTGGTATAAATTGGTTGGTTCTTTTCCTTTGTTTTATACTATCCTAGTGTTCTGTTTCAAGCTCACATGGCTCTTAGAGTTAGAAAGTTATTTTATTTTATCTAACTCTTAGAAAAAGAAGTAACTGAGAGTTGTCTATGTCTTTGTTCATTGCCTTCAAGTTTAAAATTAAACTAATCCAGTTACTCGTTTTCTTCCCATTTCTATAATGTAAATCTATTTCAACTGGTAGTTAATTTTTTTGTAATTTCCTCATAAAGCTCTAACAAAAAAAATTCACTCAAGCTACTGTCTAAAGATATAAAATGTTCCTGTTTTCCTCCATAGGAAGAATATTATCATCAAATCAGTGGTGATTCTAACAGATCTAGGTTGACACACCGAGACATCAAACTGGTTTATGTGAAGAAGAGGAATAGATTTTTATTTTAACCCTTTTCCTATTCAGTTTTTGTTGTGAGATTCTAAAGGAGATTTTGATTTTAAAAAAAGTAGTAAAAAATTAGTAATAATGCCTTTATTGTTCAGGTCCTGCTAAAGTTATCTGACATTGCTTTGTTGAACGTAGGACATCTACCTCCACTTGTACTTTGTAAACATGCCCATCTGCTTTAACACTTTTTAAAATGGTATATATGCTTCTAACAAATGTAAGTTCCTTGAGGGAAAGGTATTTTTAAAACTTCATCTCTAGAACCTAGCCCAGGGACTGACATGCAGTTGATGCCTAATAAGTTCTTAAGGGATTGAATTTGTACCATGGCAAATTTTATTGGAAATAATAAGAATGAAGATGCCAAATAAACTATAACTTTTTGGGTTATTTCTTCCAATAGTATTATGGGCAGCTTACACATTTATGACCTTTTAAGCATTTTCTACATACTCCCACAGAAGGCTCAATACAGAGACAAAATTACTTCTGTATGGATCACACATATTAAATTTGGTCACTGAATAAAATTTACATTTTACTTCAAAGCAACAGAGAGAAATGAAGTCAGAGTTAAGGGGGAGCATAAATTGTTAGCTTTTCTTTCTTTCTTTCAATGTATTCACATCTGTCACCACTCCCTACAGCTAAAAAAAAAAATGCATTTTATCTTGGTTTAAGCACTTTCCTGGGTTTCTTTTATAAACAAGATAAAAGAAAAAACAAACAAACAAACATAAGGTCAGTCCTGATTTACTGCATTTCCTATAAGCATGAAAATTACATTGCAAATGTCTATTAAAATAAAGCTAATTGAGTTGTACACCTTATGGTGGTTGGATAGCTCACTAAAAGGTATACTAGGAAAAGTGTATGTAGGTTGGAAACAGCAGAGCAAAACAGTTTTTATCCTTGATGGTAAAAGCGGCAATCTGCTTTAGGATACAGAGTCAAAATGTTATGAATGTTATGAACTATTTTCACTCAGCTGATTTCTTCACAGAAAGCAAACAGGTGAAAGTAAATGCATCATGAAAACTAAGGAAAATTGGGGATTGTTCAAGTATTTCATCAATTTGGGCAATCTTGATGGACAGTCCTGGTAAAACATTCCAACCTGGCATAATATTCCAACATTGGCATAACCTGGATTGGCTGTTTATACTCATATCTTATTAAATCCTCTTTTATTTTTGCAGGATGATATTGGCTAAAGTTGTTCAGCAAGAAGAAAGCTGAACTCTAATGCTTCTTAAGTTTACAATTAGATATCAGAAATGTTGGACCAGTTGAATATCTAGAGTATCACCATCAGGGCGATTCAGTAGAAAGTCAAGTTCTGATAATTATCTGATGAACTTAAGCAGCAGAGATAGCCAATCTGCATAATTAAACCCCCCCAAAAGAATAGTTGTCTTGGCATATAATGTTAGTTTGTCTTTCTTTGCCAGTGAAAAATTATCCGAAATACTTTGACAGGAATACTTGACAAGGTGAAATTTTAAATGTTGGTAGAAATGAAAATTTACACATTGTTTGCAGATTTAATTAAATCTAGGATTTTTCCATTAAAATCACATCCATATCATGGTGAGCCAAATCTAAATCATATCTGCAGAATAAATTGGGTAGTAATAAATCAGCATTGCTAGGAGTTCATGAAAAGTCTCTCAGTGATACCAGATAAGAGAATGACCAAAATTGATTTTCCATTATTTCTGGGAGCTCTTGATTTTCTTCTCTAATCTTCAACTTAAAATTTCCAAGCTCATTGCTCATCCCTCCACATCCATATTATAGGTCTATGCTTTGAATATTGGTCTCTTATGTTTTCCTGTTTGTCTTTAAAAAACATCAAGGATATGATTTGTAGCTAGTGGAAGAAGTTCCCTCTGCAAATATTGCATAGGATGATAAATTAAGGTTTCGAAGAATGAAATACATCTCTTAAATAGTCTTCATTTCTCACCTTGGAGGATTTTTTTAATTGACTGAGTCATATCAAAAGGGAATATAATGAAATATTCATTTTGTCATGTAGGAAAATCTGAAAAATATGCTATCAACTTCCTCATCACATTTTAGTATGCTCTATTATTATTTTTACTACTATTACCACCACCTTTGTGGATACAGAATCTTTCTTTCAATAACATTTTACTTAAGTGCTATTTCTATAAAGTATTTGATATTTAGCCCATCTGTGATCCTTTGAAGTCCCACACAAAACAAAGGGACAATAGCAAAACTAGCTTAACTACAGAAACATCAGTTTGCTTAATGTTTCTTTAGCAATGATGTGCGTGTTCTAACATCATTCTCTTCTTCTTAAATGTGAAAAAAAAAATCTACCAGTTTACTAATCTTTTTTTTTGCATAGTATTTCTATTCCCTGAACAGGATGAAAAAAAAATTATGAAAATCTGTATGAAGGGGTAGGGAATTAAGAGGAGGAAGTGAATCAGATACAAGAAAGACACAAGGACATGTTAATGCCTACCAATTTACTCAACGAAATGAGATAACCATGAGTGTTGAGGATGAGAATTGATTTTAAAAAAGTAGATAAGTAAAACTAAATCATAAAGAGAAAAATAAGAAGAGTATACAGCAGAGGAAAATATTTTTTTTTAAAGACAAAACTGGCTCCCAATGCAGTAGGAAGTTTGATTGGGCAATGGGAGGCAAGGTATTTAAGTAAAGATAAATATCTATTTGATTCAGTTTTTCCTGTATTTCTTTACCTGGTTCTGATTTTTAAAAAAACACAACACTGACTTTTTCCTGTTCTGTGATTATTTTGGAGCTTAAATAAGTTAGTTTTACAGAATCATATATTTGCTTACAAAATTTGTGTCGTGAATTTAAAAATACTTTAAATGATTCAGGACAAAAGAAAATAGAGCTAATAATACTTTGGTTACCAGCACTTTAATTTGAGATTTAGAGCAGGTCAGGAAACTGTTCTAGAATTTTTTTTTTAATGAAAAATGATTAATCCAAGTTTCATTCCCCAATAAAGCAAAGCAATGTTATGGTTATACACAGTGCTACTGAAATGAACGATTACTGGGGCAGCATCTTCTTTTTTTTTAACCTTATCTGAATTAAGCCAAAATCAAACCATTCTGCATCAAACTGTCATATCAATTCATTCACTTCTTTTCCAATCAAAACTGAATTACCTGTCAAACAGAGAAGTAGACTTACAATGGGGAAACCATTTGAACATGTTATATTTTAATTTGCAGAGACAAAAATGACAAGCAATTTATTTACATAAAACTGTACAAAAGCAAATTAAATTATGTAAAATGTTTCATAAATAGAGTTGGACTAGCGTTTAATACATTTTGCATGTTTAGCATAGTTGCGTGCATAGTGACTCATAATAAACGATGATAAATTGTTCTCTGCTTCACTATCAACATCCAAGTTGCAGAACAATAGTCAATGATTAATATTACAAACAGAGCGTACCACACTGAATGCAAGTGCTTTAAAATTTAGGAAAAGTTGTCTGAAAGTGTACCCCAGGTAGGTGGAAAATGATGCCTTCTTCCAGATGTTTTATACGTTTGCCAGGGACACAACTGAAATGCTTCACTACTTTCAAGTCCATTTTTTCTTCTTTTCTTAAGGACACACTGTATATTTATCATTGATACTATGTAAGTAGAACTATTTTGTTCAGATTGCTCATGGTTGTTTTAAGAGAGCTGCCCATTTTAAGGCAGTTTTCTTGGGGTGTCTGCGCACATGTGTATGTGCATGTTTTCCTACAGAACATCTTCCTAGGGTAATCTTTCAGCCAGACATCTTCAGTTCCATTTTAGTTCCTTCCCACATAAAAATAATGCCTCCCCTGTTTTTCAAAACTCAGGCAGCAGGCCAGTCAGAAACTATATTGAATAAATATATTGTTACTGGAGATCCAGAATGAACTTCAGATGTTTGATTGAAGTTGCAGACGTTAATACATATATAAAGTTATATAATTATGCATCAATCTATAAATGTGTCCTAATGTAAAATGCATGCAAAGTTCATTTGGGTTTCCTGTGTACAGAAAATAACTGATTTATATACTGTACAACCAAAATGGAATGATAGCTGAAAACAACAACAACAAAAAATTGAAATCATTCACTTTGCAGAATGGACTGAACACACATGGCAAATGCCAGCTTGGGTTACTATTGCAGTATATGCTATAGCTTCCTTCTGATATCTCTTGCACAGTCCATACCTATGCCACAAGCTTATTTTAATAATGAAAGATATTTAAGACTGGACCATTATCTGAGTTTGGCAGAAGGCAAATTCTTTTTAATATATCATTTATCATTTCTCAGAAAATAAACATGGATAAATATACAGGTTCAAAAAAGTTGGGAATAGCCCATTACCCCTCAGTGTCCAAACCCAACCACCACGTTAACTGTAACGACAGGTAGAAAAGGCACAATTGCATATTTTGCATTCACTCTTTTAATTTATTTTTTTTTGTTTTTGTTTTTTTTAAAAAGCACTCTATATGTAGAGTGGCACCAGATTTAACCTATTTAAAAATTAAAAAAAAATACAAACACAAAATGTATTTCTGTGTCATGCCAGTTCGTAATAGTAATAAACATGTTATGATGGCTAGTTCTACTTGAATTGCTGTGAATACTTACAGTACACTTAATTTTATTCTTTCACACCCATTTTAGTTCTAAGGAAATTCTCACAAGTTAGATGACTTAATGACATGACCAATTTTGATATGGTGCAAACATCAGTGAGTGACTGCTGATCCAATTAATCTGAAGGTCCAGTGTGACCCGTATTAGCTTTGTAGACAAAAGGGTTTAAAGACATATTGAAACAAGCTATCTAGTGGTTTTCAAGTGTCTCTTCCAAGAAAGAAAAATCCTATTGAAGCAACAAAAAAAAAAAAGAAGATTTTTGAACATCTGTGTTATGCAATTGAGTATTCTGTTGAAACGTGCAAGAAAAATATGTATACATTATTACATAAGTATCTTTAGAAGCATTTTTCTTAATAGGTACTTACAGATTATACAAGGCAGTACTGCTTTAATGCAGTTTCCTATCAAAGTACTAGAACTTCATCTTTCCGTAATGTAAATAATAATCAAACATAAAAATGTTCAATTATTAATATTTTAGTCTTATTTTTCCCTCAAGTCCATGTCCCCATTCATCATAACTACTATACACAAACTAACACTGAAACAAAAGCCTTAATGCTGGAAAGAGCAAAATGGAATGGCCCTAAGTACCCTCCCTCCCCCATACCCTCCCCTTCCCCACCACCCAAAAGAGGAGAAGTAGTTTTCAGAGATAAACATTGTGATGACTTGTACTGAACTATCAACTGTTATTCCAGGCTGCTTAACTTTATAGTCTAAGTAGTTCCACAAAGCAAGAAACTAGCCAAAACTACATTGTGACTACAATTTATTAGAGAGCCATGTAGCCTAGGCATCCCTTTACACCAGGCTATGACCATTCAGGGATTTGAATGTTTGCTCTCATCTCATGTTATTCCCCATTTTGCTGATTGTCAATTTCATTTGAATGTCCCAGCTCCATTTTAAACAGTCTGAAATCTTCATCTACAGAGCAACTGGCTCAAATTCTACACTCTGTTACTTTTTATTGCACGCAAAAACCTGTATCTGTTCTGACTTTCTTTAAGATGTGCATCCTGTGAGAAATGTCACAGCCCAGAGTTCATTTCTTTCATGTTCAGTTTGGAATGCTTTGTGACTTGTCTTGAGTTGCTGTGTAAGTATCATATCAGTGCTAAAGTCAATCAGACTGTCACCTTCCTCGAATGCTATGAGTGTTGACATTCTATATTGCACAGGACTCAGATTAATGCACTTTTGTTTCAAGAATATTGGCGTAGGACCATTGACCAAAGCATCTGATAGTCTGTAATGTGGTTGTGAAATTCGGTAAGCGTACCCTGGATTCTGGGGGGAGGAGGAGGGCGTTGGGGAGGAGGTGACGTTGGACTTAACTTGCAAGAAGCTTATGCCAATGTATCACCTTCCTTTACTTCTCTTCTCTCCCAACCCATTATCCGTAATTTCTATGACTTTGAAAAATGTAATCTTCCCTGATAATATTACCCAGAACTGGCACAGGACCTACATTGCCTCTTATCATGGTATCAGCAAATACACTGACAAGTTCTTTTTGAGGATTTCAACTAAAATTCATTTAAAAAGTTGTTTTCTGGACTAAATGACTTGGCTGTTATGCAAAATGAAATATGTTCCTGTGTGTGCATATAGCTTTTTGTGGGTGTGATGGAATTCTAAGTCAAGACCAAAAATATTTTGTAATTCCCCTGATCTATGATATGATCTTTGGCCTTTTAATGACTGAAATTGTCCCAGATAGGTGCTAATGTTGGTCTCGTCCAAAGAAAATATAAGTTCAACAGGTAATCATTAGTATGATGCATGTGATGTTTATCTGTTTATGCAAACTGTAATTAATTATGCATATAGAGAGAACATCCTGTCTATGAATGGAATTGACCTCAGAGTTAATTATTTTATAGGGAAATATGCCACGTTTTGGACTGTAGTTTCAGGGTGAAAGTTATTTTTCTGTTACCAGCCTTGTGTGAGAATATTAAAGCTGTGGTCTTCAGAAAGTGCTTAGTAATGGTTAGACTTTTCTAATAACTGTATCTAGAATTTGGGAGTTTTTAGGCAGATTGTTCTAATAGGAATCAACCATGTACTGGTGGTGTTATTTGGAGTATACTTTTTTTCTGACCTGTTTTTCTCAACAGCTCAGATGACAGTCAAACCAAATCAAAATGGTTTCATGCTTCAGCATTTGGGATAAAGACACTGTGCTGTATTCTGCTAATTGGAATTATTACCATGAAAGAAACTTGCAACCATCAATTTAGGGGGGGAAAATCGGTGAGGGGATTAGACATGCAAGTAACAACAATGGTTTCTACATTGTACATTATCGTCAGGCAGACAGTTTAATTAAGTGCCTGTTTTGGAGGCAGAAGTGGCAGGCCAAGCTTTGTCTCTTTGGTAGCCCCCTCTTTTATTTTTTTATTTTTTTATTTTTTAGTTAAATTGTTTTGATTTTTTTTTTTTAAGGTTTGCCCCTTTTTTCTTTCTCATACATGAAAGAACCTTATTGTTGCTTCTCAGTGCCTACAGGTAAACTTCTCTTCTAGTTAGAGTATTGACAGGAGATGGCTTGTATTCCCCTGTCTTCGTCAGGGGAATATCCTCTGGATTGGCTTCCTCATTTTTGCTGAAACTAGCTGCACTGAAGGTCTCATAGGATGAGGTCAACTTTTTGTTAAGGAGGTTTCTGTTGCGGTCACCCATGAGAGAGGCTTCTCCATTGGCCAGCTTTTCCTGGCTGCCTCGTTCATCAACAGGCATGAATGTGGAGAGTTTTGGCTGGCTTTTCTGCTTCCTTTCAGGTGAAGTGCGGACTGGCATCCAGCAGGAGTCTGAGTGACCATATTCATCACACTCTCGGGTGCACTTCCCTGTCAGGGCTACATCTGGCAGAGGCCTTGAATCTGAAATCACAGGAGAAAAAATCTTTAAGAATGGATATCACCTTTCATCCCTTCTTCTACTGTCTCAAAATTTAAAAAAAGTCATAAATTTCATCCTACTGATTCCTCTTCTTGACCCCCACCAAATCATCTTCTTTCCCACTACCCTAAACCAATGATTTTTTGGGGGGCTAGGGATTCTAATATATCACTATCTCTACATAGTGACATATATAATCCCCAACTGTAAAAGAAATGTATTAATATTATACATATAATATATGAATATGAGTTTTGCATTAACATTGCATGTCTTACTAAGGAATAATCAGGTAAAATGTTCATTTCAAAATTACATGGCCACAGGTAATAAAATATAGCAGTGTGGATATACCCACATATTTGATAATGATAGCTATCCAATATATTTCTGCATTCCCTTTCACACAGAAAAATAACAAAATCTAAACAGAAGAGAGAAATATGTTATAATTTGTATCATTTATCCCACAGAGAGAAAAAGAATATATTTTGCCAGTCTGATCTCTTAATCCACAATAACTAATATGTGGAATATGTGAAAATGAAAAGCCTTATATTTAAAAACTTTTCAATATATCAGGGTGATTCATAAGTGGGATTCAAGTGGATACCACTTCATGAAACCAGAATTAAAATGAAAAACTACAAATAAAGAATGGAGAAGAGCATAAAACCACTTTTTTTTTCCATTTTCAGATGATCTAATATGTATGTGATATAGGAAAAATCTCCCTGTTACTTCACCTCAAAAAAAAAAAGGTTGACAAAGTGTTTGCTAAATGGCAAACTTGTGTGAATGTGGTGTGTTATACAAATGCAGTCATGTTTCTGACCTTTTTGGTGCTACAGTATGCATGTGTAATTACCGGAGTAAGTTTGCTATTTGCACCACAGTGGGATGAGGAATGCATGCTAATTCTCTATATGGAGGTAAACCCTTTTTAATCAGCACTTTGTGCCCATGATGATCTTTCCTACCTTTAAATCCAAATATATGTGATTTAAATATTACTACACATTTTTGTTAAGAAAAATGACTTCCAAGTTTTCTCAGTGTTAACATTTAAATTTATATTGTGCTCCTACTTTTTTATGAATTTACTATGCTATGAAATAGGGGAGAACGCCTCTGTGTAGCATTTAATATTTTAGTTATAATTGGTAATAATTTAGTTTATAGCTAAACAAAAGAACATAATATGACTGAACTCCATTTTATATCATACTGTATTATTTTATTGTATAACTTGGGGATTACATAATCTATACTTGGAGCCAAACTTTGATCCAAAGAATATGTTCACAGGGATTGAAATTAATAATGTTAGCATATACACAACCTTTGGCAGTCTTGGGCTGTTCTGTAAACTCTTCATGATAAATTGAGATTATACTCTTACTGTTTTAACTGTAATGTATCATATGACTTTTGCTTTTCATTTGCATTAAATTCATTCCGTTTTATCAACTGAAATTTCATAATTTAATCACACTGGTCATCCTTATCATTTTTTTTTTCTTTTTCTGTGATAGATAATAGAAACATTGACATTTGTCAGTCCATCAGTTTCTGAAACTTTCTAACCTGGGAATATTGAGAATTCATTGAAGAAGTTCCACTGTTCATCACAGCTGAAACATTGTAATGAATTTTCTCTCATTTCCCAAAGGTAATGGAAAGATAATCATTTAATAAAGTCACACATGCTACTATTTGATCTTTAAGTATGTAAATATTCTTAATTTTGCCCAAAAATGACAAATCATTTTCTAATTCCCATTCTTTTTAGAAAAAAATTCTGATTTAATTCCATTTTTGTATTTTTAATGTCACAAGACTTAACTGATAGTCATTTTAATCAATAAACTTAAATAATCTAACTTTCATAAAAAATAAGGCGCATGTATAAACTCTATGTTCTTTTAAAATATATTTTAGAATATTGAAATTCTTTTAAAAGTTCTCCTTAAATGCAAAATTTATACTCAGATAATTTTTCTCGTCTCTAATTTTCCTTTTACCTTCACCCCATTAATAACTTTTTTTTTTTCCGTGACAGTGTACTAATATTCTGGAAACTCTATGATCTTGTATTTTCAAACTGATTCTTTCTGTCAAATTCTCTGTTTTAATACCTTGCTCAAGTGAACCATAAATGTTGTACATTCATTCCTTTAAGTTTATTTATAACTCATGCATTTAATGTTAAACTCAGCTTATCATAGATACAATTAGCTACACAGGAGGCTAGTTTTCAGGGATTAATTTGTATTTTCAGTTTGGAATGCATTACACTGTTTTCCTTTGTTATGCATGTAATTAGGCATGGTTAGCAGAGTTATATTAATACACTGAAAACTCAGCTTACATTTTGTTTAACTTATGTACCTAAAGTACTTACTGCTCACAAGTAATTAAATCTATTTTCATTGATTCAAGTTCCAAATTGAAACACTACTGAGATGCACTGACCTTCTTTCCCTTGGTCTTTTCATAACACAGCCTGGCTAGTTTCCAATTGTGATTGATTTCTACTTTGTACATTTAACTAAAAGGGACTTTTCCTCAGAGTGGTCACCTACAGTGTACCACATCTCTATCCAAGAGGCATGGTTTTTAATAATGGATGTCTGTCATTTCCAGAATCAAATTCCTGAGTAGGGTGACAACCTAGAAGCTGACAAGCTTAACTTTCTAAGATATATTGCAATTTTTGTTATCAAATTCAGTAAAAAATCAAGAAGTATACAAAACATTTATCACAAGCAATCACCTCTTTCAGACTTGGATGGCTCCTCAGATAATAGGCTAAAGAAATTATCAAAATGTTGTCAACATGGTGGCAAACCTTTCCAAAATTCATGCCCATAATTAATATCTCACACTTTGGAGAAATTTGTTCTGATATTGAACCTAAATCCTTCATGTTACATTTACAAATATTGCCTATTATTTGGTCCTTGTTCAAAATTGAAAACAGCTGATCACTTTCCAAAGTGCTTTGACATAACACCAAAAACAGTAACTGTCAATTACGAAAAGCAATGGGAGCCTTTATTGACTTATTTCATAAGAAAAAGCGATGGATTTATTCCTCAATCATAACACTTTTGAATGAAAACTATATAGGGCCTATAAAGTATTTGGTTTTAGCATTATGTTTCCTTAAAACTTAAGTCATGTGATATGAGCTTATATTTTGGCAACCTTTAAAGCTTAACTGATATTAACTGAGTTGCCAATAGCATTAACATTTTAGAAACTTATCTTTAAGATCAAGATAGGGAAGAGTGGCAATGAATTATGAAAATGATCATTTCTGTGGCCTCATAGAGACTGGTATGAGTATTCAGAAAGCAAATGAGTAAGTTGTATCTTTTGGAATTCAGAATATTCTTTTGTGTTGCTAATTCAAAAAATTCCTACCCTCAAGTCTCTCAGCTGCTCAACTTTGTCTGGAATGCACTGGTAGCATAACAGAGACCATCCCCTTTTTATACATGGTTAAACTGTCACTTACTATTCTTTTTAAAATGGCCTTTGATTTTATTAGTTTGGAGAGCTACTGTTTAGTCATTTCTTCTCTTAATGCATATAAACACTTTACCTGTCACTTATTAGTCTTTGAGAGATGCCATGTGGTACTGATGTTTTAAGCATTTTCACCCCAAGGTCACAAAGTCAATATGTGTCAGAGATGAGAAGTAAACCCAGACCTTCCAGACTTTGAGGCCAAGATATCTCTCTGCTATGGCAAACTCTTTCAATTACTGAAAATTACTCTAAGAATAATAGCTGAGGGATAAAGCACATCTTAATACCATGTGATATTTCTTAATTGTATCTGAAATATCACATTTCATATATCATTTAAATACTTCAGGAATCTATGATTTCATCAGTGTATGTACTCCCTTCAACAATGAATATTGCAATGGATCTGTATCTTAGTAGATTGTCTCTTACTATGGCTAAAAATATTAATGACCTAGTGGCAAGGCCCCTGATAATGAGCTTCTCCAAACTTAGCTATTCTCAGATGACAGAAATTCTGTCTTTCACAGGGTCTGTATCTGAAATCATTCAAGCATAATAGGCCTTCTATAGCTTATTTACCACTGGCATAGCCTTAAAGAAACCAGAATGATCCAAATAGCTTTTGGAAGATTTACCCATTTCCAAAACAAAATAGTATATAAACTATATACAGATATTTCAAGGTCATGGTTCAAAATAGTATATAAACTATATACAGATATTTCAAGGTCATGGCTCATTATCTCAGATCCCAAGATTACAGAGTTGTAAGGAAATTCAGACTTCAGTTGACTAGTCCAACTTGGATGTATTGTGATAATTTTTCTACAACCTCTCTGATAGATGGTCTTCCAACCTTCACTTTAAAGAACTCTAATGAGGGACAGATACTATGTTCCAAAATCGTATTTACCACTTTGGGAAAATTCTAATACTTAGAAAGTTCTTGCTTCCCCCTTGATCTCCCTTTGCTTCTCTGCTATTTAATTCCAACATTTCTAGATCTGTCCCCTGGTTCAAATAGAATATGTCTGACCATTGTTACATAGTATAGCTCTTCAAATATTTAAAGACAGTTTTCATGTTCTGGTACTCTAGAACCCCCACCACAGCACCCATTCCTTCAACTAATTCTTAGATGGAATAGTCTTAAGTATCCTCACCACTGTGGTTGTAAAGTTTGCCTTCATCCTTACTCCAACCAGTTGCCAAGTCCTATTAATTATAGCTATACAATGCCTCTGATCCTTTTTCTCAATGTATAGTTACCATTATACTTTAGGTATTCTTCATCAAATATATGGACTATTGATGTCCCCTTAAAAATGTTTCCTGTTTTCAGTCATTCCCTTCTCAAATGTGTCCTTCAGACAATTGTCAAAATATACTTTCTGAAGTGCAGGTCTGACTTTGTCTTTCCAAGAGTCACTGCCTCAGTAGTATTTGACTGGCTTGCCAGTAGGAAACACTTCTAGAACAACATACATGTTGCTCAATCTGTCATTTGGGGATTTTTGCGTTGCTTTCCCCACCGTATTTCACTTTGATCATCATTTGTGCCATCGGTATTATATACACTCGCATTTGACTTTTCACAGTTCTATGATCTCATTCTCCACTCTGTCACTCTATGCAGGTCAGCTTCTGTGACTGAAATTCACTCTTTCTTTCATTTCTCCTTGGAGGAAACCCTTCAAGGCTCAAGTCAGGAATTCAGCTATTCTCTCCTCCACAAAGTTCTCAGTGACACTCTACTCCCCTGCATGTGCACCCCCCCCCCCCGCC
>CM053592.1:118479886-118512786 GCA_028646515.1 Pseudochirops corinnae
ATTTTATATATATATATATATATATATATATATATATATGCATATATATATGTATTTATAAAGAATGAAGTTAATGAAAACTAACTTGTGAAGAAAAGAGATTTAAAAGCAGAATTATCATAATCACACTAACAACCAAAGAAAGAACACTTTCAAAAATAAACTTCTGAGATGTATGCAGGCTTCATAAAGGGACTTTTAGGAAATTCAAGCTGATGGCTACCATATAAACACTTTGGAAATTTCCATCCTGTCCTTACAGCATTTCACCAAGTTACATCTCATAGTGCTTGAGTTCAGCCTGACATGCCAAGAACCTATTAAAATGCTTAAACATGTTTGAAAGCATCAGCAACTTCTTTCTTTGCACCTTAGGCAAAACACAGTTCAACAGCAATTGAATGTATCTCATGAAGCATTTACTGCCCTGAGGCTGAGACCATTGTCATTCTGAATGTGGCATTATCATATACTGTAGAGACAGGGCATGCCATGTCTCAAGCAGTCTTGCTGAATAAAGTCAAACATAAATCTCCTGTTTGGCACATGAAAACTGCATGGTAGTACAAAAATATATATGAACAGCCTCAGAAGGAGAAGCATTTTACAAATATAACTTGTATTACTTCCTCTTCTTGTCTCCATTTCCTCACCCCTCCTGAAAAGATAAACACCAGGTAGACAAAATATTGTATGGTCCATGTGGAGCTGCAGGAGACTGGAAGGGAGGGTGGCATGATGAGAGGAGGGACATGACAGACTGCTTAAATATTATTTTGGAATGGTTACAAAATCTAGAATTTGATTGCAGTAGTTACATCACTGACACATGTATTACTAATGGAACAAATCTCCAGGTTTCACAGCCATTCCCAGGAATGATGCCAATGTCATGACTGGCTCAAGATGTGTCTCAAGGTCTTTCCTGGAGTTTCAGTCTCTCTTCCCTCTAACACCTTCTCAAGTAGTGAGAAAATGAAGGATACAGGTTGAGTAAGTACCATAGTATGTTTAGGACTTAAGTGCTTTATCTGGAAAGAGAAGTGGGTGAAAAGGAATGATCTCAAAATTTTTTTCCATATCTAAGAAGTCTATGAACACTTTAAGTTATATTTAAGTCACACATATTATTTGTTTTACTACTGGTATTTAAGTGTTCTTTACTAAAATGCTCTAAGTGTATTCTAAAATTGTGATAATGTAGTGACCACTGGTCCATTCAGAGCAGTTAAAATGAATTATGAGAATTTTAAAAAAATCAATATTTTGATGAAACTGATATAGCAATGATATTTTGTCTCATACAATGTCATAATTCCTAAATTATCTAGGGTTTCACAACTAACAAAGAGAGCAACCTTTTTATGCTCAAGATGGTTTTATGAGTGTTTCTGTAGCTGTAAAAATAATCATCGTAGTGAAACTAACTTGATAATGAGCCTTTTCAACTGATCATCAGGCAACGGTTATACCTTGGGTTCATATCTTGTGCATGGAAACGGCATGCTCATATCATCAGTATTTTAGGGACATCAATTTGGTAGCTGTATAGACAATGGATTTGAGAAGGGACAAACTACATGCCAGGAAACCCATTATGAGGCTGTTTCCATGATTCAAGTAATAGTAGATGCCTAAACTTCCAGTAGTTGTGGTGTGAGTGAAAAGAAGAGGATGAACATGAAAGGGTTTTTTTGTTTGTTTTTTTAGTTCCTCTCAATACGACCTGGTACTTTATTGTAAGGGTGGCAGAGTGGAGTGAGAGAGTTGTCTCCTGGATTGCAAATGTGATTGACTATAAAAGTGGTGGTGCTGTCAAAATAAGTTAGTATTAGGGGTGTGTTTTGTGGAAAGTATAAGGTATAATAAATGTTTATCATTAATAATAACAAAAATATAGAATATCTAATAAGGTTCCCACATGAATCACTTTTAGACAATATAGTTACAAGCAGGAAGAAAAAAAAGCCATATAATTCATATTGCATAAAACTATCCATCTATGGTAAATCAGCATTTATTCAATATGTATAGAGTATAAGGAGTATATTAAAAATTGTTTCTATTCATGGCAATAATTGCCCTCATTCTACTAGAATGTCTTTCAGGATAACACTTTTGAGTGCAAATTTTATATGTGCTTTATAAACATTATCTCATATGAGTCTCATATTAGCTCTGTAATGCAGGATGTGTGATTTCATCTCTGTATGAAATTCCTGGCATGGAAATTTTATCCATCAATGCAGATCATCAACTTCTCTGTAACTTAGAATCTCAGATAATTAGCTAGGACACTGATAGGTTAAATGAGCTGCCTTTGATCTCCCACAGTGGCAGAAGGGTGACTTTAACCCAGATCTTTCCAACTCTAATCCCTAGTTCTACTATGCCAGCTAGGTGGCACAGTGGATAGAGCACTGAGCTTGGAATCAGGAAGACTTACCTTAGTGAGTTCAAATTTGTCCTCAGACACTAATTTGCTGTGTGACTCTGGACATGTAACTTAACCCTATTTGCCTCAGTTTCTCATCTGTAAAATGAGCTGGAGAAAGAAATGTGAACCAGTCCAAATGTCACAAAGAGTCAGACACAACTGAAATGACTGAACAACAACAACAACCACTATGCCAAGTTGTCTATGCTGTAAGGATGGATGCTAGGGACATTTCTGCCAAAACTGACAGTGTATGGAAAATACCTGAATGTGAAAATACTCCTAGCTTTTCCTGTTCTAATCTAACTTCACAAATATATTTCAAGCAAATTAGGATTGGGAAAAAATAGTTCCATATTATTAGAACTTCTATTCAACCTTGAGAACTAATTAAGAACAAAACCACCAGATGATAAGTATTTTGTTCTGGGGCAATTACCTGAAGAAAAAGTGTATACTGAGATGACATGAAAAGAAGACATGAATATTGGGCCATCTAATCTTTCTTTAGTATAGTAAAGGAGGTGTGATAAGATACAGAACTGCAATAGGCCTGACATGTCAAATAGTTATAGAGTTGAATAGCATCTTTGGGATTATCTATGACAATCCCTCATTTTGTAGGTGACAGAATGAGAACCAGGAAGGTTCAGAGATATGACTAATCCATTTGTTTATTTACTCTAGTATTCTAAGTCATCTTCTTTGGCTATGATGTCACCCTCCTCTGTACATCCACTATCTGCTCTTCATATATCCGAAGAATGAACTCAATCGTTTCTGTTTATTAATGTTGCTTAGATTCTAGTGGCAAAGATTTGCCCTTACTGGACCCTTGGAACTTCTGGAAAGTTTTTCTATAGCAGACATCTAAGTCTTCTCAAGCATTCATAAGCTTTTGGTGTTCTCTCAAACCCAGACCCAGCCAAGCCTCCTCTTCCACTATGTAACCATGCATATCTTATTTCTACCATACCTAATGGACTTTCCATCATATAGAGGATGCTCAAAAAGTGTGGTATGAGTGATTTCAATTATTCAATTAATACAGAAGTAATATCTGCCTCACATAATCAAAGGATTATTATGAGGGGGGAAATGGAGCCTACATATATGAAAATGCATTAAAAATACAAAGATTTACCATAAAAATATTGAAAAATTATTCCCAATGTATGCCCCTGGCAATGGCATTAAAAATACAAAGATTTACCATAAAAATATTGAAAAATTATTCCCAATGTATGCCCCTGGCAATGGGAAGAATAATGTTCAACACGTTTATAGTGTTACCACTTATAGCAGCAAGCAGCCTAGCATGCCCAGGGCAGCTGTTAGCACAGGTTCTTTGATCTGCTTTTCTAAAGGAAAGAAACTCAAAAGGGATTAACAATCTTACTTTAATCAAACATATGTCATTGACCTAGTTCAGGGGGAAATGTCAGCACCCTTAAATTCAGAGAATATAAACATAAGTTACAAGAAGACAAAAATACAGCTAGAGAAAATAACACAATTCAACAGACAGAGCTTCTAGCTGTCTGACCATCACATTCATACCTAGTCAGTCACCAGAGAGAGAAGCAACAACATCTGGGTTTTTAAAGCTGGGGGGCTCAATGGCTGCCCAGAATGTCATCTGGCCAAATCACGCAACTCGCCCCAAAGCAAAACCTGGACTCACAGGCCTCCTCTAGGGTCAGAAAATATCACAGTCTTTGTGACCTGCTTGACTACAAAGTAACAAAAGTTGTGCCTTCCTGAAAAACAAGCCTCCCACAATAGACTCTGTGTGACCACATTTAGTCGATTAAGAGGCAGAGTATATTTCCAAATCCAGGAGAGTCCTCAAATTAATTTTGGCCTATCAAGGGGCAGGGAAGATCTTCAAATTCCCATTACCATTACATCACTATATAATACTAATATCAGGGCAAAATTAACAAAAATGCCCTATGCTGTGCAATATTTAGCTCTTATTGTTTATGGTTACTGTAGTTGAGGAAAAATTATTTGAACTGTAGCCCAACTGAAAATATGCATGAGATATAACTAACTATAAAGTAATATGACCAATATTCTAATAATGATAATAATGGTTATCATTTATTGAGTGCTTAGTACCATGCTATCCACTGTACCAAATGCTTTACAGTTATCTCATTTGACCCTCCCAATAACCATGCATGTAAGTGCTATTATTATCCCCATTTTACAGATGAAGAAAGTGAGGCAAACAGAGGTTTAGTGACATGCTTAGGGTCATATAGCTAGTAAGTGTCTGAGGCTAAATTTGAACCCACATCTTCCCGACTCCAGGCCTGGCCCTGTACCTATTGTGCCACCTAATGTCCATTAATTAAATAATTGATTAATTAACATTTTATATATTCTCTGATTTATGTATCCAGATATATCATCTTCTTTCAAAATATTCTTTTTAGGACACTCTAATAATAACTTATATTAGTATAGTACTCTGATTTCCAAAACGCTTTTCTTATAATAGTTCATTGAAGAAACAGGCTCAGAGAGGAACACTGACTTGCCCAGGGTCTCACAGTTAGTAAGGGTCGCAGACAGGTAATAAACCCATATCTCCCTGCTCCAAATCTACGGCTCTTTCCATTATATCACACTGCATGCCATTCTCAAGAAACTGTGGTACTCTGCTTCTGGACTAGCTTTGTCACAAAACGTCAAAAAAAATGAGTCAAGAAAATTAGGCCTATCTCGTCCTCATGAGCTATATTATGCTGAGAGTCTACAATAGCTCCATTTATTTGTGGGAGAATGAGTGCGAGGAGTGAGGTTTGCACTTGCATGTAAGGGAACAGCTGAAATGTGGAAAGACTTTATAAGAATTGAAACATTTGAGAGAATGTTTTATGTTTGTCAGAATGCTGCCTTCCTCCTGCCAGGAAATAGTTTGGTGAATGATGAAGGTAAGCATACATTTATTTATTGGCAACTGCAATTAGCACAGAGAGAGTAACCCAGAAGAGGGAAACATCCAATAGGTAAAGGGAAGGGGGTAAGGAGAGAAAGGAAGTGGTCTTGATAACTAAGCAAACAGGGCTCAATGAGAAGCCCAAAATCAATGAAGCAAAACTAGATCATTTTGCTTTACTGATTTTTGCTAGTCATTGAGACATTCTCCTTCATTTACTCTCTGTCTTCTGAAGACTATGTAGTCCCTTTAGTAGTCCTGTAGTACTATTTCTATACTCTCTGTGTCCCTAATGGTATCCCAAATATTTACTCAGGAGGGATAGTAGATTTGGCTGAAAGGGTCATCATTACCCTTGTCCTCTTCCTCCTTCTTGTGCTTGTGACAGACTTCATATTAGTGTGATATATACTGCTACCACCACCACTTATCCATCGATCAGATAGAGCATGGTAAAAACCACTTAGAGCCTCCTAAATTCATCCATCAATTTAAGACATTACTGCCTCCAATCCATCCTCCACATCATTGCCAAAGTAACTTTCCAAGAGTACATGGCTCCCCTTCTTAAAAATCTCATGGTTCCCTAGTACTTCCAGGATCAAATGTAAACCTGGCATTTAATACCTCTGCTGGAATATGGTTCACTTACTTACCCTTACACATTCTATGGCCCAAACCAGCTGGCTTTCAAATTGTTCTTCATATATGGGCATTTCATTTCCTGTCTCCATCCTTAGACCCATTTGACACTTAATACCTTTTATAATTCTTTCCTGATACACCCATCTGCTAAAGCTTTCCCCACAAAATCACCTTGTATGTATTTTCAATATACCTTCATGTGTATATGCTGTGTCCCCTGATGTACTTTTATTTTTACATCTCAGCCCTCAATCTGGTACTGGGAATGTAATAGATGCCTAGTAAATGCTTATTGTTGACTGATTTATCCAAGAATATTAAAAGTGGAAAAGAATTTAGATGGCATCTAGCCCAATTCACTCATTTTGCAGGTGAGGAAATTAAGGTTTGATAATAGTAAGTTGCATGATTCATAAAGTTAGAACAGGGGGCATATCTTCCTAGAGGACAAATTCTATGACCCTTGAATATGTACAGAGCCATTACCCTTACATGTTAATCCTTCCATCTCTGTCATCTTCCCTATCAGAATGTGAGCTGTTTGATTGTCTTAGTTTTCTTTTCTTTGAATGTGGTAAGCACTTAATAAACATTTCATGCTTTCATTCATTTGAAGAAACAATATTCCTTTCTTTGTGTAACCTTACCCTGATTATAGGGAAGTAGTAAGATAGGACTTCTGTGATCACAGAGAACACAGCTTTGAACAAAACTGTACAGTAGATGAAGAGACTATTTGAAATTTCTCACACTACCCTACCTCTGTACACTCTCTTCTTCCTTTCTGTCTGCCTAGTAGACTCTTTATTCAAGTACTGATTTCAGAAGTCATAATCTGATACATGATTATATATTTAGGGCTGGAAGGGGGATTTGGGATCATCCAAACCAATCCCCTCATTTAGCAGATGAGGAAATTGAGGTTTAACAAAGTTGACTGACTTGCTCAAATTCACACACAATGTAGATTAGTCGATTTGGTCATCTTACTCCGAAGTCAGCATTTTTTCTATTCCTTTAACAATCGCTCTACATGGAGCCATGCTGACATTTAGAGTGTTGGTAGGATAACAGACACTTCTCACTCAGGTTAATATGCAAATTTTAAGAACAAGTTTTCAATAGAGAATGCTTCATTATAAAGGAGTGCCTATAAAAATAGAAATTTAAGGGCACTGCCTCTGAAATATATATTTTGATGGATAGGGTCCAATGCCACGTCAAACCACCTACATGGCTGCTTGCTTAGATATGACACTGCGTTTTTTAATAACACATTTAAAAGATAAGTGATTCTTTATTTCTATTAATATCCTCTCATACTTCATCATTGTATCCATTGAGATGATCTTGGGTTCGTGAAAGTTGGGCCATCAGACCACAAGCTCTGGCATGTCCTATTTAGTTGGAAAGGCTTCAAGCATATGCTCACTGTCTATTGTCTCAGGAACAGTCTAATTAAGTTTGGAGAGGTTCATCACCAGGTTGGCCACCTGGTGACAAATTTTTTGGCTGCAGCTACTGTCAAAGACCATCTAGTAAATTATTAATGAAAGTCAATCGGCATTGGTAAAGGGGCTTCTCACGGTGACAAGATTACAGATCTTTAAAATTTATAAAATACTTAAGGGTATCACTATATTCATCTGTCAAATGAAAATAATTCCTTTCACTTTAAATCATTTGCCATTGTCTATAGTAATCCAGATGCAAGCCTTTTGTTCTTGTTCAAATGAATTTCAGATAACTAAAATGGTCTAAAAGTAAGGGGCATATTAAATAATTTCTAATGCTAGGAGGCCCACTATAAATACAGTTTCCTAGCTTGAGACAGTTAAATCCCTAGATTTCAGTTTTGTAGAATTAGGTGTAATTGTTATGAGCCTCTTTGTAATCTAGTTAAATCCTCTGATAGTCTTTGATTTATTTCTATCAGGAAAATGGTGACAGACCTTTTGAAAATGAAGGACTTAATGTGACTTCTTTAAGTCATATAGACATTAACGTGGAGGGCACAGTTAAACTGTCTAATTGCACTGCTAGTCTAGTGCTTGAATATTAATCTGTCACAATGTCAAATTATATAGGTTTAGATTTTTTAGTAAAACGTGTTCATGCTTAACAAACTCTAGGTTTAAACAATTCATGGTGCAATTAGACTGTCATCGTTCGTAGGGATAACTTAAGAAACGCATGAATCAGAGCTTAACAATCAATGTAATTTCATAGATAGTCGTGGCAAAATTATGGGACTTCAGCAGCTTGAGCAGAGTGCAGTGAGCCTAGCAGACTGTGACTATCAACTATTCATCCCAGCCATCTGCCACACATACTCTTTATTTAAGTCTTTCATGCCAGCACTTTCAGTATTGACTTTGCCAGCCGTGGGTATTGCCTGGGAAAACAAGTTCTTGGTATAAACAGATTTTTCCCATGTGTTCAATGAATTACCCTTACCATCTATTCTGGAATACTTCAGCAATGAATACTTTTTGGAGTTAACTGCCATGATTTCTTTTTTTTTTTTTTTTTTTGGAGGGGAGAAGGTAGGGCGATTGGGGTTAAGTGACTTGCCCAAGGTCACATGGCTAGTAAGGGTTAAGTGTCTGAGATCTGATTTGAACTCAGGTCCTCCTGACTCCAGGGCTGATGCTCTATTCACTGCGCCACCTACCTGCCCCATTTCTTGTGGAGAGGTGAGAATTTTATATTTTAGTGAACCTTAAATCTCATTTGGTGTGGGTATTCTGTCCCACAGGGCAGACTGCGGTCCCAGGAACCATGGTTTTATTTATTTGCTTAGAAAATACGATAACATCAACAACAACACTGCGGTCAACAGGAATGACGTCAGCCATTACAGGCATTATATATACTAGGAGATACACCTATCATCTTCCTTCTAAAAGCACAACATTGTGGCCAATGAAGACCCTCCATGTCCCGACATCATGCCTTGCCATTCACTGTCCCCCATACTTGGACAATGTTCTCTGTCCTCACCTCTAGCTTCTGGCTTCCTTCAACACTCAGCACTAATCTAACCTTCTGTGATAGGCCTTTCCAAGTCTTCTCTCTCCCAGCATCCTTTTAGCCTGCCTCTGAGATTACCTTCCATTTATACTGTATATATTTTATACTTATAATCAGGTTTATATGTGGTCTCTCTCATTAGAATCGGAGTTCCTTAAGTGCAAAGACTGTGTTTCTGCCTTTCTTTGTATCCTAAGCATCTTATGAATGCTTGTTGTTGATTGACCTCCACTATCTTAGCAGCCTCCCTGAGCCCTTTTTTGTAAATCTGTGATCATGCTATAAGATCTGGAGTAGACCACAAAGGACTGAGGTCATCCATTTTGTAATCTTTTAAAATCTGTTTTATGGATCACTATGGCTTCCAAATGTATCATCCAGTGGTCAGCATTCCAGTAATAAACCTCCTGGCATTTCAGATTCTTCTCAGAAAGCAAACAGTCTTCTCATTGGGCCTGTTCATTAAAGGCTTCCTATTTTGGTGGAACAAACAGATATTTTGATCACTTGGGATAGTTCTTAAGAACCCAGAACTGCCTCCATGCCCTGAAGGATTAGCGTAGATTCTCTCCATGTCTTAGTTTCTTAAATTGTAAAGTGAGGATGTTGATGATCTCCAAGATTTAAGTTCTAATCCAATGATCCTGTAGGTAATTTAACAATGAAAATCATCATGTATTTCTACGCTTTAGTAACTTCTAGTCCTATGATACACTGTTAAAAAAAAAAAATCAAACAAGAAACAAAAAAAAACTAGCTAGGCAATTTGATAAATAAAAGATATAAAAACAGTAAAACTTCCATAAACAGACAATTTACATTTCCATTTTTGGACGTGTCTTCAGGAGTTGATAGGTCTTCTGGAGTTTTTTAATTATATGTGGTAGAGACATGGTTAGAAATTGGATTCTGGGAGGCTCGAAGGTTTGAAAGCATGAATAGACTAACATTTTCAGATTAAAGTTGCTTTCACTACAGCAGGACAAACACAAATAGTTGTGCTAAACTTACCTGCCCTCAAATGCCCTCAAATTTTACTTTTCATTTCCTATACTGCCAAGACATTGGTCCTATAGTTTAACCTGTGACAATTGAACACCATAGCTAGTGCCTCTGTCACTTGAGCTGTCACCCTGGTCTAAGGTCTTCCTTCTAACTAATCCAAAATAAAGACACAGTACCAATTACTGTGTGGGTGTAAAGCCTCAAACTTCTGCTATGACTAAAGCCATATTCAGTACCTAAAAAAGCTTCATCTTCATTACATAAGTCTATTTTTAATTCTGCATGGCAGGAAGGAACCTCAATTAGAAGGTTTTGGAATATAATCTATCCACAGTGAAACCATTATATCCTGTGTTGGTCATCCGAGCAGAATGAAAGACCACAAGATGGTGAACTGAATGAGAGCAAGGGTGATAATATACTCACAGATCATATTAACAGAATATTCCATATACAATCATTTCTTATCAATTAGCTAACTACTACTAGAGATAGTTATAGCCCAAAGAAATGTAAATTGAACTGGCTAAAGGAAAATGGGAAAAAAAAAATAAACTCACCAAAAATGTAAAGGGTCAAATGCTTTATTAAATAAAAAAAAACACTCTAAATCACCAATAAAAAAGAAAGGAAATTCAAACATCTCTCACTTTTCCCCTTATACTCCTCAAATTACCAATTATGATAAAAAATACTTAATATTTAAAAAGTCATGGAAAGAAAGGAAAACTAAATAATATATTTGGTGAGATTTTGAATTTGATCCAACCTTTTTGGAAAAAAAAAATTGGAGGAATTCTATAAAGGTCACTATTCCCCTTGCCCCCAATGATCTGACTACTGCACAAATGATCTCTATGAGAGGTATCATAGATAACAAAATATATATTCGTAGTAACTCTTTTTGCTTAAGTAAAAAAACCCAAAACAATAAATCCCCCATCCATGCCATGAGGAATGACTGAACAAATGCATCTATTGCAATATTACAGTATAGGAAGGAAATTCAAATGTGAGAATCGCAGAGAAACATGTGGTGCGATGTAGATCAACTGTCTGTGATGGAGAGTGAAAAAAGAACCAAGAAAGCTGTATAAAAATTTCTACTATCATGTAAATGCAAACATATCTAAAAGAAGACAAATTCAGTTTAACTACAATGAGAAATTGTTGTCTCAAACAGAGCACACATCTGTCCTCCCACTAGAGAGGTGTAGAGGGAATATAGTATATAGAGTGGGAAGCTTGCTTGGTCACTTATACATATTTTCTTTTCTTTCTTACAGCAGAAGGTTTGATATGTTTGTGGTTGGATAGGAATGGGAGAATGGCTACAACATTTAAAAAAATTTTAAAGGGAAGATGAAGGATTTTGAGTCAGAATACCTGGATTCCTGTCTCAGAGACAGAATTTCCTAGCTTTGTGAATATGACCAAGTCACTAAGTCTCAGTTTTCTAATATGTATTAATGGAGATAAGAATTCTTATACTGCCTTTCACAGCAGGTATGAAGTATTCAAAAATATTACAGAAATGTGAGCTTTTATCATTGCTGTATTATTGTGAGGGTATTTGATTAAAGGAGGGGAAGTACTCTTTAGAATATGGAAGAATTTGAATATACATAGGTCTAACAAGAATTTAGAGCCAGAATTATCTAATGCGGCTGTCCACATTAATGAATTAGCTGGGAAGTAGCCAAATGTGTAAGACCTCTCGGACTATATAGAGGCAACCAATGAAGTTAAATACAATCTCTAATAGATAATAGGGCAGTTAGGTGGCAGCTAGAGAGCTAACCTTGCAATCAGGAAGACTCATCCTAGAAAGCTGCATTCAAATCTGGCCTCAGACCCTTCCTAGCTGTGTGACTCTGGGCAAGTCACTTAACCCTGTTTGTCTCAGTTTCTCATCTAAAATGAGCTGGAGAAGGAAACGGTAAGCCAGTCCAGTATCTCTGACAAGAAAATCCCAAATAGGGTCACAGAGTTAGACTCAAATGAAAATGACTGAAAAACAACAATAACAAAACCATAATGTATAATATATAATATATAATATATAGAGGAAGCCATAGATCTTATACAAAGGATGATATTTAAAGAGCTTACTTATGGTAGGATGGTGTTATGTCTAGTTCTAAGAGTTTTTTATTTATGTATGAATCAATATAAAATATGTGTTTAATAAAGCTATTATCTCTACTTGTACAAGCTTGACTACAATAAAATAAATCATAAATGCCAGAAAAAGAGATATTTTATGGAAATCATATAGGAAACAAACTGAAAAATTATAGCAATCTACCATTTGGTAGATTTTATGGATAATTTCTTGAAAACAAAATTAAATTATAACCTTGAAGGGAATATTATTGTAGTAAGGGTAGAAATTATACATTATAATCCGATGCATAACCTACATATGTATATACATGCATAGATGTATTTTCAGGATACTGGATTTTTTGGGGAAAAACAAACATACGCCATCTATATTGGTGGAGAGAATTTTTCATTGGTAGTTGATTAGATATAAAACCACAGTTCTGGTGATATTTACACAAACATATGCAGAATCTATATATTTTATAATACATAGATACATTGTATATATGTGCACATAAATTAGTATAATGTACAGAGAAGTTACTAATCTACACTGGTTTCCTATGTTAATGATGTATTTATTTTATCCACGTGGCAAACCAATACAGATTGGCAACTCATTTGAAACTTACAGTCTTAAGAGACTTATCTGAAACCTTGAAACTTTATATGAATTGCTCATAATCCAATAAATAATAAGCATCAGTTGTAAGACTTGAAGCCATTTCATCCTGACTCCAAGAAAGGCCCTATCTACCATACCATACTATCTGTCCATTAAATATAGAAACATAAAAATGTGTTTCACTTAGGAACAATGAAAAAGCTATCATTTTGCCTAGCTTACAGGAAGTAGGTAAAGTAATTCAGTCCATATGATATGTCTATATGAAATAATGTTTTTGTAAGATTACACTGTCTTATGATTTTTAGCTCAAAGTTAAATACAATATAAAATCATTTTAATTTATAGGTATATGATAAAGAAAATAGCATAAATAATAATTAATACTGTCATCTTTGTAATTAAATATAATTTTATTCCCCCAAATAAACACATTTAATGTAATTACTATTTTTAATTTTTTGGAAAAATCTATTTTTAAACTGACTCCTGTTTAAAACCCAAATCATTCTTTTCTTTGGGGATATGAAAAGAGGGTCAAATTAGTATGTACTGAATAACATCAATCCCTTCACAACAGGAGAATTTCTGGCCTCTTTCTGTGGTAGACTTTTCAAGTATGCCAGTACTATTGTTGTTTTAACTTATAGGACACAGTTAAATCTAAATGATCTCAAACAAAAAGTATAAAGTATGCGATATCACAGTTAATATATATTAAATTATCTTCAAATGGAGATGAGGGGAGTTTAGGAACTTAGCCATTCTAAGCATGTTAACTATTCTCTAAATAATGCAGTGTCCAAGTGCAGAAGCAAGAGAATTTGAAGGGGAAAACAAATACCTTGAGATGACTTGTCTTTTAAAGTAACTGTCAAGGAGAATTTGCCTCTCTGAACAAAAGCTGCCAATGACTTAAGGGATTCATTTATCCTTAAGGATGCAGTAAGATGTGTCATTTTACTATTAAAAATGTTGTCCAGTTAAAATTAGGTCTAATTATCTATCCATGATATACCTATGTGTCTCTCAAGAAGAACAGAGGGATTCAGTATGATTAGATATATTTAGGATTGCAGTCAGGTCTGGGACTTAGAAATAAGATGAACTGAAAAGTATGACTAGTTATACATTATTCATGAACTTAGTACAACCCAGTAAAGAATTAAGTTATAAGCACCCCAAACCATTCAGTATCAGAAATAATTCTGCTTCTGTAAGCCAAACCCCCACTCAAAATAATGATTTATATGTAATTATGACCATATGCAAAGATTTCCAGTCATACTTAATGATTCAAACAACAAAGCTCCCAATTAGCAAAAAGAAGAATTATGATATTTTACTTATGAAATAAAAGCTACAATTTTAGAGATAATGAAAAACTGTCTACATTTTTTTTTATTATAAAATGGAAACTAGAGACAGTAGTTAGTATTGTCAAATGGACTTAAATTTGTTTGCATACAAGTTAGAGTAGCTTCATGTTCGAGAAAATAGTCCAGAACCTGTGTCATCTTAGCCAACAAAACATTACATAGTTTCTTCCTGAAAGACATCATGAGATTTTCAGGTTAATTACCATAATTTGTTATTTATGAAAAAAAT
Organism: Pseudochirops corinnae; assembly: GCA_028646515.1. Lineage (NCBI taxonomy): Eukaryota > Metazoa > Chordata > Mammalia > Diprotodontia > Pseudocheiridae > Pseudochirops > Pseudochirops corinnae. The sequence continues at coordinate 118,494,299 of CM053592.1, forward strand.
ACAATTGTTAGATAATAATAAAATCTCCACTAGTATTCATTCTGTTATTCTACAGGAAAAACTCAGGATACAGACCCACACAAATATACAAGTGTGTATGGATATATATATATATATATATATATATATATATACATACATACATATATATGTATATAATGAAAGGGTGGGAGTGGGCGTCTGAAATGTGGCAAATGACCATTGTTTAAAGTCTTTCATTTCAGTACATTTGAATAAATATCTTTAATAAATAAAGTCATTCTTAACTGACTTCACCAAATATTTCTACCAGTAATCATAAAGCAGCTATATCAGCCCTAGGCCATTCCTTTTTTACCAAACAAAACATTCTTAGTTCACCATGCTTTCTCCTCTTTCTCTTGCCTTCTGCCTTATTCTCCAAAGACCCAGAAATGGGGAGAATTCTGTCATTTTACATAGACCTCATGACTTCTTCCTACTGAAGTTTACTTTTTTAAAATCCATGAATTTCTATCTGAATTACTTGAGTGTGAGTATATTTTTCTTCTTGAGTCTTGCAATCCAAACAAAACCAAACCGAAAAACCTTATGTTCACCTTATTGTTTAAGAATTAAATTTATTAGTATTTTGGGTATGTTTAGTATGGCACAATACTGATTGTCACAAGCAAGCAACCTATTATAGTAAATCATATGATCATATGAAAAGAGGTGGAAAGCATACCATTTCCCAGAAAGGTAAAGATAAGAACAAAGCTACTAAGTCATTTGTGCAAGACACTGTGTGAAAAAGTGAGTAAAGCAGCGTGAGTTGGGCCTTCTGACTTTCTGCTACCTATTCATTTTGTTATGCTTGATTACCTTACAATACACAGGTGGAAATTGCTTCATATGTGTTTAAAAAAAAAAAAAGAAAAGAAGAAAAGCCAAATAGTAAAAGATAATGAGTCTTTCAGCTTGATTTATGCCCTGTGGAAGAATTTATTTCTGTCATTAACTTTTTTTATTGATTTTCAGCTGTGTCATAAGGATTACAGTATGTGGATTAATTACAAACATGAGCTTTCAATGGTTACAGACTTATGACAGATTAATCTGGGTTAGATCCATTAGAAACTGAATGTTACATATAACATTCTTCTTTTTTACGTGTATGGGCAGGCTAGAGTATAAAGGCTAATCCATAAAAATGACTCTAAAGGATATTAGCACACACTGAATGAAAAATAACAGAGAATGAGCAAGTCTATCAATCATTTCCTATCATGAATAAAGAAAAGATATAAAAAAGCCAAGAAGATGAATCTGCAAGTGGAATATGGTAGAAAAGGTATTAAAAAATGGAGGCAAAGCAAGAAATAGAAAATTGCATTAAGGAAGAATGTGGATTAATGAGAACCTATGCATGATGGATTATTACTGTTGTTATTGGCATCTATTTTAAATAAAGAAGATTATTATTTGATTGCAAAAGTTTCAAGAGTAGATAGTAATGAATATTATATACTGTAAGTTATGTCTTGATTTTATGGTAAATAAGAATGTTTTTATTTCTGAATTACACTATTTTAGCATATTTCCCTATCACCCCCACTTTCTCACTTTGATTCAGTCTCTGTCGACTCACCAATTCTTTACTGCCTACAAATATGCTTATCCCTCCTCTGTTCTTAAGAAAAACCTCACTTCATTCTTCTATCCCCACTATCATATGTTTTTTGTGGCTAAACTCTTTGAAAAGGCCATCTACAAGAGGTGCCTCCAAATCCTCTCCTCTTACTCTATTCTTAAATCTTGACAATCTGGCTTCTGACTTCATCATTTTACCAAAAGAGCTCCCTCCAAAGTTTTCAATGATCTCTTGCTAAATCCAATGACTTTTTTCTTAATCTTCATCCTTCTTCATGTCTCTATAGCCTTTGGCACAGTTGTTACCTTCTTGATTCTCTCATCTCTCTTGGCTTTTGAGGCACTACTTTCTTCTGGTTCTCCTCTGACCTATCTGACCACTCCTTGGTCTCCTTTATTGAATCTTCATCCTACTTACACATACTAACCATGGGAATTTTGTCCTGGACCCTCTTCTTTTCTTTGCCTTTCCAAACCACATCACTTGGTGATTTCATTATCATTTCTATGCTAGTCATTCTCAGATATACTGTACTTATCTTATCCTAACCTCTCTGCTGTCTCCAGTCTCACATCTCCAATCACCTATTAGACATCTCAAATTGGATTTCCTATAGATACCTTAAACCCAACATATCCAAAACTGAACTTATCTTTTCCTCCAAACCCTCCCCCGTTGCAAACTTCCCTGTTACTGTCAAAGGTACCATCATCCTTCTACCCTGCTCTGCCTCAATTTGTCATCCTCAATTGCTATTCTTTCTCAATTCCCTTCTCATCTGTTGCCAAGGCCTTTTGATTTCACTTTTGTAACATTTCTTGAATATGCCAGTTTCATTTCTCTAAATGACTCCACCCTGGTGCAGGTAAATATCTCCTTACATCTGGAGTCTGCCATTAGTCTCTTCATGGATCTGCCTCATCTCTCCCCACTCAAATCCATTTGCCTAGAACAGGTCTGACTATGCCACTCTTCTATTCAAAAAATTCCAGTGGTTCCTGATCACCTCCAGAATCAAATAATGAATCCCTTGTTTAATATTCAGTGCCTTTTATAAGGTATCCCTCCCCGTGAATCTTTCCTTTTCTCTTAGATCTGAGATTCCTCCACCCTGCCACAAATTCTCTCTGATCCAATGACACTCCACTTCTTGCTCTTCCTTGAACAAGTCATTCCAATCCTCTCACTCCTGGCATTTTCACTGACTGCCTCCCATGTGTGCAATGTTCTGCCTCCTCATCTCCTGGTTTCATTCAAGTGCCAGCTCAAGTTCCTGCCTTCTAAAGGAAGCCTTTCCTAATCCCTCTTAATTCTAGTACCTTCTCTCTGTTGGTTATTTCCTATTTATTCTTGTTTTCATGTTGTCTCTTCCATTAGAGTATGAGCTCCTTGAAATCAGGGGTTCTTTTGCCTTTCTTTGTATCCCTAAAATTTAGTGCAGTAGCTTAAGCATACTAGGGACTTAATACTTTTTGTTTTTCAGCCATTTCTCAGTCATGTACAACTCTTTGTGAATCTATCGTCTTTTCCTTCTCTAGCTCATTTTATAGATGAAGAAAACTGAGGTTAAAAGGGTTAAGTGACTTGTCCAGGGTCATACAGTTAGGAGGTATCTGAGGCCAGGTTTGAATTCAGGAAGATGAGTCTTCCAGACCTGGGCCCAGCATTCTATCCACTGTGCCACCTAGCTGTTGTCAAATCAATACGTATTAATTCAGTGGTTCTCAACCTTCGTAATGCTGCAACCCTTTAATACTCATATGTGGGTGTATCTGTCCATGGGCGGACCTGCCTCGAGATGGATAGAGGAGTGGTGTCTTGGTTCCTAAGACCATCGGAAATATGTGTTTTCCAATGGTCTTAGGTGACCCCTGTGACTCCTGTGAAAGGGTCGTTCGACCCTCAAAGGGGTCATGACTCACAGGTTGAGAACCGCTGTACTAATTAATTTATTAATTTCTTGACATTTTAAATACCACTAGTCATTTTTGTAGAACAAAAAAGATTGTCACATAAAAATCTGATTGTTGCTACTCTAATGAATTAACTAATTTCTCAAAGATTAAAAATAATAATAATACTTGGGGCCTTTAGGTGGTGCAGTGAATAGAGTACTGGCCCTGGAGTTAAGAGGACCTGAGTTCAAATTCAGCCTCAGACACTTAACACTTACTAACCATGGTACCTCGGGCAAGTCACTTAAATCCAATTGCCCTATCTTCTCCCCTCCAAAAAACCAAAAAAAAGAAAACAAAACTTTTGTCTTGCCCTTCTCCACATTCCTCTTTACCTTTAGCAGCTGATTTATGAGTTAAGTTCAGAACAACTAAAAAAAGATTTTAATGAGATACTTCTCAGATGACATCCTATCCTGTACATTTAAGCAGTTAATAATATGAAATGTTTTTATTTGGACTCCCTTACCATGGTAAACCTGTTGGGTCACATCCTAACTAAAGAAATTGTCTCAAGTAAGTTAGCTGAGAATAGTTCTACCTTTAAAGCCTACATTTAAAAACAAAACAAAACTAAAAAAAAAAACACAACAACAATGTCCTATTGCCATATCCATATAACTGTTAAATTAACAAAAAAGAGCATGATTCACAACCAACAATTGGTGTTTAGAGCATATTAAAGGTAGTGCCAAACTGAAAATGCTTTCCAAATTGAAACTAACTTTTATAAGAACAGAAATAATCATTATTGTCTGTACTGTCTCAGTTGGAGTTGTCATACTAAATAGCCAGGGGAGATGATTTTTTTTTTTTATTTAGAAACTTTGATTTTGGATCATCTATAAAACAGGAAATGAAACATCAAGACAAGATCAGATCAGTTGAACATACACACACACACACACACACACACTCACACACACACACACACACACACACACACAGAAACAATACTTGGACCTCAATTAGCTATGGGAGATATACATTAACATACTTACTTGAGTTGTCTACAATTAATTGTCTCAGTTCCCATAATTTCTTTGTGTTTGAACCTAGACAAAACCAGGTAATGTAGCTATGTGTCATAAGGCACAGTTCTATTTGCTTGACTATTCATTGTTCAAGAAATTGCTACTATTCAATAGAAAGATAATTTTTTTTGAAGATAATTCTGAGATCCACCCTGACCGCCAGCTGTTTAACCTTTCTCATGTTCTTTTTAACTTTTACCTATATTTGTTTCACTATTATCAATATATAGGCCTTTTAAAGGCAGAGTGTGTGTAATTTTTCATCTTTGCATTCCCTTTCCCTAGTACTGTGCCTTGTCCTTAAGAAGTATTTAATAAGTGATTGTTGGATAAATAAATGCAAAATTTTCAACCTTCTGTAATACATTCTTCTCATTGTTCTGTCATCTCCGATATGTCTTTGGGGTTTTGACTTTATTTACTCCCCTTTTTATTTGTTCAAGCATCAGATATTTCCAGTGCTTTTAAAGGAACCAGATGAAATGGAGAGTTTTGTAATATTGCTTTCATTCTTGGCTAGATTTAGGCCTTATGGGAGCACCTGGAACTTAGCCCAGGTAATTAGGTTTACTGATAGTTTACACAAGAGGGCCTCTAAGCTCCCCTCAATCTATCTATTCACTATGGAATTACATGATCAAATACAATATAATACTGGACTTCTGTATTACACTGTTCACTTAAAATTCCACTCTGAATATTCTATTACTCAGGGTTCTAAAACTGGTATATTCTTTTCATTTACATCCAGTCCTGTGTAACTTTTTTCCATGTCTTCCTTCACTTCACCATAAGCTGAACATCCAAGAAAAATATCTGTCCAACATACTTTAAGCCTTCCTTAATTTCTCTTGACATTATTAGGATACCAGTAGCATACACAGGCTGTCCATTTGCTATCTATTGCCCTTGCCAAATGACTAACCCAGCCTCTTAACTATTAGTTAAGCTACTTAAACTTTTTCCCTCAGATCTAGGTATAAGATGCATCTCAATTCAAGTAATTTAGATTTTAGAAGCAGAGTTGTAACCAGTACAAAGTAACCACAGCTTTGACCCAGGGTCCTGACATGGTGGGTGAAACCTTTTAATCCTGGACGCAGTCTTGCTACTTCCGTGCTGCACCTGATTAATGAACGGTGACATGAACTACTCTTAAGGCAGTTGGGTTATTTACCTTACTCCAAGCACCATTACTTCATCAGATCATGGTGACTTACCCATATATTCCTAACAGAAAACCCAGGATCATAATGATGCCAGTATATACCATTTTCAAGGTTTAACAGGGCCTCTGTCTGACCTTCCATTCTCTTTGCTCTAGATGTTAGAATTGTGAAGTTACAGCCATAGTTAGGAGAATAAGATTAAATGCTTTTAGAAACCAGTATAGAAATTACAAGGAGGGATACACTGTAGGGCAAAATTCTAGCAATGGATAATTGTCCAAGAGACATAAATTACATTGGTCTATGTGTTAATAAATACATGTCATTCAAAAGACGATCTCAGGCAAAAAAACATCATACAAGTTAAAGCAAACGCCTTATCTAATTTACACCCATGAAATAGAATGTGACACTACAAACTCTAGGGAAATACAGGATTGGGCCATCTCAGTTCTGGCCCTGACAGAGTGGTGCAATTAAAAGAACTCTGACCTTGGAATCACAAGACTTGACTTTGAACCCCTTCTATATTTCTCACTCTATGATCTTGTACAAGTTATTTCACTTCACTTGTCCTTGATTTACTTAGTTGTAAAATGAGTATGTTGGATCAAAAGGCCTTTGTAGTCTTCTGCAGATCTCATGTTCTGTGACTCTTATTTTATAAGGGGTCCTTCAAGATTTACTTTGGTCCTAGGTTAGACCCAGAATCCCGTCAGCTCCACATCTCTAACTAACTAGCTCTGTGATTTATCAGGTCACTTTAATTCAGTGTCTTCAACTTAAAAATCATGTTAGACAAAATTCCTCTAAATTTCCTTCTACCTCTCAATTTCTCTGATTCTGATTTTATGCCTAGTCCTTCAAGAATTACTCTGGTCCTGTGCCACACTCAAAATCACATACAGCCTATAGTAAAAAACTAGTTAGTTCTTTCATATCCTGGGAATTCTAATCCAGGGATCTTTCTTTCCTCTAGTCTCACATCTCCAACTGCTAACTGAACACATCAAACTGTATATCCCATATGCATCATTTTCTTTACCCCCAACACCTCTCCTCTTCCTAATTTCCTTATTATTCTTGATGGTAAGACCATCCTCCCAGTCACCCAGACTCACAACCTAGGTGTTATCTTTAAATCCTCACTCTCTCTTACCCCATATATCCAGCTTTTGACATATCTTGTCAATTTTATTTTTCTAACCATGTTGGTATACACCCCCTTCTCTCCTCTGACATTGCCTTTACACCTCATGCCTAGACTAGTGATATAGTATTATGCTTGGCCTCCTTGTCCCAAGTCTCTCCCTACTCTACTTAAGATAACTATTGAAGTTATCTTAAATCTAACCATGTCACCTCTCCCTACTCCCAAGCACACACATACACTCAGTTAACTCAAGTGGCTCTCCATCAAATATAAATTCTCTATTTGTTTTTCACCCCTTTTTGGGGGGAAATATGTATAATATATATTTATATATAATATTTATATTTAATTAAATAAATTTTATATTTATATTAAATATTATATATATGTATATTAGATTGTGAGTTAATTGAGGACAGTGACTATTTTTGCCTATCTTTGCATCCCTAACACTCAATGCAGTTCCTGACACATAGTAGGTACTTAAATGCTTGCTGACTGGAGGATGGCAGAAATATGGAAAAACAGATCTTGTAGTACCAATGCTTTCCTGCAAGTTTGAATAGATTAAACCCTGCAAGAGGCCTCTAGAACTATCCTGTTCTTAAACTTTAAAGAAGTTCAGATGATCTAATGCTGACATTTCTTGGAGAGGGAAAACTTACTGTGGCAATCACTGGATAGCAAAAGTCAGAAAGACATTAAATCCTGAGAAAATCAATATTGATCATGTATTGTTTTCTTATTGATCCTATTTACGAGAAATTGATTTTGTCCTATAACTACTTAAGTCATGGTTCTTTGTCTCTGTACTTAGTTCAAAGTTCCTGCTGCCTGTAATGGCTTAAATTTTAAAAATCCATCTGTTCTTGCCTCAAGGAATTTTGCTAACCTTGGGAAATGTGTGTGAACAAAAAGGGAGCTGGGTCTTATTTCTTCACACCACCAAGCTATCCTTCAAGGATGTCTGATTTGCTTTCCAAAAGTTTGGACCACTATCTTGCATTTAGACTGAAACAAAGAAAGCTTCCTATTTTGTATGAGAGAACAAAGTGGTTGGGGGTAGGGGTGGAGGGGAGTTGTTGCTAGCCCCCATTACCAAACTTCCAAACAATCATATTGTTCCCTCAACCTTAGTTCTGTAACCAATCATGTTGCCTTTAATCCCATAATATCATCAATCCTAGTCATTTCTTTGTTCTGTATTCCCCAAAACCTATATGAGGAAAACTGTCCTTTAGCTCAGGGCCTTTAACATTAATGGAGGTGAGTCATTGACCCATTTATTGACAGGTAGCATGCCCTCCTAATAAATGTTATCTTGCTTGGAAATCTGCCTCACCCTACCCTTTTGTTAAAACTCAATCACAATAAATACCACCTGGACAAAAGTGATATGACAATCTAGGTTTTCCCATTTATTTATCATGAAACTGAAGAATAAAAAATTTAATAGTGATTGGAACATCAGAGGACGCAAGATGGACCATGTATATTTTATGCTAATTTTCTGTTGTATTAGGGCCAATGATTTTTGCTAACGTACTTTAAAACCTGGTTCATGCTCTTAACTACAAATACCAGGAAGGAAAATCATTGCAATGTGCTTTTCAGGGAAAATAAAATCACTGCTTATTAGAATATGTAGCTTTAAATAATTATTATTCTGAGATCATCCTCACAGGAACATTTAGGAAGGGAAAAAACTGAGTTGGTTTTTCGGATTCCTGAAAGGATTCGTATACCACATATTAGAAAAACTTGTAAAAACCAGTTAGGAGCCAACGCAAATATTTTAAGGATAAGGTGCTTCATGAAAACAACTGCTGTTGACCACTCATACTATGGGATTCTCAAATTGTTATTTCATTATTCATATGCAATTAATTGTGTTCCATCTCTTGATGTGTGTCTCTGAGGAAACAAATTATCTAGTGGAAAACCAGAAGCTTTCTAATGGCCTCATCTCAAGTCATTAGATATATTCAGATGGGGCTGCGGGTTCTAAGTTCAATACCTGCGATTTCCTTGAAAATGTAAACTACATGCAATGACTTCATCTGCCTTATGTGGCATTAATCTGGGGCTACATTTGAGTGTGTACAGTTTCTTTTTTAAACTGTGTGTAGATTTCTAGCTGGTGAAAGTGGGGGAGGGAAAGAAAGAGGTCAGAATTGACAGCAACACTGAATCAGCGCATCTCATGCCAATGAAGTAATGAAAACCAGTACTGTTCTTACAAGGCAATAATGAATATAAATGGACAAAAGACATTGAATAGCTAGCTACTGGGAAGAAAAGAATGAGGCATCCAGTTCAAGAAAGAACCTTTTTCTGCTATCACAGATAGCTTTGTGAACTGGTTAAATTAGGAAGGCCTGTAACAATTTCATGCTTTAAGAGAAAATTTTGAAAGACAGCTCTCACATTTTTTAGGGCCTCAGGTTTAATAAAGGGAGATGAGCTTGTTGATGTAGTTTAGTGGGAGATATGCAGGGAGGTACTTTAATTATATATGTCTTATCTCTATATTATTTGATACTTTACCTTTCATGTAGTAAGGGTTTTGTTCTTGGTATCCTAGATTAACTAAGTGCCTCAAAACTCAAGGAGATCTTGTCTGGGGAAGTAAAGATATAGGATATTTGGATTAGGTATGTTAAAGGATTTATAGATTAAAAATATTTTTAGAAAAATTTGCTTTAGTAGGCAGGTGAATTAACAGAGGTGATCTTATGGGGTAGGGTTCTTTGAATTAAATGTTTGGTCAGTTTATCTGATGCTAATTTTATACATGTGTGTATATACACATATGCATACATATATTATACATACACACCCATGCATATATATGAAATTGGAATAGTTGCACTGAGTTGGAGGCATGTCATTATTAGTAATTTGATAAATTTAGCTATATCTACTTCTGCACAATGGAAATCATGGCTAAAGAAAGGGATAAATAAAAGAAAATTCTTTCCTTTTGACAATCATGTGCTAAGGACACTTACATTTAAAAGTAATTGGTGGAATTCTGTACCAGTTATGTGACAACAGATTAAAAGGATTTCTGCCTGTCACTAAGAGCTATTCCATGGATTTGGTATACTGTACGTAGCCATCTGTTCAAAACTCAATAGACAAAATCCTGTTCTATTTCTGAAAATGTTTTGACTATAATAGTATATCTTGCTAAAATAAAAAAGTGTTTGGAATCTTCAAAATTCATTACCAAAATTTAAATAAACTCTTAACTTTTAACATAAAGTATGATGTTATAGTTGTTTGTGCTTTGGTTTACAAGTTGATCTATATAAAACCAATACTCTTACATTTCTTTATAGACCAAAATATGAATATGACTCATAATTCTAAACTTTAATATCAGCATGATAAACTCTTACCTAACTAAAATAATTGAAAAAGGGATAATTCAATATTCTCCTTAATTTTTGTTATGTAGATAATACATGCAGTCAATACATGAAAATAATTAGAATTGGTAAAATATATTTAACTTTTAAAATATATTATATGCATGTTTTAGCCTATACAATGGCTGAGTCTCTTAATAACATGTAAAAGTTTTTAGAATTTTTTCATTTTATCATTGTACTTGGCATTTGTAGGTCTGTTTTAGTAAAGCAATTTAGAAAATACTTCATTAGTTCCTTCAAAATTATCTTAACTGAAAAACGATGGAGAAGGGTCTTTATACAACTTAGTTGTTTATATGTGTATACACATACACACAGTGGTTTAAAAAAAAAAACAAAAAACTTTTTTTTTTCCCCAAAGAGCAATGATAACTGCAACCTATCCAACATAATCTGTCCCTTGAACTAAACTTTCAGTCAAGTTCCAGGATCCTCAGTTAAACTAGACACACACACACATATGCAGGTATCGTTTAATTATAAAACAAAAGGTCGGTTGTATTACTAAATAGCAATTTTGCTTATAAAGTTAGGTCTGATTAGTTTTAAAAATAGCAATAATAATAATAATAATAATAAGAGGGGAAATTTAGGAAAACCTTAACAGGAAATCAGATTTAATCTAAAGAGAATCTAGGCAATTATAATGAAATTCAAGTAGGGTTTTTAATAGCAATCCTAGACAGTAAACCTGGCTATTATCTCAAATAGTATAATTACCTTCTTTATACTAAATATTCTCTGCTGTTTTCAAAAGGATCTGTTAAATCTAATGTTCTGTACTTATGTGAAGCCTGGTATCTGTAATAATCATAGGTCAGTTTATTTCAAGCCAATATTCTAAGTGCTCACATTGTCAAAATACATGCATTACAATTCTCTTCCAGTTGTTGTTTTTAATTAGGAGGCTCTCCTCAATGGGAAAAAAAAAATCTCAGAGGGAATTGGGAAAGTTTATTTTAAAGATTATAAACAACAAAAGCTCCTTGCTTCCCGTATATGATATTTCCATTTTGTCCTAAAATTTTATGTGCTGAAAAAATGTATTGCTAATTATTGGCACTGAAAACTGCTGTGAATTATGAGATTGCATTGAGATGAAAACTGCTTAAATGTCTACTAGAGCTGCTAAGTGTTATATTTTTTACTATTTAACAGTTTGTAAGAAAAATATAACTCATTTATTGGAAATAGGTAACATTTCTACTTTAGCAAAAACTAAGTTGTATATAAGAGATTTATATGATAGACTTTACCTTCACAATCAGAAATCACCATTCTGAGAAGAAAAATGGCTCCTGAGATTTTCAGCCAAACATTCAGTGGGCCCTGCCATTGGCACCACCTCACTTCCCACGTACAAGCTATCACTTTCTATCTTTCCTCTCTTTCACAACCTAACTCTTAGAAAATGTAGCTATGCTAGTAGCCTCAACTGCCTCACCTCCTACTCCTCAATTCTGTGCCATATGGATTGCAATCTCATCTCTTCACTGAAGCTGCTTTTTCTAAGATTACCAAGGATTTCTTAATTGTTAAATCTAACAGTTTTTCCATCCTCTACTCTTCCTCCCTATCTCCCAGTCTTCATACTCCTTGATCTTTCTGTTGCATTTGGCATTGAGGACCATCCTCCTTCTGGATATACTCTTTTCTAGCTCAGCTTTCATGACACTGCTGTCTCCTTGTTCTCTTCAGACCTGTCTGATTGCTCCTCAATTTCCTTTGCTGGATCATCACCCCTGTCTTGCCTAGTATATATAAGTATAAGCCAAGGCTCTGAATTGGACCTATTCTCTCATGAGCTGCAAACCAAGAAGCTGCTACAATTAATGGAAAACCCACCAACTCTCAAGGTGTCAAATATCTCTAAGCCATGATTTCCAAATCAATAAGCAAACCTTAATCTCTCTCCAGAACTATAGTCATGAATTAACAACTGTCTGTTTGACATCTCCATCTTGATGTCATGTAGTTATCTAAGTAATAACACAGCCAATGAAAGTGATTTTCCCAACATCTCTATTTCTTTTGAGAGCACTGTCTTTTATTTCAGTGTCACAACTGAAAATGCAGCATCAATTCCTCACTCATCCTACAACCTTTACTATCCAATCAATTACCATATCTTGCAAATTCTGAAACTATAATAGATCAATTGTAGGTTTATTCTAGTTTATAATATTGCATGAGGTTTAAACATGCATACTAACATCATGGCTCCTGAAAAAGGTAGGCAGGACAGGAAGAGGGATTAAGGAATATTGATGTGAGGATCATATTATCTATCAAGACACAGAAAACACAGAGTTTATTCAATTAGTTCTTTTTGAGAAGAGCTTGTAAATTGTTTTAATAAACATCAATTAACTGATTCTGCCAATCATTAGTGCTTACCTTTATGCCAAAAATTTACTATGCATCTGTTTTTTCATGTACATTAAATTAACTTGTCATTGAACATATTCAGTCCCCCAGTAGAATGACCTACTGGGTGCATAATCCTATTTGATTTTTGTCTTTGTTATCACTGACAATTAACATAATGCTGGACATAGACTAAGTATATAATGAAGGTGTATTAATTAATCAAACTGTATGATATGATACAGAGCAAAACCATAGAACTAGAACTATAGTGTACATTGTACAGTAGAAAATAGAAGAAGGGAGGAAAGGAGGGAAGAAGGGAAAAAAAGGGAAGGAAGAAGTCAAGAAGGAAGGAAGGAATGGAGGGAGGGAAGGAGAGAGGAAGGAAGACACCAAAGGCAGAGGTAGCAGAATGGCAACTTCATCTTTGCTTGTTTCTTGTTTATAAATTCATGTGCTGTTGCATTGTCCAATACCAACAGTATTTTAAAGACCTTAACCCTTGGTTTTTATGGTTTTTTGATTACTTTTTGTTGGTGGTTACTAAGATTATAATAAAAATAACATATATATTGCTTGATATAGTGTGACACAGCTCATTGTACAAATGAGAAAACGAGCTGGAGAGTGATGTGCACAATTTTATAGAGATAGTAAATAAGAGTTGGGATTCAAACACTGGACTTCTCACTCCAAATATAATGTTATTTCTTTTTTTTATAATATTATTTCTAATCAAGTTCCAAACCCCTGAAATTGAATTTTAGATTTTCAACACTCATGGCATCTAAGTTTATTTATTAAAATTGAATAATTAACACACATCCATATAATTTGAGACAAAACACTCCAAAAAAGGATTTGGTGTATTACTGAAAATATTTAACTCTTCAAATCTTATTTTATGCTCCAAATAACAATATATGCATGTCGATTTGAGGTCAATTTAGAATTTTAAACTTACAGAGTAAATATAGTTTTAGTATATTAGAAGAAAAATAATAGAAATTGATATTGGGTAATCTGATAAAGAAAACAGCAAATTTAATAAACTGTATAGACCTGTAACTACATAATATCTAATAAAGACTCCATTTAGAGTATGGTCTTGAGAGAAAGCAAAATCTAAAATGTGCCTATAATTTTTTAACTTCAAAACAAAGTTTTAGAGTTGACTCTTAGAAACTGCCAATCGGCTTTTGATTCTTGATACCTTAAGATGTGTTCTATGAAGTCCAGAGTCATGAACTTCTATTTCAAAGTAATCATTCTCTTTTAATAAAGTCTAATGTGTCAAATAAGAGCTGACAACTGTTTTCAAGTCTGCCAACTTGATCAGTAAGGCTCATCACTTTATTTCTAGGTGCATGTCAAGTCTTCTGGCTTCTGCAACTATACAAATGAAACCTTTGCACATAACCTATTTTTAAAGGTGATGACTGAGCAGATAAAGACTGCCAGTCATCCAAATGTCTCAAATTGTATGTCAGTCACCTGATTGACTTCATAGAAGAAATGACAATGAGTTGGGCTAGACGAGAATAGAATTCATTAGGGAAAAAAAGATGCTGTATACATAGAGAACAGTATAAGGAAAGACTCAAAGATGGAAATAACTTTTTTGTTAAGCATTTTGCCTTCGTGGGAATGATTGTTGATCCTAATATTATTTTAAAGGAACAGTGAAAGAACAACAGGAGATTCTCAAAGACTCTAAGTTGCAGAGAAGTTACTACAGTGGGTAGGGAGAATTCTTTACAAGGTCCCATGGAATCAAGATCCCATAGATCCCAGTCTCCTCAAAATTAAAAACAACAACAACAACACATTCTAATTGGTCTATTGCCATGATATTTTAATGTATGGAGATATCTAAGAATCCATGTATATGTATATCAAATTTTTGTTTTGGTAAATTTGGTAAAATGGAATAAGGAAAGCTACTAGACGTATTATTTTTTCTTTGACAATATTATTGAAAAGTAATATATAATTGAAATGAAGTAAAAAAATCCCAAGTTTCCACTTTTAGAATATAATATCTCTAATCAGTATGTGACATTCATTGGTACTAATACAAAAAGTAAACAGAATTATATTGACTCAACAAAAACTGAAGAACCTGAGAAATCTTAATTTCCAATATTTTCCTAAAACAAACCACTACCACAGTAAGCTGCTATGATTATATTTAGGAGGTGACATAAAATTTCATTCAGAAATAGTCAAGAAGAAGTTATCACTGTTCTGATTAAGCAATATGGCAAAATGATGTGGAGAGGATTTTGTATTTGTGTCTTTAATAGGGAAGAAAAAGGAATAAGCATTTTTATAGTGTCTACTATGAGCCAGGAATTTTGCCAAGTGCTTTTAAAAATATTATTTCATTGGATCCTCATAACAATTCTGAGAAGTACATGCTATTAGTATTCCCTTTTTACAGCTGAGGAAACTGAGGCAAAAGGAGATTAAATGACTACATTCTAGAGTAGAAAGCAGAAGAGTTGAGGAAGGGAGGGAAGAAGGGTCATACAGCTAGTAAGTGTCTGAGGCTGGATTTGAACTCAGGATTTGACTCCAGGCCCAGCATTCTATACCTAGAGCCACTAGGTGTATCAGTTATAGCAAATTTTTGTTCCTGAAACATAGCTGGCTCTTTGATCATAATCATGTCATTCACCTATTTGACCATCTGTATCCTAATGTGTAAAATCAATAAAATATATCCTTGATGATGTTGGGAAACTCCAGTACGATAATATACATAGCATGTTCCACAAAGCTTGCAGAGCTCTAAAATGTCAGACAAGAAATGGTAAAAATAAGGATTGTAGTTAGAGGTGGGCAACTGGAGCTTTGGCCCAGGGTGCCAAATTTAGAGGGCACTGACAAAACTTGCAGGCCTTCAGCAGTACAGAAACAACAGTGTAGAACCTTGTTAGCAAAATAATTGTTAAACTGGGAAGATAGTTGATTACAGGTTGGGGTAAGCTCTTTACCTGCTTCTCCTGCACCTTTCCCACATTTCATTTTTGGTTTACCTTCAGTATCTGAAGGGCTTTGTCTGTTTCAGTGAGTCAGCCTTCCACTACCCTTCTAATGTCTACTGAAGGTGCCCTTTGTGCCCTTGGTCTCTGGCATGGATTGTGGTCATGGCCTCAGGTACAAAAATAAATAAGTATTAACCACATTGAAAAGATGAATACTCCCACAGGAGCAGCAGAAACCACTGAAGCCAAGTAGTATATTACCCCTAAAAGAGAAGCCCAAGGAAAGCAGCCACTCAATTAGTGGGATTCTTCTCACCAAGCATTCAGAGAGCTACACCTTTACACCTGAACTGAATCCTTCACTTATTAGTTCATTTGTTGTTTAGTTGCTCAATCACCTCTGACTTTGTTTGACCTCATGGACCAGGGCAGGCCAATACTGTCCATGAGATTTTCTGGGCAAAGATACTGGAGTGGTTTGCCATTTCTTTTTCCAGTGGAATAAAGCAAACAGAAGTTTAGCAATTTTCCCAGTGTCACACAACTAGTAAGTTTCTCAGGCCAGACTCAAACTTAAGTCTTCCTGACTCCAGACCCAAAGCTTTATCTAGTATGCCACCTATGGACTATGCTGGATAGGCAGTGGGTCTGATAGAGTATACTAATTCTTATGTTTTTAGCATATTATTGAAGCATGTTCCTTTGAGATTATATATAACAGGACAAAACATACTTTTACTGCCGTACTTTCTCTATACTTCCAATTTTGAATGTTAGGTTTTCTTATGAAAACAAAAGAGTACTTACAATTTACAAGTAATATAAAAATACATCCTTTGCTTCAATTTCTAATTAGCAACTACACATCCTTCTTCTTAAATTGATATGGCTGTTTAGGCAACATTGATCCTTTTGATATTATTTCCTTGACATCTATACCAAGAGAAATGCACACTTTTACCTTTTGTAAATTTTTGGATTACACAGAAAAAATTATAAAATATGTATTTTCTATTAAGATGTCTAGGCCAGCTAGGTGGTGCAGTGGATAGAGTATGGAGGCCTAGAGTCAAGAAAATTCATCTTCCTGAGTTCAAATGTGGCCTCAGACACTTAGTAATTGTGTGACCCTGGGCAAGTCACTAAACCCTATTTGCTTCAGTTTCTTCATCTGTAAAATGAACTAGAGAAAGAAATGGCAAATCACTCCAATATCTTTGCCAAGAAAACCCCAAATGGGGTCACAAAGAGTCAGACATGACTGAAAAACTACTGAACAGCAAACTAAAATGACTATTCTTATGAGCTGAAAAGATAATAGCATCTTACAAGGTACATGTTCTAATAATTAAACAGTTCTGTTTTCTAGCTTGGCAAAAATATCCAGTTTTATGCCCCTATATAGATGATGAAAGGAATGATGTCAATTTCTGGATAATCTAAGACAAATAAAATACTTAAATCGATTACCTGGATATTTGGATATTTCACAAGAAAATATATGTATATGCGTTTTGCCCCTTGGTTTAATTTTGTTTTGCTTTGTTTGAAATATCCAAATAAGTGCTTTAATTCTCTCCTGTGTCTGTGTAGACATTGTCATTTTATTGCTAAATAAAAGTCTACCATCAAAATCATTAAGCCTAAGTGTAACACTCTGATTTGAATGGTGCATCCTCAAGCTAACCACATTTCCTTTTATTTCTTAAATAAGACCAACTCATATCATGATATAAAATGGCTTTGCTCCCCACCCAGCCCAGCATTCCTAGTTCATTTCTGCATTCATGTCTAACTTCCCTTTAGGTTGGCATACTCCGTATTTGAGCTGGCAAATCGATCAGTGCGCTCCTACGTCAGCTGTTCAAGCAGCAGCTAACCAGGCAGCCACAACAAACACAAATCTGGCAGCTCCTAATGTGTGTCCCTGCCTGTTATTCAGTGGCTGTTTGCAAGGACTTTATATGTAGACCACGTAGCTCTTAGAAAGCTCAGTGCTCAGATTTTAAACAGAAAGCTTATTAGGCACAGAAGTCCTACAAATTAAATCATAATAAGGAGCTGCTCAAAATAGTTTAGGAAGACAGTACATGGAAATGTATTTTTACACACAAAATCTAATGTTTTCTTAGAAGGGAACATTGGTGTGGCAAATGATAACAGTCTGGAGAGGAGCCCTGAGCATTACATCAATTCAGTGCTGTATCATTTACTTACAGTAGTAGTACCAGGCCTGTCTCATCTTAATTTAATTCTTAGATATTTTCCCTTGAGTTTACTAAGAGACAATAGGACACAATTTCCTTTTTTCATCCCCAATAAGCACACTTAATAAAAATGCAATTAAGTTCACTCAGGTTTAGTTGAATTCATCTGCCTAAAATCTCTTATTAAATCAAAAAGCATATTTGTTCAAATAGGGGAAGGGAAAAAAAAAATCAGTCCTTACTGGATCTAGTATGTATGTCACAGCAGATAGTATGCATGTCACACACACACAGTCAGATAACTCCTGACTTGAAGTTAGGAAAGTCTTTGTTCAAAGTCTGTCCTTGACAACCACTAAATGTGCCATGTAGCTTCTTGATGTCCTTGGCCACCCCAGTACAACAAATCTGCCTCTAGGGAGAAAGTTTCTGCAGCAGGAGGTTCCTACACTGATGAAACTACAACCTGGAGCAAATATATGTATGTGTGTATGCATGCACACATATAATATCCAATTACATAACCACATACATATGCACATATAGAAATACACCAAACTT
>CM053592.1:118513286-118587120 GCA_028646515.1 Pseudochirops corinnae
AATCTTTCTTCAGCTGATCTCTAGTTTTTTGGCAACGTTCATGTTTCTTGGAAGCTTTTGGGGTGGGAGTTGTGACTGTGTTGTCTTCCTCCCTTTCCCTGCTTTGTTCCTTCTTTTCCCCAAAGAAGGAATCTAGGGTTTTGTTGCTGTTCTCACTTTGCTTCCTATGCTTATTCATGGTCACCATTCAATGGGGTTTTTTTTGTTTGTTTGTTTTTTTATTTCTGTGGAATTCAACTTCCAGAGGGAACAGCTCTGTCCCAAATTGCTGGGGTTTTCCCAGCTGCCAGGGCTTTTAGGAGGCTACTGGGTCCCTCTCCCAGCTCCAGCTCACTGAAAAAAACCTCAGGACCACCACCCAAGACCCCAAACCAGATCCAGGCCGCTCAACACGAAAGTACTTGGCCTCTGAACGATCGCTTGGCGCCCCCCTGCTGTCTGCAGGCCAGGAGCTCTGAAGCGGCAATGTGGAGGCCAGTACAGAACCTCTGCTTCCTGCTTCTTTGTCTTGGAAGTGGCTTGGCCAGACCTGCTTTTCTTCCCCGGTTTTTAGCCAAGTTCCACTAACCTGAGTCCTTTTTTCTTATGGCTGGATAATTCTGGATCCTGCCACAGCTATCGCAGATCCACTCTTCTGAAGCTCCAGCCGCAGTGGGGCTCGGCTCGTCTAGCCGCCCCCGGGGCAAAAACTGCCATTTCAGGCTGGGCTGGTTTCTGCTCTCAGAGTTGAAATGGTCACTTTGAGCCGAGCTGCCTTCAGCAGGAAATATATCTGTGTGTGTTTTAGAGCCCTAGAGAATTTGTTTAGAGTCATATTTTTGGGGTATTTGATGTGGCTGTGTCGGAGCTGGGATTTCTTGCTGCTCCTACGCTGCCATCTTGGCTCCACCTCCCCCCCCCAAGTATTCCATTTCTTTACTTGGCTTATGCTTATGACATTGTCATTGTGGTCCTAGAATGCTGCTTTAAAATGAGGATACTAATACCAGGATACATTTATCATTTCAACGTCAGTTATATTTTGAATTGGACAGATAGAGTAATTCCCTCTTAACATAAGTGAACTTGCTATTGCTGGATTCTTAGTTTCCTATTCAATTGTGAGTAATTCCCTGTTACTGATAGATAAGGAACTTTAAAAAGGCTTGATGAAAGTTTCACATGAGTATTTAAGTCATTACAGGAAGAGGGATATTACATTTTTCATACAAAAATGCATTAATTTATAAGAAAAATAAATGACCCTATCTTTTCATTTTTTAAAAAAAATTGACTGTTTCACTGCAGTAGTGTAAGGATGCAAGCCACTCTTTGGACCAGAGCAAAGAGTAAGGCCTTGCAATTTCATTCTATTAAACAAATATTTAAGCACCTACTTTTTGCAAGTCACTGAGGATACAAAAACAATCATAGTAGACACTTAATATTTTCATATAGTAGGCCGTCAATAAACTTTGTTGGATTAATGATGCAGTAACATAATATCCTCTGTTTCTAAATCATGTTACTTATTTCAGGGAAAAAAAAAGATTTTTCACAATCAACAAGCAAGTTACTTAAGCATTTGGCTTCCCAGTCTCCGCACCTACAAAATGATATAGTTGCACTATATCATGTATTAGATCCCTTCCAGCTGTCCTACATCTTACAGAATGCAGGGTGATTTTCATACTTAAAATCACAGACCAAGATAAGCTTAAACTTTACTGAAAAAATGAATGAACTATATGTGTTTGGTATCCTTCATTTCTCATTGTTGTTGTTTTCAGTCCTGTACAGCTCTTCTTGACCCCATTTAGGATTTTCTTGGCAAATGTACTGGAATGGTTTACCATTTCCTTCTCCAGCTCATTTTTCAGATGACAAAACTGAAGCAAATAGGGTTAAATGACTTGCCCAGGGTCACATAGCTAGTAAGTGTCTGAGGCCAGATTTGAATCCATCTTCTTGACTCCAGGCCCAATTTTTTATCTATTGCACCACCGAACTGCTTAGTTTCTGATTATAATTTGTTAATTATGAACTCTGAGAAGGTAACTAACTATAGAAGACATAGAAAAGAGCAAGGAGTATGAAACACACTAGACTTTTCTCCTCTATAGGGCTAAACAGTGCCTAAATATAACAAGTTTTGAAGAAAAAATATTTTAAATGCTACTTAAGAGATAACAGTTCAAAACCTAGCACAAAATTAAATACATATGATGGATTTTACTGAGTGTTTAATACATGTAAAATTTCCTTTGACAATTCAAATTTAAACTCACTTTAGTTCTTATAAATCTTGCAGAAGTATAATTGACTTCACATTTTTCCAATATAGCTAATATATTACTTTCATTTCTATCTGAATTTTCATACAAATTAGAATTAGAAATGAAAAAATAAATTAATGCTACCTGATAGTCAACAGTGAAGTAGCTTGGGAAAACGGAAAGTATTCTTTCTTGTGGAGTCTTTTGTCTAGGTTTTTGGTGATTTAGAATATGATTCATTACAACCAACATAGCAAACAGGGTAAAATTAATTTCACTGTTGCAAATATTCTGATAGAAATCAGCACAGAGAAAGCAAGTAGGTAGAAATTAACACTTTTTCTCTAGAGATTATGAAACCAATTTTCTACTTGCCAGAAAACATAACTAAATGTATGTGCAGTAACCATCTAGATAAAAGAAAGTAAGGATGATTTTCTGCATTTTCAAACACAGTCTGTAGCTTTGTATTTCCTGAATTCTATGTTCTAGGTCTATTCCTCTCATTCACTTTCTTCTATCACTGAAACCCTGAAAATAAGGAAAGAGAACCTCCTGTCTAAGACTGCATTGAGACCAAGGGGACTATATTCCTTGAAATCTAACTGTATGTTAAATAAGTGTATGTGTATATGTTCTATATACATATAGAAACACATACACATATAAAATATATACATATAGAATTTGCCACACCTTAAGATATTTGTATTACTTATATGGCAGTATGTTATGGGAATCTAAAGATCTTCCCTGCCCTAGGCCCTTTGATAGGCTTAAGTGGCTCTGGGAATCTTCCCTGATTTGAAAGTGTACTCTGCCCCCTAATAGGCTGAATGTGGTCATGTGGAGCCTGTGGTGGGAGGCTTGTTTTTCAGGAATGCCTATGCCTTATTACTTTGTGATTTGGCAATGGGTCAAGAGGGCTATGATGCTCTCCAATCCAAGAGAAGGCTATATATATGCTCTGATGTGAGGTTTTGCTTTGGGGCTCACTTTGAAAAGAGTTGTGTGATTTGGCCAGACAAGACTCTGGGAAGCTGTTGAGCCCCCTGGCTTTGAAAAACCCAGATGTTGGTGCTTCCCTCTCTGGTAACTGAATAGTTATGAATGTAATGGTCAGACACTGGAAGCCCATCTGCTGATCTGTTTCTTTGTTAGCAACTTGTGTTTGTAACTTGTGTTTGCATTCTCTGAAGTTCAGGGTGTTGACTTTTCCCCCTGAACTAGGTAAATGATATATGTTTGATTGATTAAAGTGAGACTGTTAACCCATTTTGAGTTGTTTTCCTTTAGAAAAGCAGATCTAGGAACCTGTGCTAGCAGCCGCCCTGGGTATGCTAGGGTGCTTGCTGATACACAATAATACTGTGATACACACACATACACACACACACCTACACACACATATATACATATATGCACTATATATATGTATATACATGTGTACTAAAAGTGGTTGTGTGTATATAGCTTATACTCTAAATATGATAGATGAATACATACAAGTATATGTGCATGTGAGCTCTTTGGTGAAAGAGAGCTATTTCTTAAACTGCTTTGAATACTCTGAGTTCCTGGCAAAATGCCTTGCACATAGTAATTGCTTAACAAATGTTTGTTTATTGATTGCCTGATTGATGATGGAGGATATGGTTTGTCAGCCGAAATCTCCATTTCTGCTGCCCAAGCACTCTTCTGTAAAAAGCTGAATCAGGTGGACAAAAGCCAGAAGTTAGTTCTTCTTTATCCCACTTTCAGAACATGAGACAGAGAACCCAAAGGCAAAGCATTCAAGTGTAGCAATGCCACTCAGCATCTATATTCAGGAAAACCATCTCTTTCTCTATGTATCTGAGTTTGTAAATCAAACCCTATTATCTCCATTTGCCTTGAATTACTCAATGCAAGTAGGTGCTATTTGAGCTACCTTTTCTTTAAACACAGAAGCAGTGAAGTTGTTGATAATGTGTTGGGTATGGGAGTCAGAGGAGCTGGGTCTGAATTTTAGCCGCTCTTTTTTTCTTTATCTGTATATGCTTGGGCAAGTCACACCTTCTTTTTTGCCTCCATTTCCTCATTTTTAAAACCAATAGTTTGGACCAGATATCCTCCAACATTCCCATTTATTCTGAAACCTATGATGTTCTTGTATCCCTTGCTGTCATCCTAAGACAATGATAACCTCTTGCTACATTTTTTATACTATCAGATTCAAGTCATATCAAGGATCCACATAAGGGTGATGCTGCATTATAGAAAAGAACATGTTGCAATGTCAATGGCATGTGGTAGTTTTAAAAGGGCTTAAAAACAGCAGGTGACAGAATAAGTTTCCTGAATACATTCTGGTTGAATCTATCTTATCTTGGATTAAACCATAGCATTAATGAAAATATCCTAAGGGTTGACAAAGCTGTCTTAAAAGTGGAAGAAAATTGGTCCACTCTTGTCTATTACTCACCTGGGGAATGCACAACTAAAATTGTGCATTTTGGTGGCAGTCACTGTGTAGTGGCTGGCCTACACTGAACCATTTACAAACAAACTTTATGTTCTCCTTATAGGAATCTGGATGGACTGAAGTTTTGTTATAAGTAAACAGCCTGTTTGCCCTTCCACAGAAAGGTCTAAGGGATTTATAAATACTCCAAAGCTTACCTAGACAAAGTCTCCTTCCACCAGGTACTACAGAGCCTCAACTTCTGTCATTAAAAATTTATTTTAAACTGCTATCTCTGCTTTTAAAAA
Organism: Pseudochirops corinnae; assembly: GCA_028646515.1. NCBI lineage: Eukaryota > Metazoa > Chordata > Mammalia > Diprotodontia > Pseudocheiridae > Pseudochirops > Pseudochirops corinnae. The sequence goes on from CM053592.1 coordinate 118,518,293, forward strand.
CCAAATGCTCCCAGATGGACGCCATATGAACTTATTAACACATTCATGTGAATTAGTTTCTTGGATCTCTTGATCCCCAAACAGGAGGGGGTCAAGGGAAAGACTCAGTGGCTCTGTTTGCCGGTGGGGGGAGGAAAGAATTGGAGGAAGAAGGGAGAAAGTAAGACACATTTCACGACGGCTGGTCCTGCTTCAGATCACTAAATTATATAATTTGTTTTAAAAATAGCCTCAGAGAAGGGACTCTGGTATATCTCTTCCAACTGCAGAGACAAATACCATAGAAACTTTGTGAATTTAGAAGATAAATGTTGTTAATGTACATTAATTATTTTGGAATTAAAAGTTAGGTTTTTAAAGATTGAAAGGTTCTCTATCTCTCCTTCTACTTCCAAACTTTTCCTTTCCTTTCCTTTCTTTTTTTTCCCTTCTTTCTCTCTTTTACTTAAAACACATTTTTTAAATTGTATGTGTTCATATTAACACTGACCAAGGAGACAACCCACAACACAGTCTGTGCTCTGACACTCACAAGCTTCATGTTACTGCATCAGCTTGTGAATCAGTCAGTCAACAAGCATTTATTAAGTGTTTAATATGTGCCAGGCAGTGTACTAAGCCCCCAAAACTATGAGCCTCAGTCTAGTCATATGAAAACTGAGTGAACCATATCATCATTAGGGACCTTTTCATATCTCTATTATATTCTTAATAAGAAGATAATTCAAAGGTTTTTTTTTTTCTATTAGAAACAAATTTTGCATGATAATGGTGTGATACTCTTATCTAAAAATACGGAAACATTAAAAAGTGTATTTCAAACCTCTTGACAAGAAACTACTGTAGGAAATTATAAACTTAATATAGAACTTAAGGCTGAACTATTTACTAAAAGTATACAGTGAGGGTTTATTTGTGGGGAGGAGGCCTGTTGTGTTTTGTTTTCTTGCTATCTTATTTTTCTCAGTTTTCATTACCTGGCTTTTTTTTTTTGTTTTGTTTTGTTTTTACATTTCAAAAGGGAATAAGGAACATATAATTTGAACACCTGGATCAATCTCCCCTTCACATTGACAAATGGCTGGTATTTCAGAAGAAGGCAGAGTATCTACCTATCTGCAACCTAATTGGTAATTGTGTTTTGCTTAGGGGAAACAACTTTTTTTTTTTGCTCATATATCAGCTTTTGCCTTAAAGCATGGGGTTTGATTACACCCAAACACCTAAACTTTTGTGGCTATCAAATTATCTGTTTCTTTTTAAGGTGTTTCCTTAGTCTTTGCCTCAGCATCCCAAGGGAGTAAATTCCACAGGTTGATTATATGGTATAAAAGGCAATCCTCTGGATGCTAACCTTCAATTTGAGAGTGGCTGTTCATCCCATTTTGGGACAAGGTGAAAAAGATGCTACTTTTCTATATCTTTTTATTGACTTTAATTACATCCTAATTTTTCTCTCTCCCATTTTTTTTTTTTTTGCTAGTGTGTCTGTACATAGAAGAGTGAGTGGAAATAAAGCTAAAAATACTCTAGGCTACTTTTAGGAGTTTTCAAGCAATTGTGGCAATTGTTAATTCCATTTCCCCCCAAATATTCAGGATAGGAATTCTGCTTTATTTGAACATAAAATTATTCAAAATCTCTTTAGTTTACCAAGGTGTCATGGGTCATCTAATTTAAGTATATGGATATTTATGTCATCCAAAGATGGATATGACAAATACTTGGTATTAACCTTTATTTGGGACTCTACCATCATGTCTTTGTTCCTTAAGAGTCTTAAATTTGAGGCAAGTGCTAGGTTTCTTCTAGGACAATTGTTCTTATATGTTAAGGTATTTCCAATTACTTTAGGTCTTTCCTGCTTAGATGCCTAATCATCCTAGGTCAAGGATAGAGTTGAGGCTGCCTCAGGCATATATCATAATATCTTTAATTTGGAAAGAAACAGAGATCAACTAGTCCAGCTCATTCACTTACAGAAAAGCAAACTGGGATTGTATAAGGTAATACAAGTCAGCATTAGTGGGAACATGAAAATTTTTATCTATTTCTCTTTCCCCTATAGCCCACTGACAATAAAAAAAAACTTCAGTGAAAAATATTACAATAAATTATGATTAAAAAAAGGTTTCCCAAGGCTTGTAGAATCAAAAGATGATGAATATTGAGCTGGAAAGGACCTTAGAGCCCACTGAGTCCAGCCTTCTCAGTTTATATTCAAGAAGGCTGAGGCTCAGAGAGCTTCAATTACCTGCCCAGGGAAACATAACTATTATATGTCTAAGGTGGGATTTGAACCCTGGTGTTTCTGACTCTAAATCCAGGGCTCTAAATAACAAAAAAAGTAGCTAAATGCCCTTATGAACTTTAAACCAGATCACATCTCAATACAAAATGGTATATTGAATACTGAATTCAATCTTCTCTTGTTTCTTTACAGGAAGTGTCAGGTTTATCTTCAATACTATCCTGGCAGGAATCTATCCATAGCTTTCTCTTGGCATAGCTTTCCCCAGCCTAATCTTGACTACACTCTTCATTAGGTGAGTTTTTGTCACTAACACCCTTTACTTAACTCAGATAAAGTTCCTCTCTTTGACCTTTCTATAATATGGTTCACAAGACTGAAAATGATCATTTTTATGACATTTAAAGCACACCATTTGTTTTCTACAAAGTGAAGGAGCCTTGAGAACAAAAGGGGTGTGTGTATCTCACACACACACACACACACACACACACACACACACTAGTGGCTTAATAGTTACTGCTACCCATAGGAAGTGCCCACTGTAGATGTACAATAAATGCTTGTTGAACAGAATTGAACCCCACCCTTCATTTATCAGACAGACTTCAAACAAAACATAGAAAAGTTTCCTAAAACATATATTTCATAATCCTATTTTCCATTTTACAGATATTCTTTGGCTATAATGATCTCTAGTCTTTCTAAAATTGGCCACATCCTGGGGCCTTGCCATTTCAAAAGGCTACAAAAAGAAAACTGATGTTGGCTCTGATTCAGATGAAAATTAGGCAACAAAAAAGGCATACTGTAATTTGTTGTTGTTGATCCCATTCTTAGCCTTAACATGTTTCAACATTTAACCCATGGTCTGGATGGCAGTTTAGTTTCATTTTGTAAAAGGAGCCTTCAGCTATTGATCTTAGGATTTTTGTTTCTTTTTTCTCTATTCTACAAACTAGAGAAAAGGTAGGATATTTATATTTAATGTTCTCTCTAGTTCAGCTTTCTGCTGTTAGGTTCTGTGATCTATGGCTGGATGATGCTTACTGATTTGCTGCTGAGTGTCAGGAATACTGTTTCCTGTTATCTCCCCAGAGAAAGATTATATTCTTAAGAATAAAAGGGGGAAAAAGTGTTTTTCCTCGATGGAAAAATAAATGTATTCATCATTCCTACTCTGCAGCTATCTTATTCTTAAAAAAGAAAGAAAAGAAAAAGAAAAAAGAAAAACAGAAAAGACAAAGAATTGAGACACTGATTTGTCCTTGTCCATTTTGTGCAAAGGGATTCCTTTGATTAGTTCATGACTCACACTTTAACATTGAGTTTTTGAAGTCATTTTTATACAACCACATGTTTTTCATGTGAATACAAAGTCACTGGTCTGACTATTCCCAATGGGAAGAGTTTAACTCCTTCACAACCAAAAGAAGAGGGTTAAGAGAGAAATATATCTACTCCAAAGTATCTGTGATCTTTGTGGTATTGATAACCCATCAATGATGTATATTAAAAGTCATTAAAGTTTTCTTATCCTGTGTGACTGTTGTCCATTTTCTGCCATTTACATTGTCACAGAACGTACACCCAATGTCAAGTCTCTTCTCATTTCTTAAATTTGATAGAAACCAATAAAGCACAATGTCCATCATCTTTTTATGTGACTGGACCATCATATTTTCCTGACATTATTTCTTTGTGACAGAAAACATCACATAGTGGCCTCTAAGTCAAAAAGACCTATCTGTGTTCATGTCCTGCCTCCAATGCTCATGTAATCAGTATGTAATTGGCAAATTTACTACTTAATCATAGACAATGCAACAGAAGAATTTTTTCAAATAGATACGCTACAGTTAGGGATGAGTTGCCAGTCTTCACTGGTGCAAAGACTTTGCATACTGGGGTACCTTACACTGATGACAACATGGGTCTGTCTATTCCAACATTTGTTTGATGGTGGATTTGGAAGACAAAGTCAGAAAGGGAGGCAGAGATAGCTAACATTGCTTTAGTGGCATCCTTGAAAGTACACTGCTTCTCCTGCACCATTTCTCATTGTCATTGTAGCCATAATCCTTCATGAAATCTTATCAAATGATCCCTAATGTTATAGTTGTCCTGGGTTCTTGGGGGACTATCATACTGAGAAGATTTTAATGGCTCTAGTAACCTAATTTGTTGGTTTTCTGAGAAAGAATCTAGCTAAAGCATAGGGAAACTCCTCACCAATAGGTCGACTACATGGTAATAAATTACAAAAAAATGTCAAATTAGCCAGCATTTATTAAAAACTTACTACATGACAGATACCGTACAAGGCACGAGGGATGCAAATGAAACAGTTTCCTGAGTGGGGGTTTAAGTCTAATTATGTAGGCAATAAGGGTGATGGAAAGTAGTAGAAAGCAGGATGAAATATCTATAGAATTTAAGAGTTTTTAGACTATATGAACTTAAAGTGACTGTTAGCACTTCAAAGGTTTGATTCTTGTCTAAACGGCTAAACATGTTAGTGAAACAACCAGGTGGTAAGGTGGATGGAGCACTGGACTTGAAGTCAGGAAGGCCTGAGTTCAAATCCAGCCAAAGATACTAGTTGTTTGATCCTGGACCAGTCATTTAACCCGTCTGCCTCATTTTCCTCCTGTAAAATGAGCATAATAATAGCCCCTATTTTCCCAGGATGATAGTAAAGATCAAATGAGATAATATTTGTCAACCACTTTGTAAACCTTACAATCTTATATAAAATTAGCCATATTATTCACCAGTATTATTATTATCAGACCTTATCATGACATAAGAATCTCATGAGAATTTCACTACAAACCAAACCAGAGGAAACAAGAATGTTGCTGCTAAATTGAAGGATGGCTCATAGGTTCTCTTTGGAAAGATAAATAAAGAAATTGACAGTTTATTTTGTACCAAAAAGTGATAAGAAATATTAATTTATGAAACATTTGATACATCATATTGTATTGCTCATGATAACTATTTGCAAGTGGCAAAAGAAGAAGAGGTGGAGAAATTCTTAAGTGAACTTGACGAGACCTTCCACATTAAATCAAACTATTCTTAGATATTCTGTGACTTCCATGCAAAGGTGAAAGTTGGGAAAAAGATATCAGAAAACATAGATCAGGAAAAAGGAATGAGAGAAATCAAAGACTTACAGAGCTCATAGGAACCTTACATATGAAAAAATTCTTCAAGAATCAAATCAAAGTGTTGTTAGATATGATGATCACCAAATAATAAGGCATACAAAATAATGAAACTGGTTGTGTTTTAACAGACAGGAAATGTAGGTGCAATTCCTGAATAAGTTGCCTGTGTGCAAGCAGACTACTGACTTAATAGAATGAAGTTATCTAAATTAAAGTATAAGAAATAATAAAGTTAAGAAAAAGACATGAAATTTAAGGGGATATTGATAATGAAAAATGGGTAATCCAAAGATTAAAGGACATAAAGACTATACTAATTTTATGCATAACTTTAATTGATATAAGTCAATTACCATGAAAAGGTGACCAAAAGAAGCACAAAAGTACCTTGGTCATCAAAGAATTGACTTACTTTCCAAGCAAACAGAAATGATAACCGAAGTCAATACTGTTTTATTACATATTTTATTGGAGGAGCTAAGTGGCATAATGGATAGAGTGATGGACTTGGAATCAGGAAGACTCCTCTTCCTGAGTTCAAATCTGGTCTCTGACACTTCCTAGCTGTGTCACCCTGGGAAAGTAATTTGACTCTATTTGCATCAGTTTCCTCATCTGTAAAATGAGCTGGAGAAGGAAATAGCAAGCTACATCAGTATCTTTGCCAAGAAAACCACCAATGGAGTCACAAAAAGTCAAATATGATTGAAAATAACTGAACAACAACAAAAACATATTTTATTATATTTACTTATTTTTAAAATCTTATGGAGAAAAATCATGGGGAATGGAAGGCAATATCATCTCACAACACAGTAGCATTACAGGAAAATAACAATTGTAAAAATCCTGGCAAGTGACCCAACTAAGCAAATTCATCCAAGAGTATTGACAGATGAAAATAGGACTGGAAATAAAAGAAATGTAGAACAGACTGAAAAGGTTATTTTGATAATTTTTTTCACCATCAAGTATAATAGAGACAACACATTTGAACTCTAACATCATAATTCCAAATGTTCTTTTAGATGACACCCAAAACAGAAGCAAGATAAGACCCACAGCTGGATCAGAAAAAAAAAAATTGGCAAAAAAGAGTAGCTGTCCTGGAGGCAATACAATCACAAATTCACTAAGAGAGATTCATTAGGAGAGATTTATTACTTATCTGAAGAAGATACCAAAGGAATGGAAAGTATTTGGGGTATAATTATAACTCAAACAAAGTAAGAAAACCCTAACAACTAATGCCTACTTTCCTATCTTACATAGACTGTTTTGAGTATCATCTACACTTATATCGAAGGCATCCCTGCTGAGGTACTGGGAGGAGGAGTCAGGCTCTCACAAATGATTTTCCACAATAGACCTCATCTTAACTACCAATCAATTAAAAAATGTAAAGAATGAAAGATGCTATTGTGCTTATTGTTGATTATGAGTATAGCAGGGGACTGAATTTGTGAATTTCTTATCAACTTAGTCATGTATACTTTGGGGCAGGAGGAAGGAGATCCATGTGCTCTGATAAATGACCAGGGTCTCCTGGTTGGTTGTTTTGAGTCTTTGGACCAAACTGTAGCAAGTTTATGCCAAACAGAATGGTCGCTGGGGCAAAAAGAACCAAATATACTATAGACTATGTTGTTATTCATCCTTCATTCTCAAAGACAACCAAGAAAATCACAAGCATGATGCATTGATTTGTGCATGAATTTGATTTGAATTGGATTTGAGTGAGGCAAAGTTGCACAGTCATCAACCTCAGTCTCTCCTCCAGAGTCACTGGAGTCTGGTGGCAAGGCAAAGGTCAAGATGACTGGTGATGGCCCATCGGCCATAAGAAACAAGGAGAGATAGCTTCTCTTTCAAGGCAAAAAGCCAAAAGCCAGCTTTCTCTTGAACTTCTAGCCAGGTAGATGAAGGGATTTTTTCTAACCTCCCCTTCCTCATCAGCAGATATAGTTGCTACATTTAAATGACCCCAAAAACATGTATCTCCCTAGAAGTCACTGAGACTAGATCACAAGTCCTACAAAGACTGCTTTGTTTTGTGTTTGGCACAGTCTCAGCACAAGCCAACAAACACCTAAGTGAAGGATTATTTCTAGCCATGGTAACTATGTCAAGAGCTTGAGAGGTCTTGAGTCACTAAACTGAGTTTTGGTTCTCCAACAGGTAGTGCTTCCCGAAACTGTGTTTTTTTGGGAGGGAAACATGATCACACCAGAGACTTAGTTATGTATGCCTAGTTAACCCAAAAATTTAGATTTTTAGACAATGAAGACTAAAAAGGAAAGTCAAATGTATTCAGTAATCACTCAAGTTTCTTGGAAGCTTTGCTCACCTTCTGAAGTTGGTGGTTTATAGGTTATGTTTTAAGTATATGTGTGTGTGTGTGAGAGAGAGAGAGAGAGAATGTGAATAGATCCAGTTGTGTCTTCTGTCCTTTAAATAATTAATTTTTGTGGCAAGAATGGATAGTTATCTCATATCTAATTACAACTCCTAAGTTCCTCGGGTAACTTTTCTTGAAAGTACCCTTTTATTCTCTTTCCCTGGATATCTTAGACATGAGCCATGCCTTTGTTTAAGATATTTACTATTATATCACAATGACTCTGAGAGTGTGAGGAAAAGAAATAAAAAGCCAAGTGTCTCTCCTCTTATAGAGTTCAGTCTTCATGTGACCTTTATGTAATTGTAGAGCTGTGCTCCTTTTATGGGAAGAGGCCCAATGTGGACTGAGGTTGCTACTTAGAAATAAGCACAATAGAAAAAGAGCTGGCTTAAGAGTCAGAAAGATATGGGTTCAAGTTTTGCCTATGACACAGACTGGCTGTGTGACCTCAGGGACAAGTTATATAACATCTCAGTGCTCAAGGCCAGAAGTGTCAAGAACTACCTGTCTGCTACATGTGGCCCATGATACTCCAGAGAGCAGCCAGATTAAAATGTCACTGGGAAATACAATAAAACATAGATAATATTAATATGTGGTTATCTAAGGCAATGTGTGGATATAAGTCAATGTGTGACCCACAGGGATCCTTATGTCCAGTTCAGTGGCCTCTATATCTATGTAAGTTTGACCCCACTACTCTAGGCCGCTCACTAAGACAATAAGTTGCAGAGAAAGTACCAAGGAGCATTAGCAGAGGCAGTTTCCTCAATGGGAATTCCCCATCCCGGTAAAATTCTGGGTCCAGAAAAATAAAACTTCATTCAGGGTAGCAAAATGTTGCCTTAAATAATCCTTTCCATGAGTCATCCCTCCCTTCAACAAAATTTTTCCGTGAAAAAATACAACACAGATTTCTTTGTTCAACAATCTTCTGATCATAGATTTCAGGTAAGACATAAAACAGGGAGAAAGATGCCTACCATAGGAGTTTGCCACTGAGATGAAGGAAAGCCAGTTCAATTTCAAGTAGGCGAAGGATTCCACAACGGTAAGGTCCTCCTGATGGCCCTGTTTGCTGATTACAATGTAATGTTTCTACCAATCCCTGGAACATTGTTGAGTTTTCTGAAAAAGATCCTTAACAATTCAGAAGAATTTAGCCTATCTCTGTGGGAAAAAGTAAGTGTATGAGGATGGCATGATGTTATACGGACAAGTCATAAAGTTTGTCCGTGTGTGTGTGTATGCAAAAGACCTTTACCTTGCCACTGGACTCCAGTGACTCTGATGACTCTGTACAGCTCTGCCTCAGTCATATGACATATGAGCACATATGTATGTATATCTGGGAAAGGTGGTATGCATTAACAAATCTGGCTCATAATTAAACAGAAAGAGAAGAATGCGTGGGACTGCTTTCAGGAAATTACAGAGTTTTTTTTTTTTAGATTAGCCTAAACTACTCTCAGAAATAACTCTCCACCTTTTTAATACCAATGTTCTACCTGTGTTGCTGATTGGTCAAGATGTGTGAGATACTACAGTCTCTGAGGAATTTATACAAAGTATTCCTCAGAGAGCAATGGAGGTAAAGAAATTTGATAGATGAAGAATGACTGGAACATATAATAATGAACTGGAATGAAGGTTATCTGTAGGACACTATATGAACAGAAAAGGAAGATGTGCTGGTCCCATATAAAATGAAACAAAAATAAGTGAACAGAGCAGCAAATGATGAAATGCCCCAGGATAATAAGACATAATGAGTAGACCCCCCCCCCCCAGTGGTGATCTTTTGGGAGGTCATAGTCAAGAGTTGCAGAGGATGAGAAGATATAGATGGATTGTGATTGCATTTTGGGAGGGAATACCCAAAGTGATGAGATCATACATTCATTTGAAAAAAAAATTGTCAAGTATTTACAGTGGACCAGGAAGTGTGGACTGGGGTCCAAATATAAGGAGGCAACTCCCTGACTTCAAGGAGCTTGTGTTCTAATGGGGGAAATAAAACACATAAAGAGATGCTGGAAAATGGGGAAGAAGGGGAGAATAAACATTTATTAAGTATCCTGTGCCAAGTGCTTTGCTAAGCTCTACAAATATTATCTTATTCAGTTCTCACAAGAACCCTAGGAGAAAAGTTATAGTATTATCACTATTTTACAGTCAAAGAAACTGAGGCAGAGAGAAGTTCAATGGCTTTTTCATAAGATTATCAAGTGTCTGAGGCTAGATTTGAGCTCAACTCTTCCTAACTCTAGGCCCAGCGTTCTATCTATTGTACCACCTAACTACCTTGCTGGAGGAAGGAAAGTATGATGAGGAGAAAGCTCAGAAGTGGAGTGGAAGGGCTTGGGTTCTAGAATGGATAAGGTAAAAGCCCACCTATAAGATCCAGGGTAGGAAGGGGCAGGGACCAAAAAACTCAGTGGGAAGAAGATGAACATGAACATGAGGATCAGAGAGCAGACTGTTTGGTTAGGTAGGAAGTGAAGAGACAGCCAATAAATAAACAGAAATAGACAAAGAGTTGATCAATTCAAGAAATCAATTTGGAGACTTAGAAATGTCATGAAGTAATGGATCAAAGTCAAGAAGGTTTGGGTTCAAGGCCTCTGACATGCATTGATTGTGAACATGGGTACTCTGAGTACCCCGAGAAAAGCTCTAAGACCATAAAATGCAGAAAAGGTGCCAAACTGGATTGTCAGAGGTTGCTTCTTCACTTGCAATTAATTGCCTCTACCACTGAAATCATGAATTTGGTTTAAAAAAAAAAATTCAACGTTTGAGGATTACTGCAATAATCTAGCCATGCAGTGGTGAACACATACAATCCTATAGCAGAAGTGGGAATAAAAAGAGGGAAAGAAACCAAAGACATTACAAAGAGATTTTCCACAGGCCTTGGTTGCTGAATGTATTATGTGGAGGGGGAGGAAGTAGGGAGGAATCATTAACTATTTGTAATATCAACAGTTCTTAAGTAGTGATGATACCTAGAGAAGTTTAGATTTGGGGAAAATCTTCAAAACAAGCTATTTAAATTCCCCAGTGTATAGAGATGTATTTCACACCACCTGTAACTATTTCCACAACCCCCAGTCAGCTGACAGGTCTGTGGGGAGCAGTCACAATTCTCTTGCTACACAGAGGAAACCCAGGTTCACACAGCATCACACTTCCCACCCCCATTCTGAGACTTGCTCAGAGATGTATGTTTTTAAGGATTAAATAGTGTTAGAAACCAATTCTATAACTTGTCTTCTTCCTGAATTTATACATTTAAAAGAAAAGAGTCGGACAAAGATTGCAGTGCTTTTTTTAACTATCAGTCAGGTCAAGAGGTTAGCTAACATGCTCAAAATTTTAAGTGCTGTCCCTGATACCTACTTGGAAATGAGTACATCTTTGCAGGCTGCTTGAACTCATTCACAGGGAGTTCCTTCTCTCTCCTCTCCCCCCATTAAAGCTAGAAGATATGTGAGCTATTTTTGGCTTTCATAAAGCTCTTGTGCTCATGGGTTATAAAGCAATTCCTTATACTCCTTTCTGATATTCAAGTATCATTACCAAGTATTATTATCACTGGGGATTCAGAATGCAGCCCTGGCTGCCTATCACTGAAAGATGGACTCTGCATATATTTTATTTTGGGACATTGGTGGAAGAAGCAAGCACTCTATGGAGTTTTGAGACAGCCTAGTTCAGACAACATTATTGCATTAGTACCTAAAGAAAGATACATACACTCATTTTTTTTTTTTCCTACAGAAATCATTTAGTGATATCTTTTCTAGACCCAGTTAAAAAAAAAAGGAAAAGGAAAAGAAAAATGGTAGATCCTCTTACACATTTTTACTTCATGGCTGCTGAGTATAATGAAATGTCAGCTTCAGAGAAATATAGAATTGCGTACATGCTTCCATCAGTATCTTGGGAATAGGAAAAAGGCCACACCTGGCAGCTTATATTCTGGGCTAAAGATACCTTCCCTGTGTTTGTTAGTATCTGTAACATCCTAGAAGCACTGGGTACATCACAGATGCTAAGAAAGGAAAGCCTATGCCTCCATTAAACCTGACACCACACATGAAAGCTTGCTTTTAAAACACTACTATCAGTTGATTATAATAGGACTTTCATTCTGATAAATTTACATGCCAGCTGTTCGCTAGAACATAATACAGTATTCCTTTGGGGAAGCACCAAATTAGATTGATTTGCGTTTATAATTTAATTCTTAGGTGAGTAGGTAGAAAAGGAAGATTATGGCACTTTGCACAACTAGTTCCACACATTCAGATAATGAAAATAAATATGATTTGTGTTTCTTTGAGATATATATATATATATATATATATATGTACACATAAATATGGGTGTATATGTAAGTACATCTATACATATATGTGCTAAATGTATACCACTACATAAATATGTGCATATGTACATATGTGTGCATGGTATGTATAAGTATATGCATATTAGGCAAATATACACATATTATGAGTGCCTATATAGGTACACACATATACACATATATGTATGCTTTCCAATGCAGGCAGAAAAAATAAATTTCACTATGGCATGAGAGACTAACTTTAGGGATTTGCAATTTCATCAGAGTAGGAATTCTGTCCACTGATACAGATCACAGTCCTTCTAGATAGCTTTTATAATTTGTTGTACCCCCCCCCCCAAAAAAAAAAAAATCAGCCTGTTGACCATTGTTTGACGGATGGATTGTTCCAAGCACAGTCAGGCTGTTCCTCATAAAATAGGCATCTGGTCATTTTTTTTTTCACCAGACCTTTCTTGATGCCTTAGCAAGTTGGTATATAATGCCAGAGCTCGTAATTCATAAGCACTACTTTTGAGTACCTGAAATCTCCTCCAAACTAGAAAGGAAAACTGGAATTGAAATCTAATGGTAAAATTTCACTGGTATTCTTATTAATAAATGCTCAGCACATATTATGATAGACACTTTTCAGAATATAGAATTAGAGAAAGTTTGAATGAGTTCATATATGAACCTGGAGAAGGCTGGGGGAAGATTACGGAAACAACCAGAATAGAAAGTGTAGTACTTCAGATTGCATCTAATTATAATTTCACAATTCCACTATTAGAAGTACTCCTAATTTTTCATTTCCTTTAATCATGAAAGCATTTTAGCAACACACTTTACATACTTTAATTGCATACATCAATATTCTCCTTCGCTTCCGTATATTTCGAAGTTTTGTGACTTCTTTTGAGTTAGGTGGTAACTCCATTTATTAATGTTATAAATGGATTAAGAATTGTATGTGGGGTCAGAGTGGGGGGAGTGGGGAGGAAATTACTCATACTTGTACTTTGGATATCAGTTAATTTTCTTCGATGTACTTGTCCTAACATTAATTAAATGGATAAGATAACCATACATGAAATGTATATGCATACATACACATATACATACAATGTGCCACATATCAATAAAAGAATTTTCTTAATTAAACTGGATAGAAAATTTAACTTGGCCATTGGGTAGTATTTTGCTTTTCCTTACCTTAAATTACAATATTTGGTAACAGAATTATCTTCTTTTTGCATAAGATTCTTATATCTGTATATCTAGCCTTCATCTGCATCCTGAGCTATGTACAACATATAATTGAAAACTTTAATCAATAGCTGCCTTTTGTATGTCTTGAACTGAATGTCCTATACTTATATTTTTCTCCCAAATCTTCTTCTCAACTCTCATATCACTGTTGAGGACATAGCTAACATTCCAACCATCCAAGTCTTGGTATCATCCTTAACTCCTTTTGCCACACATATCTAAATCCATTGCCAAATCCTGACCTTCCTAACCTTATAATATATTTTATATATGTCTCCTTTGCTCCAGTCACACACCTGTCACACTCATGCTCATCACCTCTCTCCTGGAGTATTGCAAGAACCTTCTAATTGGTTTTTCTGTCTCATAGCATGATGCACATCAATCTCTTCTCCATTCAGTGATATTTCTAAAGCATGAGCATGACCAAGTCACCTTCCTCTCTCACTTCATGAACTCCAGTTGCTCCCGTTTTGGATCCAGGACCAAACAAAAACTCTTCTCTTTGGCATTTATGCCTTTTCATAATGTGGCCCCTTCCTAAATTTCCAGTCTCCTTAGACTTTTCTGCTTTCCATGCACTTTAGAATATGTACAGTTATTCTGGCCTATCTGATGTTCCTCCAACTCTCTGTCTCTCCATTCTGTACTTTTGCACTGGCTATCACCCACTCCTGGAACTTCTTCTCCCTCACCTTGACATCTTGGGTTGTCTGGCTTCCTTCAAGAATCAGTTCAGATCTTAGGTTTTGCAAAAGGCCTAACCTGATTCCCCTCTTTCCTCACATCCTCTCAATAATTGTTATCAGATTAATTCCCAGCCACCCTGTCTACATACCTTCTATATATCTAGTTATTTCCATGTTGTCTTCCCATAATGTAAGCTACTCAAAGACAGGCATATTTTTCCCTTCCTCTTCCCCCCTGGAGTGCTCAGCACTAGTGCCAGGCCCATCACAAATGTTTAATAAATGTTTGCTGACTCACTGACTTTGAGGTGGTATAGATTGGATCTTGATTTGAGAATGCTGAGAACAAGCAGAAATAATTCACTAATCCCAACAATAGCAGTGACAGTCATCTATGCAGTGTTTTGAAGTTGGCAAAGCAAACAGTGACAAATGCTCTTACTTAACTATAGCACCGAGAGGGAAATGGTGGCATTGAGACGATGTCGTGACCTTCTTCTGATTTCACTAGTGGCCCTTTGGGGTAGGATTCAAACCCACTAGATACTGATTGTTGCCTGAAGTCTGTGACAGAGTTACGGAACATTCTCTCATGAGTTGCATATGGCCAGAAACTCCTGAGTATAGTTCAAATTACATTTGAATGTAAGTGGGAATTATTTAACTAAATAAATGAAAATAAAATAAAACTGATAATATTACATTTAATAACTAAGTCAATTTATAGCCTCCAGAGATTCTCATGGAGAGATTAGGGACCTCTTTTGCCATTTAGTTTGATGTCACTACTCTAAGATAAGAATTAATTTTTAAAAGAAAAAAAAGTAATGGTGTTATTCAGGGAGGTGTACCTCAGAGAAGGCTGTACCTTCCGTTATCCCATAAAGCATATACTGTTCTTTTATTTTATTTTTTTTAATTTTTTGCTTATTGGAGGGGGGAAGAGAGGGTAATTGGGGTTGTGACTTGCCCAAGGTCATACGGCTAGTAAGTGTTAAGTGTCTGAGGTCAAATTTGAACTCAGGTCCTCCTGACTCCAGGGCCACTGCTGTATTCACTGTGCCTCCTAGCCACCCCCACATGCTTTTCTTTAGAGATATCTTCATGATATTCTTTATAAGTAACCAAAATAATGGAAGGGTAAATTTGCTTTTCAGTTGTTGAAACATCCTAATTTTATATTAACACCAAATGGAAAAAGGACTAGCTCTGGATACAAATGACCTGGGTTCAAATTTGACACCTGACCCTACCTGTGTGACTCTGGTTAAGTCATCTGACCTTTTAGGGCCTCGGGTTTCCTCATCTATAATAGAAATTGCCTCTGAGGTCTCTTCAAGTTCTAAATCTGTGATCTCATGATGTCCTATAGCAATAGAACAATTGGATAATCACTTGTTCAGTTTTTGTGCTTTCATTTTTGTTGCTCTTCAGGTCTTCTCTCATTCCTGTTAACTCTATTGCGTATGATAGATTTGATTTACCACTAAATCGCCCATGATTATTAAGCCCATGTTTGCATGCTAGTACAACGGTCTGCTGCCTTGGCATTTAGCCACTAAAAAAGGAGAAGCTGGTAATGTGAGGGTTGTGTTTATACATAAGAACTGAGTCAGGTGTTCCTTAATCACATCTTTGGGGGTAATTATTAGATCAAATTACATTTGACAAGCAGTTCGAAAATCTAACTAAGGTATCTCCCTCCCTACAAAATAAAATTAGCTCAATCAACTCCACACAATTGTATAGAAGCTAAAATGCTGAGTTCATTAAGACAGCAGAGTTTTAAATATCCTGCTTCACTATGAAACTCTAAGAGCTGATGACTCTTCGAATATAATGTTAGTTCTCCATCAACTGCAATTACTTTGCAAAGAAAGAAGGTAGAAATATCATTAAGAAGAATTATATGGAAAAGGGAAACGAGTGGTTTCAGGGAAATTTCCTATTACTGTAAAGCATCCTCAAATAATAATTTTTTAAAATCTCTAAATCTGTCATTTTTCTATATTTGACCTTAACATTTCCATATTATGTTCATAAGTAGAATGATGAAGGGCACACAGTATTATTGTGGGGGAAAATAAAGCTGTATGTTTCACATCTTTCTGAATATTACACATGGTCTAAACCAACATCTATTAGCATATAGAATTCAGGTTACAACATCATTTAAAATGGCACATATGCAATGCCAAAATAAGTACAAGAACCTTTCCATAGCATTTTGTATTTTGCTAAAAATTGGACAAACACATATTAATTACTTTTTCTAAAATATCGAGGTGGCCTTTAAAAGACAGGGTTATTTTTCTGTGTTCATTTATTACAAGTTCCCCTAGCTGAAATGGATTTGATTATGTTCTATGCAAACCAGAATGGGATTTTTATATGTTTTTGTATTATGAAAAACCAGTGATAGAAATATTCTAATTAATCATGGTAGGTTATCTATGTTCTCATCAATAAAGTAAAATGAATGTCACTGTGTTGCAAACATTTTTAGGGTGAGAGTGATGAATGATCTGGAGCTCATTTATCTAAAGCAAACAAGTAGAGTTCTTGGATGCTTTCTGAATGAGTCAGTGCTACAAGATAACAAGGCTAAAACGGGTTTTAACTGTAATGTGAGTGTACCTTATTAGGAAGTAAAGAAAGCATACCTACATGGAAAGATAACTAATTTTCTGGATTATCGCATATAATACATTACATCATGTAAGGCATGAAACCATCATAGCATTAAAAAAGCCTAAAGTTTTTATTAAAAAAAAAAAACTTGAAATGCTTTTAAAAATAGTTTCTAAATCCTTGGGAAGCCTCAACTGGATGAGTAGACTCAAAGGGTCATAGATGTAGAGCTTTAGAGCTAAAAGAACTTAGAAGCCCTCTGATTCAAGGCCTCATGTTAGAGATGATGAAGCTGGAACCCACAGAAAGGTAACTTGGCTGTGATCAACAACATGGCAAGAATCAGGAGTGAGATTTAAACCCAGGACCACTGACTTCAGAGCCACTGATTTTTCTACTATAACAAGATTGAAAAGGAAGTTGAGTGTGTGGTGTTTTTTTTAATTTTTGTTTTGTTTTGTTTTTAACAAATAAACCCCTGAAAAATCAGTGAAAGGAATAGGCAAAGAGTAGAATTCCCTGGTTATTCCTATTTTGCTAGTACTTCAAAGTTAACTCCATTCCTAGGGCATTCTCTTCTTAGTGGTAGATGCTGAAGTTACATTGTAAAAGTTTTTTCAATCTGATAGCCTTTCAAATTTCAAGAGTTCTAAACCTGTATTATGATAGGATTATTATAATGAAAGGAAAGAAATAGACATTTATTAAGTACTTGTTATGTGCCAAGCACTGTGCTAAGCTAATGTTATGATCCTCATTTTACAGTTGAGAAATATT
This sequence comes from Pseudochirops corinnae, assembly GCA_028646515.1. Lineage (NCBI taxonomy): Eukaryota > Metazoa > Chordata > Mammalia > Diprotodontia > Pseudocheiridae > Pseudochirops > Pseudochirops corinnae. Next base: position 118,535,841 of record CM053592.1, read on the forward strand.
AGACTGACAGAAGTTAAATGACTTGCCCAAGGTAACACAAGTAGTAAATGTCTGAGGTTGGATTGGAATTCAGGTCTTCCAGATTCCAGACACAGCACTCATGTGACTTTTATCCAACCTAGGTATCCCTAGGCATTTAGGAGTAGCTCTGTACAGTGCTTAGAGATCTTGACCTTAAGAAAAGGAAGATCGAGTTCAAGCATAGTAGATGACATCGTAGATAGGGTACTGGACATGAAGTAAGAAAGATGATTTCAAATTCTACACCAGGAACTTCCTAGCTTTGTGTATCCTTGGTCAAGTCAGTTAATCTCTCTCAGTCTCAGCTTTCCTGTCTATGAAATGGGACTGTTATAAAAGCTCCTAGAAGGCTATTTAGAGGATCGAATGAGATAACAAGTAACACACTTTGAAGATCTTAAAGTCCTAAATAAGTGCTGTAATGATTATTATTATAAATACTGCCTTTGACACATATTACATGAATACGGGCATGCCACTAAACCTCATAGTGACCCACACAATTTTTCAAGATTAGAGCAGTATATAGAGCTCTGGGGCTAGAGTCAGGAAGGCTTGAGTTCAAATGTGACTTCGGATACTTTTTAGCTGTGTGACCTGGGGAAGTCATTGAGTCTCTATTTGCCTCAGTTTCCTCATCTGTAAAATGGGGATAATAATTATACCTGCCTCCCAGGGTTTTTGTGAAGATCAAGTGGCATAAAAGCTATGAAGTGCTCAGTAACATGCCTGGAACATAGTACATGCTAATGTAAATTGCTAGTCATTATCATCATTATCATTATTAAAATTATTTACAAAGTACCAATCTGCACTGTAAAATACTGAGATTATAAGGTTATTTATTTTCTCAATAAATATTTACTGAAATGTGACTATGTCCTGATGAGTATGATTTTTATGCTTTGGAAAATACAACATTATCCAGCAATACTGATAACACTTTCACTAAAAAAAAAAAACCCATATAAATGTACAATATGTTTTCATAGACATTAAGTATAATGCCTTGTTAAATTAGGTTGTTCCTTTAACATTAGCTTCTCATGTCCTATTCCAATATTTGTGATTGAATAAAATGGAGCCCTCTAAGTTATACATTCTTTTCTCCACTGTAATAGTTGTCCCCAGTCTGTTTGTCACAATATTTCTTTGATCAACTGTATAACTGACTATGGGCTCTGGGTACCATATCAGTGTCTGTATCCCTGGACACCAAAAATAGGTAGTAACCACTAAGAAAAATGAAAACTGATTCAGTAGATACAAAATTTTTCCATGAAGAAAAATACTCCTGATGGTAATAAACAAACCATATTCATGATTTTCCTGGGGACAAGAATTGCCTCAGCTTAACTGAACTTTGATGAAAAATCACCTCATAGAATACTACATGGTCACAATTCCAATGACCTTTATAAGTCATTGAGTTGATAGGAGGCACAATGTACTTTGGGAGAGTGAAATTGGGGAAGTAGATGGCATATGCCTTAACATATTTTGATACTTCCACAGCTAGTTGTTGACATCGTTTTGGAAATTATTTGTACAGGGTGAATATATGCCTTCAGTTTATTTACTACTACTGATACACAGTATGCCATGTAATTAATCATGCTCCAGACTACCGATCAACTGGTCTGTTTCCCACAAGGCAGTGAACAGTTATTTGCCTCTTTCTTTCTTGGTATTTCAGCAACCCTATTGTGATTCTGTTTCCAGAAAGACTTCTGTCCCTGCTGTTTGGGGAAATGTATCTAGAATGTCTTGATCCAAGCATTTCATATTCAACAGATGGCATTCTTGGCTGTATAGTCACTCTGGTTTCTCCAAGCATAACTCAGTGCTTCATATGGCTTGCTTTCTGCCAATCATTTCTTAGTTTACAAGTCAATTTTGATCAAATGTATATTATGGTTTTTGCTTTTCCTCTGGCCTCTCTGGAGTATTGAGAGTATAGCACATAATTTGAAGATAAGAGACACACAATTGGATATTTCCTACTGAAATTAAGGCAATTTATTAAGCGGTCTACATGTGTGTGTATACCTACACATACACATAGATACCCACATGTTTAATTATACTGGTAAATCTCTCTCTGTCTTTGTCTCTCTCTCCCTGTCTCCCTGTCTCCATACACATACACACACATATATGTTTAGTTTATTTTTTTGTTTCTATGTCCATCTATCTATCTGTCTATCTATCTATCTTCCTAACTAGCTGGGTTAGACAAGACCAATATAACAAACTCCTGGTATGGAAAACTCCCTACCCTAAAGCAGATCAGCAATTCGTCTGTAGCCTAGAATCTTAAAGAACTGCCTGTGACACTAAAATTTTAAGTAACTTTGCTGGGATGACATAGCTAATATGAGTGAGAGGCAGGATAATCCATTTTGAAATGTTGCCTCTTGTACGTGTGTGTTTGAGATTGTGTTTATATATATGGATTCATGTGTTCCACAGTTGTTAATTTTCTATAGATATATCTTTAAGTATTATGTTGTATGTTTACATATGTATATACTCATTCATATCATGTCCATACACACATTTAGGCCAAGAAAGATGCTTATTAAACATGAAAGCTGTATTTAGTATAATACTTTGTTGCCCTTTTTTCTTAACCCATAAATAGTAATTGTAAAGAAAAAAGGGATCTCTTTTTATTGAAAATTAAAACCTGTGAATACCAACTTAAAAAAAAAATCTGAGACCCTTTGAAATAGTGTAGGTCAAGGATTAAGCTTCTTCAGAAATTCTAATCTCATTATCCTAAAATCAATAGCAGTTCTATTCTTATGCTTTCTGCACAGGTGTGGACATTAGAAAGACAAATGGAAGCAAGGAAGTAATTTGGATAATATGAGTGGGAACTCAGATCCCATTCATTTTTCTGGCATAATAAATAATTCTATGGTTCACTGCAGAAATTAGAAAACTATATACTGTATACACACTAATACATAGAGACATAATCATAGAATATATATAGTGCATTCCTATGCATGTGCAAACACTAAATTGGATTAAATGATGCAAGTTCTGAAATAGTAAAACTTCCTACTTTTCCTTCAATTTGATCACTGCACTTCCTAACAGTATAAGTGTCTTCCTTTAAACCATCCCCCCTCATCAAGTATGACATCATCATCTGTAGACACAAATTCATTAGATAAAGAAGAATGATGAGAAAGAAAAGTATCTCCAAATATGTTCAAGAGAGCTTTTACACTTGAGTTTAACAGCTGCCATGCTGTAATACCAACAAAACTTGGGAATCTGTCCCTTGCTGAATTATAACTCCTAATGGAAGTGGGCTTACTCTTGTTTAGATGGCATTCTGAAATTTTATTTAATTACAATTTTCACTCTTCTGGACAATAAAATACAACAGCTACAATCACATCTAATTTCACATCTCCACCTAGACGAGCAAACAAATCATAATCGCCATGGTATGCTTTTGTATTCCTCAAGTCTTCCATTGAAATCTCTACATTGTCATGGTTGGAGAACAATTTCAAAGTCCTTTAAAATATCTTTTGCTGAAGACTATATATGTGTGTGTAATAGCTAAAACATTGTTATATCAGAAATAGGATTACAATGTCTTTATATTTTATATCAGAACTGAATCCTGGAAAATCTTGGAAGCAAAATCCTTTTAGGATAAAGATCATAATATCCTATTATAATTATTATTTAATATCATATCCTATAATATATAATATCATATATCCTATAGTAATTATTATAATAATCCTTTTAGGATAAATATCATCAATAAAATTAATCCATACACAATAACAAAATGTATTAGACTGAGTTATATCTGCACATATAGAGTGTCCAGATGATATCAGGTTTCAATGTATGATCTTAGTTTTTAGTATTTCAAATCAATTTTAGGATGTGATTTTTAAATATTTATGTTCACCATTATAATAAGGGGAAAAATTCACTCCAATCTAGACTCTGGGACATACATGGTAACCCATAGTAAATCACTTAAATTCTTAGTATTTAATTAACTGTCAAACTTTTAAGTTAAAGATGAATTGATCATCAACATTAATGTTGTAAAGGACCCTCCACCCTGGGAGTTCCCTAACCTAATGAATCACAGGTCTGAATGTATACAAACAAGCCCCCCCCCATACACCTACAATATGTGTGTGATATTTTGTAATGAATTTGACGCAGCAAAATCTTATCAAAACTTTCTCTTTGACAAAGCTTTGAGCTCATGTTCAAAGATTTTTTTTTCCTGCTATTCACAACTGGGAATGAAAAATATTGAAGACAGGTTATAGTGATCTTAGAGATTCTGCAGTCTCTTTCCTTAATCCTGCTGGAACATTTACAACATCATGGGATGTCTCCTTCTAATGTCAAGATTAAGAATGCAATCTTCTAAAGTTTGGCTCATGCACAAAAAAAGCTGAAGTTATGTGATTTTGTTGTTGTTGTTGTTGTTTTTGTAGGTATGTTAACATGATGTGCCCACATAACTTCTAGTTTACAAGTAAAATAATTGCTTCAGGGTCAAAAGCAATAGTTATTTATCCATTCCTAAATGTTAAGAAGTAGTTTTTTTTCTTTCTATTCTACATTGAAAAAAATATTGTAATGCAGTTATTGGGGTTCCTAGTTATATACTATGAAAACTGTAGAACTATTTCTAACATAATATTTTATATTAAAAATGTAATTTTAATTTTTAATAAATACTCATTGGGGTGGTTTGGTGGCACAGTGAATATAATACCAGCCCTGGAGTCAGGGAGACTTGGGTTCAAATCCAGCCTCAGACATTTAACACTTACTAATCATATGACATTGGGCAAGTCAGTTAACCCCAATTGCCCTCCAAAAAAAAAATACTCATGAAAACTTTTGAACTAGATATCCATTGAGATCTCTTGCAGATCTTAAAGTATATGATTCACTAATTCAAATCTAAAATTATCCAAAGTATAATTATTTTTTCTTTTCATTTCCCTTTTCATAGACTTCCCAAGACTCTCCAACTCCTTCAACCCCATTCTCCATCTCTATCAATTCCTGGTGAAGTTATAAAAGTTATAACTGGTGAAGTTATAAAAACTCTTAGTGATGGTTAAGGAATGATGTAGGAGGAGTACAAAGGCTCCTTTCACTGGCTCATACCTTATTAACCCAGGCAACCTGAAATTTCTACCCAAATACATACTACAGATAATATACCTGTAAACATTTTGAAAGATAGATTATCATATAAAACAAGGTTGTAATGCTAATAATTAATAATTATTATGATAGAAATTATACTTATATAAACTCACATTTCTATCTAATCAGAAATGAAAATGAACAAATTACTTCCAGTACAGAATGGCTTTTGAATTGTGTACCCAAAGTGTGTATTTGTCTGGAAAATCCAGCTTTTCTCCCACAATTATACTTAGAAATTTACATAAAAAGAGTTAATCTGTCTAGGAACTCAGAAAATATAAAAGAATGATATAATTGTTTTAATGAATGGTAAAGTCTATACACTGCGTGCTCTTATATTGTGTGTGATTTTGAGCAGTACACACAGTTCTTATTTGGTAAATGAGAATCATATGAGGACCTTGAGAAGCCTGACATTTTATTGTTTATGACTAATTCCTCATTCTTCTAAGACTGATGAAGCAGTTCACTATCCTACTAAGAAATTTTGAACAGTGCTATATAATACTAAATTAATTTATGGAGACAGATGGGAAAAACTTGCATAAGTAGTATATAAATTCTACTCTTTTAGGACTCTAGTTTGAATCATTTTTAGAAAGAAAAAAATATCTTTTGTTTCTTTTCATAGACTTAAAAGCAAGTCAATCTTTATCTGACAGGCACAGATGTTGAAATTCATTGAACTGACTCACAGAAGTTTGTCAAAATGAATTCCAAGTACTTTATAACTGAGATGAAATATATATTTATACCTGCACATGGATGTGTATTTATGTATACACCCATGAATGTATACTTATATTATATATGTTTGTATCTATGATCCTGGTATATATACATATATATATATATATATATATATATATATATGACTCACCCAAAATATAATAACATACATGCAAAAAGAGAAAAATATAGCATGTGAATTTGGTTAATATATCCCTAGGGTTCCTTTTACTCAGCCCCTCACCAACAGTTTGAATAATATGCCTACTTCATGATCATATTTCTACCTTTCCCAATAGTATTACATTGCTTTAAGTTCTCTTATTTTAAAAAACAAAAAATACGGGAAAGGATATTACATTATATTTCCAAGAAATAAGACCATAAAAAGTAAGAAAGAAAGAAAAGAAAGCCTTTTAATAAACTTAATATAAAATAATCTTCATTCCTTTCATCAAAAAACTTGTAAAAATTATAATTATACATAAAAGTAATAGCTAATATAGTAAAATAACAAATATGTATATAATCATGAATAAACAAAACAATAACGAATAATAATGAATGAAACATCAGAAATATACAATTGCAACAACATAAACATTAGCAAAACTAATGCAACTTTTGCTAATGCAAAAGGCTTAAGCAAAAGAATTGTTGACAGCACTTATAACAAACTATTTGCCTCAGTTTCTTTACCTGTAAAATAATAGCACTTACATTTGAGAATTGTTGGGAGGATCAAATGATATAATTGTAAAACACTTAGCACTGTACCTGACAGAAAGTAAATACTATATAAATATTAGTTGCTAGGTGCCATGTACTGTCATTTCAATTATTAACTAAATTTGAAGAAACAGATGTTTATTGAGTGATAATTTTGTGATTGAGTGATAATTAGCGTTAAAGAAATCCTAAGACGTGAAAGATGACTGGCTGAACTGTTTGGTGGAATCAAGGTTAGATTGTCTACATCTTAAGAGTTGTGATCAATGAACTGATGTTAAATTGAAGAGAGGTCTATGGTGAAGTCTAGCAAACTTTTGAATTTTGAATGACGTTGATATAGATAGCTAAAAATGACAGATTCTGGAATCAAAAAATATGAGAAAGTCAGGTAAGTACAAGACTAAATTTTGTGAGATGAAGATAAATTTGATTAAATCTAAGGGCTTGTATTTGGGTTAAAAAAAAAAGCAAGCAATTGTTCAACTATAGGATGGAAAGAGCCATTATCAGCCAATTTTTCACGTGAAAGGATTTGGGATTTTTAGTGTAATATAGGTCAGTTTTGTGATGCAGAAAACACTGAAGTTGATATAATGTACAGAGTGAAGGAACTGATAGTTTTTCTACTCTGCTCTGGTCAAAACACATGTGCAGTAAGTATTCAGTTATAAGCACTCCATTTGATAAAGAACAATGAAGAGTTGGGTTGCCACCAGAGAATGCTAAATAAAATCATGAAGAATAATGGAAACCATGTCATATAGTGACATATAGAGGGAGATGGGAACCTTCAGTCTGGAGAAGACTTGGTAGGCAATGATAATGCTTTTCAACTATTTTAAAAACTAAATTTATGCTTCAGGTACCCATTGAACTAGACAATATCTGAGAACACTTCAACCCTTAATGCTCTAGAACTGCATAGAGAACATATTATGATACTAAAGAAAGGTAATTTTACAAATTAAGACTGAAGTGTCTTCAATCTCTGGTTGACTTAATTTTATGCAGAATAATGGATATGAGAGTATGCTTAGGATGTAGCTAAGGTATGGTACAGATTTTAATTGTTTTTATTTTAAAGCAGTCGTTTATTCTGTAGTTCTCTAGTCTCAGGGTGATAAAAAATAAAAAAATAAAAATTTAAAAAATAAAAAATAAGATTCCTTTTTGAATTTGTCTCTATATTTTTTATTTCCCAAACTAATTTCTGTTCCTCATTTAATGCAAAATGTCATCTGTATTAAATTGTTCACATATGTGATAAGGTTTCTCTTCCTACATATTATTTGATGGCTCAAGTCCTTAAATAGCATCTGCTATATCTTAGTTATCAAGAAATATATGATCCATTCTAGTGAGCAATTTGAAACTATGCCCAAGAGGCTTTAAAACTGCATACCCCTTGATTCAGCAATACTACTTTCTGTATCCCAAAGAGATCATAAAAATGGGAAAAAGACCCACGTGTACAAAAATATTTATTACAGCTCTTATGATAGTCAAGAATTGGAAACTGAGGGAATGCCCATCAATTGAGGAATGGCTGAACAATTTGTGGTTTATGAATGTAATGGAATAGTATCATGTTATAAAAATGATGAGCAGGTAGACTTCAGAAAAACCTGGAAAGATATATCAACTGATGCTGAGTGAAGTAGGCAGGACCAAGAAAACATTGTGTACAGTAACAGTCACATTGTGTGATGACTAACTTTGATATACTTAGCTCTTCTCAGCAATGCAAGGATCTAAGACAAAACCAAAAGACTTATGATGGAAAATGCTGTTCACTTCCAGAGATACATTTATGGAGTCTGAATGCAGATTGAAGCATACTATTTGCTCTCTTTTTTGTTGTTGCTGTTGTTTTGTTTCTTCTTTCTTATGGTTCCTTCCATTGGTTCTAATTCTTCTTTAAAACATGACTGATGTGAAAAGATATTTAATATAGATGCATATATAGAGAGCCTATATCAAGTTGCAGGCCATCTTGGGGATGGGGGAGAAGGAGAAAATGTAAAATTCAAAAGTTTATGGAAGTAAATGTGGAAAATTATTTTTTTTAATAGAAAGGTATGAGTGCTTTATATAAAGTCTTTCTGGCTTGACTTCTTTCTTTTTTAGCTCTATATTTATTTTCTTTGTCAACATTGACTTTTTAAAGTACTAGACTACCCAATGGGTTTTAAGAAATAAATTCCTAAATATCAGAAGGTCTTCAGAGTACATTGTTAAGTTTGCTATAGCTTCTCACATTCATTTTTTCCCCCACATACAACATATTTGGGGATTGCCATCTTGATGGTTGAGCTGGTGAAGAAGTTTCACGGCTTTACTTTTCCACCATGAAAATTAATCTGTCAGTTTAAAGAAATCTACTGACTAATGCAGCACAAGATAGGAATTTGTCAAGTTAAGAATCATGATTAAAGGAAATATTTGATAAAAAGAAAAGCGCCATCTGTATTTTTTAAGAATAAGAAGGTGCTAAAGAATTCAAGGCAGACATTTTGGAATCATTCACACATCATTTATGATCACACATCTTCAGTGGTTAATTCTCCCTTCTTATATTCATACATAAAATGAAGGAGCTAGACTAGATGGTCCCTAAATCTTTTTGTAGATTCCACACTATGAACAAGGAAGGTAGGTATTAAATTAAACCTCTATGTGGTGATACCATTAAATTTAGATGATTTAGTGATTCTGAGGAGATTCAAATAGATTGGTCAATGGGAAGCCTATTATCACAAGTACTGTTTAAAGTCACATTAGGAGATAATGAGATTCAAGTAGGCTGGTCTATGAAATACTGAAGCTAATGGGGGAGGAGGGGTCTTCCTACCCCTCTGCCTGGGGTCTGAACTATGGAATAATGATGTGCCTAGATATGCTTGAAACTCTCCCTGCCCCCTTTGCCTAAGTGTCCCTGGTTACCTTATCTCCCTGCCCAGATTTTCCTCCATAAGAATCCCTAGCTTCCCCAGCGTAGGGGGCATTTCCCTTAAAGACCCCTTTCCCTGGGGGGCTGCCTCCCTTAAGGAGTGGAGGAGCCTGCTTGGTGTATTGTGTTACCCAGAATTCTAAATGCTTTTACTTCATTTGGAGACAGCCTGGGGGAATTCTTTCTAGATGACCCCACCGCACACACACCTTGCATTCCAACATTTTGGGCTGCCTCTGAACCTCAACAATACCACTAAATTTGCTTAAAGTAGAAATAGGAGAGACAGTGTGTAGTAGATGGATCAACAGCCTATTTTTTAGAGTAGGTTAAACATTGCTTCTAATAAACACTAAATGTATGATGCTAGGCAAATCACTTAATTTCTCAGTTGGCACAGCAAGCAATAACTATCTCAGACATTCATTTGCAAAGTATTTCTTCACTGTGAGTTTTCTAAATTAAGAGAACTATATGGCAAAACTGGAGAAAAAAAAGAGGGGAGGTGGCAACAAAAAACAATGAAATAAATCAATAGTGATAAGTTTTATAAGAAAATTCTCTTATTATTAAAGAATATTTGTTGAATTCGTCACTATTCTATTTGTGTACCCAGCACTAATTTATACTTTTTTTGTTTCTATATACTTTTATCTGAATACTGTCTTGTTATTTTTCCATTTGCTCAGCTCTCCTCTGATTAGAGAAAATGTCATCAAATTATGAAACAATTTATATAGAAAACAGCTGTCTTTGAAATCTTAGATGTTCATGAGTAAGCCCTGGTTTCTCCTAATAAATGATTCCATTAACAATCCCGTACTAAAGATTCCCTCTAGGAAAATGAATGGGGATTACAATTTCCTGAGGATTGCCCTCTGCCTTTCTGACCTTAAAGGGTTGAGTAAAATGGTTTTCAGTGAGTATTTCTGAAATATAATAGCAGTTAAATAATTCAATTTAATATTGGCATGATAATTAAATCAAGCCTTGGTGGTAATATCGGAAAAATAACAACATTTGAGAAGTAAACACACAAAAACTCTTAATGTATAGTTGTCCAATCTTTGTATTCATATATTTATCACAGACATTCATACATACATAACAGGAAACATAAATCCATTTATCTTCTAAAATGCAACTATGTTAATTGAAGAGTAGTATCTTGAATGTGTGATAATATTTACCTCACCTGAAATTAGTGAGAATAACAAAGCAGCATAAATACTAAAGCAAAATTAATGAATTCAGCTATAAGAATGTACTAAGAACTTATTGTGTGTCAAACACTATGTATATATATCCACATACATATAAGTGAACATCTAAAATTATTACATGTAAATATATTAATATAAATAGCTGTATAGAGATGATTATCTAATTATATAGATTAGTGTGTATGCATGCATTAAAATAACTTAATGTCTTAATGTTATCCTCATACACATACAATGTATGATAACATGTCATAATATAAAGGTACATATGTGCATGTACTTATATATGTGTATATGCACAATGTATTACAATACATTGGAAATACATGTTCATGCATGCATCCATGTTCATGTGCATGTGTTTGTGTGTTAAATAGTATATATAAGGCAGCCTTTGACATTAGAACACCAAGTCCCACCTCTAATAACTATCGTCTATATGACCCTGTCCAAATTATTCTCAGTGCCCTAAATAGTTCTCTAAGATTAAGGGACAGAAGAGATACATATCACCATTTCTGGTAGCATAGAGAGAGTTATCTCACTTGTCAGAGCTAACACTATATGCATATGCACACAGAAAGATACATACTATATAATTATATAATTGTTTCACTTTCATTCCTCCTTAACACAGAGGTTGAGAAAATTAAAGCAAAATGTATATAGTTGGTCTTTCTACATTCTTTCTGTTTGTTTTGAAATTTTGACTACCATCTCAGTAAAAATCCTTCCATAGTAAATGAACCTAAAGATAATCACATTGACCTAGATGAGAAAACAGCAACATAAGACTAAATGGTTAAAACAGTAGTTGCATATTATCTCAATTTGTTATTTAAATTTCAGAAGGAAGGCAGAAAAAGAAAGGTTGCTATCTTTACATTTCTCTTCAAAACATTTTTGACTGAAAGACACTTTCTAACAGCATGATAAATACTTTTCTGCTCTTTTCACATACTAACAAGCCATAAAAGCCAATTAAGGAAACTATGAAAAATAGCTCTTTTGAGGAATACTGTTCCCACAAGAGGTTAATACCTGAGAACTGGATACAGGATTAATTAACATAATTTAACAGGTATCTAGAGAACAACAATACAAATATATGAACAATTATATCATGAACTGTCTAGCATGGAAGTCAAAATTCACAGCCCTTTAATGACTTTTCCATCAGAACCATATATATAATTTAAAATTTTGCCATAGCTGGATTTCACTGCATTTTATGCCCAATGCTGAAACAACAATGGCTCATCACTATTTATCACAAAGAAATCAGAGCAGTATTTCAATTAAACCTAAAAAAAAAAAGCAATTTTTTTTCTAATGGGAATAAAAACATAAACTGAATAATATTGGCATGTCATAATCCATCTGGCCTTAAATTACGTTCCTTAAGAAATGCAAATGTTCCCATAGGGTTAAAAACATTGATTTGAATATGCATACCCACATTCACACCTACACTTGCTAAAATGAGATTTAAAAGAATCTGGTACATCCCGTCTAATTTAAAGTTCTCCTAAACTTCGGTTTCGTTATTGATAGGGAATATTGAAGCTAATGAAGCTAACAACAAATCAAATTTGTTATTAGAAAAAAGATATGGTGAAGACGATTCATAAATGTAAAAAAAAAAATATGATGCTGCATTTAATGTAATGGAAGCCATGAAGTGCCTTCGCATTATATAATTTGAAAGAAGAGAATGCAGATATAAACATGACAGAATATGCACAATCCACCCATGTTTTGATGAATAGTTATGTGGGTGACCACCAGTTCTTAGCTTTCTCTTTTGTGAACAGGCTTAGAAGAATAAGGAGATGAAGAAATTTCAGAGTCTAATCTACCCTGATACCCCATCTTCAGGTGCAGGAGCCATGTGGTTTACTAAAAATTCTTTTGTTCAATATTTATTTAAGAGAAGTTCTCATCTACACAGTTTAAGCTCAGAAAACATAGCACTCTATTAAAATGGTGAATTCACTCAATTAGTTAGCAAAAATTATTTATTAGAGTAACTTGAGCTGATCCCTTATTTAAATATTTCCTATTTGTGATTTAAAAGTATGTGGCTATTTTAGGCTTTTTTCAACTCTCACCTCTACACCCACATTACAACGCCCTATCACACTCTAGCAAGACTTATTGGGAAGAGTTAGGAAACCTCAGTACTCATCATTATTTCTCTGACGTTTAGTAGCAATATGACTTTGGGCAAGGCAGTTAGGTGGCATAGTGGATTATGGAGTTCCAGGCCTGGAATCGGAAAGACTGAGTTCAAATCTGGCCTCAGACACTTATTAGCCCTGTGACCCTGGTCTCAGCTTCTTCATCTGTAAAATGAGCTGGAAAAAGAAATGGCAAACCACTCCAGTATCTCTGCCAAGAAAACCCCAAATGGAGTCACAAAGAAACAGATACAACTGAAAAATGACTTAAGACTTTGGGTAAATCACTTAAGTACTTTGGGTTTCATCATCTGTGAAATAAGAGCATTGAAATAAGATGGAGTTTTTAATATATTACCAAAGGGACTTAAAAAACAATAATTTTAATATATTTAACTGAGTGAAAGGGTGTTCACACTGTAGTTACTGAGGGCCTAGGGATGAGTTTAAGGGCTACACATAAATTGTGAAAAGGAGGAGATAGCAGTTTTCTGGACATTTCCCTGATGGAAATGATGAGGTGTAGGCTCTGGGTCCCTCCTTGATTTCTCCTTGAATCTTTGAGGTACAGGCTCTGGGAAACCCCTTGAAGTCTGATTGAATCTTCTCACTTGATGAGGCATTTGCAGAGGCCTTAAGCATTTCATTGTGGCTGGGCCCAGACCTCTGTTACTAGCCTGGCCCTCTATTGTCCATCTGCTTCTCACCCTTGAGCCTATCAAAATATCAATCCATTCTTGCATTGACCTCATTAACTCCTCCTGAAGACCCTCCCCAAACTCCTCCTCTAAACCACCCCAAGATTCCTCCCACAATCTTTCTATATATTAGATCCATCTTGCCTCCAAGAGAATGCCAGAGGGAATGACCTAGCCCAGACTCACTCTGTGTCAGATGATTCTGGCCCACTTCTCCAATGCAAGTGTCACAGATACAAGGCTCCTTAAGAGTCTACCCAATATGGCGAATCTTTAATAAACTTTACTTCTCTTTGGCTGAGAGGAGACTTGAGTCTAATTCATTAGGCAGGACCCAGCATGTTAGTATTTTGGTGTCGTGAGCACCCCTAACCCTATACCTCAACATTTATTTTTCCCTTACCTCATCAAAGTCATAGCATAATTGTAGGAGCTATAAATTATCAGACTGGATATGTATGGGTTAGTTATTCTACATTAGCTGAAAGTAGAATACTGATAAGCTGATTAGTTCTATATACTTCTAGATGAGAATTTTTGCATAGAATCAGTTAATAACAGGCCAAAGAACAAACAATTTCTATTACATACCAACTTGAACTCCAGGCTTTGTAAGATTCAAGACAAATTTCTTTCTATTATTTTAAAGCTTTTCTGGCATTCTTATAGCATCATCAGCCAGTATCATGCCCAAATTGTCCCAAGTAACAACTTCTAATTTTATCCAGAACAACCAGTATTGTTTAAAATTGGATGTTGAATCGGCAATTAGAACTTATTTTAAGATTGTACTTTTGCCCTGTGACAAAAACAGTAATGTCCTTCGCAAAAGAACACTCACCTCATTTATCACCATTCATTCAACAAACATTCCTTTGATAAGATATAGTCCCTATCTTCATGAACACAGTCACAAATAACTATAGCACACAATATTATGCATGGTATGTGCTTTAGAGATTTGAAAAAATAAAAATAAAAACAGTACTATGTTAGGTCTGAAAGGCAAGTTTATTATTGATCAGGGAGATTCAGGGAAGGCTCCCTGAGCATAGTGGTATAAATCTTATTCAACATAAATATTTTTATTTTATGCAAAATACTGAAATGTGAATTTTTAGCACCTGTTTGTTAAAACTGTATATAGATTTTTAAATGACTCCAATGAAACTAGAAAGATGAGACACATATAGTACATCTTATTCGTCCTTTGAGGTATTCCTAAATTTTGCTCCTTCTAGTATTAAAAGAAAATTAACTTTATTCTAAAACAATAAATAAAGCAGCTAGGATAGTAAAAATGAGTCATGACTTAATAATGCTTTGGTAAGAGAAGTTATTTATGTTCTTATCTAAAAGAAATTACAAATAAGAAAAGACATTGCATTTAGTAGCTCCTTCAAAAATACATATAAATGAAAATGCCCTATTATTGGACTCTTCCATTAAATGAGGGAGGGTGTAGGAAATAAAGGGCTGAACTTACAGTCAGAAAAGACCTGGGTTCCAGGTCTGCCTTTGACAAAAATTAATTGTCTGACCATGATCAATTCACTTAAACTTCAAGTTATAAGCTGATAGTAGATATTTTTTTGTGGAAGAAATTCCCACAAGGAGAGTTCCCACCCTGACAAAACTGGAATTTAAGTACAAAAAAGAAACTAAGTAGGAAATGATGTTTGACCTGCTGTAAAGTCTTTAAATTAGAGATTCTTGTGCAATTCAACTATCACAAAGGAAGAATAGCTTCTCTTTAACTTACAAAGATAAGATTTGAAAGGTATAGTATTATAATGATAAATGGTGGGTTGGGAGGGAATAAGTATTAAGTACCTACCATAATCTAGGCACTGTATTAAGCACTTTTCACACATCTCATTTGATCCTTACTATGACTTGGGAGTTAGGTACTATTATGATCTCTCATTTACACTGAGAAAAATGTGGCAGAGGTGAAGTGATTTTCCCAGTCACATGACTAGTAAATGCCTGAAGTCAGATATGACTTTTCTGACTCAGGTTTTTCTGACTCCCTCCCTGCCCAACACTTTGTCCACTGCATCAGCTAGCTAAAAATGTGTGTGTGTGTGTGTGTGTGTGTGTGTGTGTGTGTGTGTGTGTACACATATCAAAAGGGGACAAACTCTGCCATGTAGGAAACCTATGCTGACTGTAACAAATCCAATAAATTAAGCTATCTCCAAAGAATTCTCACGTTCTTTTCTCACTAATTATCAAGCAATGGCAGTTGAACCCAAAGAACCATGATTTCCTTGTATCCCTCTAAATTCCCTTGGATGTTTTCTGTGACACTAAAGTTGTCATCCCAGAGGGCTGTTGTAGTCAAGGATGTTCTTCATGAGTCTTTTAACCAATAAGTGGCCATCAATAAATGCCCCACACAATTTGGCATCATAAAATCTGTCTTTTCTCTTAGTGGTAATAATTGATTTCCCTTTGTGTGCACACACATTTCATTAGCTTGTTAGATAGGCACAGATATCCATGTAGAAATTCAGCTTGATAATATACCACTGAAATACTTTTTAAGAAAAGTGGTAGAGTTTCCATTCTTAGCCGAACACTTCCTCATAGTGAATTAACATGCTATACTTTGTAATTTTCTCTTCCTCCACCAGGGAAGTATTTCTTTTTCCTTAAAGAATCTATTAAAGACTACTCTACCTGTGAATAGGCTCTGAATTACCTTTGCTTCTGTCAAAGCCCGTTTATCAACTTGACAGTTCAAGTCTCTAAAAGCAAATAAGGGCATGAAAGGCCCCTGAACTCTTGCCTTGACAGAATTAAGCTTTCTTTTCACAAAGAAAAGACAGCTTAGAGACAGTTGTAGTATTTCATAGGAACTCAGATAAACATTACATAACTTCCTTTATTTGGATCTGCTTTTAAATTTAAGTTTAGAATATTTCTCCTTTGCAATGCCACATTAACCAATACTTACATGCCTTTTTCACTGTGGATTCCAGGCATTTGGTTTTAAAGGTTCCCTTAAACTACCCATGTTTTCTCAAGCAGAAGTTTTAAATATACGGGCATTTTTTTTTTCTGAATGTATTAGTTGTTTTCCCCTAGATAACTCTTTTTACAATACCTTATAAGCCCAACATTATTTATACTTTGGTGAAGTTATGAAATGTTTTGATCATTGAGTCTACAATCTGATTAGTTTTAAATAAAACTAAAGTGTAAAAGATTAGTCAGCCTACTAATGTAACTCTTATATTTATAGAATTGTTTGCTTGAGCAAATGTATACATTTAAACATTCAACATCTTGACACAAATGTCTGTGTTTTATAAACCAATGTTTCTGAAATCACATCTGTAACTTAAACAATTGCCTGTTACCAACGGAGCAGAACATTCTATAGTGCCTTTCACATTTAAACAGAAAGGCAGTCAGGGTATTGGATCTTGTAGGATCAGTCTGAAAAACATTCCAACATCCTATTGTCATCTAGATACTTGCAGCCATTTTGTTTGAATGCAACTGCAATCTTAGCATTGCTGAGTGATTTGAATATATATAGGTGGACAATCCATGAATAACCCTAATAGCCAAAGGGACACAAAAGGATGCACTGTTTTTTATTGTTCAGTTTCAGTCATGTAGAGCTCTTTGTGACCAAATTTGGGGTATTCTTGGCAAAGATCACGGAGTGGTTTGTCATTTCCATCTACACTTCATTTTACAGATGAGGAAACCAAGGCAAACAGGTTTAAGTGATTTGCCCAGGGTCACACATCTAGTAAATATGTGGGGCTGAATTTGAAGATGAGTCTTCCTGACTCCAGGCTCAGCACTCTATCCATAGATCTTGACTAAACCTAGGTATTCTCAGTCTTAAATACATATGTACTATATATATTTTTTTCTTTATTGGTGCGAAAGGGGAAATACTTTGATCTTTTGGAACATTTATCCTTTTAATTTAAGCTGACTTTATAAAACATGCTGAAGAAGTCATTCTTATACCAATCAACAAGTAATGGATCAGATAGCTGCATGACTAATCTAATTTTATCATTAATAAAACCAAAATACTTGGGCCACTAATGATCTCTCTTATTATTTCCACGTTCAATACCACATAATCAAAGACTGCAAAGATGCTATATTTCTCATTTCTAAGTTTCTCTGATGACTAACAAAAGAAAACACTCAGTTACAACTGGGATTGCCAACCAATCTAATTATAGTTTTCTTAGGAAACTTATGAAGACAAAGCAATCATATGTCCTAGATGAAAGTCTACAGTAAAGTTGGTGGGTCATGAAAGAAGTATATGAAGACCTGTGGTCAAATGTAAAGTACTTTCAGGGGAAAATGATGAAAAATAATAAACTCACATATCTTCTCAGGATTTCATTGTCAGAAAACTTTTTTCATCTTTTTACTTCACTTTTTCACATTTCCATACTTGAAAACCTTGTTATGAAATAAGAGATTTTCAGTATTGTTCCTTCTGCACAGTCTATCTAGGGACTGCAGAAAGAAGGAATCAGTCATTAGACACCCACTTTTAAAGGAAGACATGCAGTTTTCATTTATTTTCATATTTTGATTCGGCAATTCTTGTGGTCAATAAAATGCATGGATTCCTTCCTTCTAATAATAATGAATAAAATTTCTGGGCTACAAAACCCATGAATAACCAAGGTTTCTTATCATTGAACGTTTTCTCTGACAGGACAAGGTAGCTTTCTAAGGAAGGCTAAGGTTTAAGGTGATATGGATCCTAATCACCTAACTTTAGTAGGCTCATTGCAACAAAGAAATTTATACCAGAATGAAGGTCTACCTCGGGCTGTTGTTGATATGAAACTACAAGAACAATAAGTATTGTTATTTCTGTTGCCAAAAGTTGACTAGAGCTCACTTCTGGGTCAGTACTGGTTCAAAGAGCTCTGTGTCACATAAAATGCCACCACTCTCCATGTTTGGTGAAATAAATAGAAATGCCCTTGTATGCTTGAGTGTGCATATGGGTTAAAAAAAAAAAAACCTGCAAGTCCTGCCTGGGTAATCATTTATAAAATGTATCTTATTATTATTTAAAACTCTTCAGATTAAAAAAAAAATATGACAGTATTATTTAAAGTTTAAAAACTATGTTAATTAAGCAGTTAAATGTGTTTTTACTAATGAGGTCACTTTTCCTGCTACCTCAAAACTTTTAAGTCCAAGTCAGAGAAGTTGAATAAGCCATAGTTAAAAACAAAGTTCATTCTCAGAATTACATGTCTTAAGTCTGTGCTACAAATAGTAACATGGCTAGTGCAATTATGGTTTATGAGTCACAAAGACTGCTCTAGAAACTGATCATCCTATTTATACTCTTTGCCCTCGATTCACTTTTCAGCAACTCTTTCCCTGTAACTCAACAACAACTTCTGGGTTCTCAGCAGGCAGGGTTTTTTTTTGGGGGGAGGTCCCCTTCTCATACTGAGATTCTCACAAGTGCTAAGAGTGATAACATACAGTTAGGTGACAGCTAAGTAACAGGTTGAGTCAACCTAGATAATTGGATCATAGAGCAAAATATAACCACAGCCATTGATGCTATGACAGAAGAATACACTCCACAAGAAAAGTATCGTATTATTACTGTAAGTGTTGAAATATCCCTGGTGCTAGAGCAGAATAGCCCTAGTAAACTCTGAAGATCATGTGCTGTCCCCATGAACCAAGCTTTCCATCACTCTTGGGCCTTTGCTGTATGTGTATCTTAGTGAACTGTTAGCTGGATGCCAAATAATCTGTCTCTATTTTCTCCAGTTGTTGCCTGAGCTAATAGGATCAAAGAGAAGAGGCCAAGAATGATGGAGTGTTTTACCCTCGGACAAAATTCAGAAGAGAGGGGAAAAAGAAGAACAGCTACACAATGAAAGCCAACAACAACAACATAATAATTGTGTGTGTAAAAGAAAGCCGGCAGTATTTTAACTCTCAAGTCTCTGACTTTTACTAGTTTATCTGAAGCTGAGGCCAAGGACTCTCAGAGAAAGAGAGAGAGAAGAGAGAGAAGAGAGAGAGAAAAGAGAGAGAGAGAGAGAGAGAGAGAGTTTTTCTAGTATTACCAGGAGCAGTGAATGGGACAAAGTAGCTGCTTAAGAAATGCTTCTAAGTCAAGAGTCAACATCTGTTTTCTTGAATTATTGACTGAAAAGTTCATGCCTGTATCTTGTTTTAGAATGGATTCTCTTAAAGGTAAAACAAAAACATAAACTTCACTTATATGAAATGTCCCTAGCACATCACCTAACACAGAGCCATGTGTATTTGTTGTATGTTTGGAGTAACAGAAAATATGATATCAAGTCCCAAAATAATTTCCCTTATGTTAATAGCTTTAATGTCTTTTCTTTGCTAGAAGAGAGATCCATATGTATTTAGATAATCTATGTGCTTTAAATTAATTTAGATCAGAAACAAACTCAAGTAGTAACAGGGGCCACTGTTGGACTGCATATTAACTTAAATAACCATATATTAACATTATCTATGTTCTATTGTATTTTATTAATTTTGTTATATATTTTCCAATTACATTTTAGTGTGATTTGGGCTGCACCCAAGAGTGTTGTGGACCATTGGCCACTTGTTTGATATGTCAATATTACATGATACATACAACATGGTAGAGTGTACAACACTACATTTAGTTTAGAAGAACTGGGTTCAAGACCCAGGTCTGTTAGTGGCTGTTTGTATAGCTTTGGAAAAGTCACTGAGGCGGCACAGTGAAGAGAGATCAAAAGTGGAGTCAGAAACATGTGAATCCAACTGCTACACTAGACAGTAGCTGTGTGACCCTGGGCAAGTCATTTCTGTTCTCTAGGCTTCACTTTTTTGTAAAATAAGCATAATAGTAGCATACACACACGCATACACACACACAGAGTTGCTTTACAAACCTTGATGTACTAATAAATAAATGTTAATTATCATCATCATCACCACCATCATTTTTTTAGACTTGTCATCTATAAAATAAGAGATTTAGTATAAATGATTTTTAATGTCCCTCCCTATGACGTTAAAATGAAGTCACTCATGAAATGAAAATGTCCATGGAGGTGGGGAGAAAACTGTTTCTATGTGTCAGGCACAGTGCTAGGAGCCTTTTGCAAATATTACCTCATCTGATCCTCATGGCAATCCTGAGAGGTAGTGCTGTTATCCCTATTTTATAGATAAGAAAACTGAGGTGAGCAGAGATTAAGTAACTTGTTTGTCTGAGGCAACATTCCCGATTCCAAGTCCAGCACTCTATCCATTGTAGAAATTTGTGTATAAGTACTGTCCTCCCCCAAGTATTTCCTCCTACACCCCACTTCTCAGTCTCAATCTTCTTTCAAGGCTTATCTTAGGTACTATTTCCTTTATGAAAATTTCTCTACTAAAGCTCTTTGTCCCCTCAAATGATCCTGTATTTCCTATTTGTGTACTTAAATGTATATGCTCCACAGGAGCAAGTATTATTTCATTTTTGTTTTTGTATCATCCAGATGTAGTCAATAAGTGGTTTTTAATTCAAACGAATGGTTGAAATGCTGTTTGAGAATGAAATTTTCCTCTTTTGTTGGGAAAATTAAAGACCTAGTTGAACTTCTATAAAATATTCAATCTACTTGGCTCTGCTGTCTCCAGATAGACCTGTATCTCTTTAATGAACCTACTACCTTGCTTAAACTCATGAGGGAAAGATACCACCCAGACCCAATTTTAACTGAAACATATTTTAAAAGCAGACAATTAGTGATGAAAATACAAAGTTTCATGCCCTTATGATGAGTACAACCAGCAAAACAACTGATCAATTCTAATAGTGCTTGGTTTGAAGTATTTGGCTAGGATACATTTTTTCATTTCATTTTTATTTTTTTAATGAGAAATTTCAAAAATAATTTCTTTTTGGTAAGTGATCATTAGTCATCTTAAGTCAGAGCCAATATTTCTGAGGATTTTGAATGGCCCTAAATGCTCTTCTACATTTGGACAGAGATACATGCAGACCATTTCGTGTGCCTATTTCATTTATAGGCAAGATCATGCACGTTTTATTTTGCTTCACAGTTTGAAGTTTTGAAATTACTTCCTATAACAATTTTTTCTCCTCCCTAATTCAAGAAACCTGTGAAGACATATGTCCAAGTGCCTTTAGTTCTTCAGAGTTCTGAAGCTGGAAAATTTCCAGCATATAGAATAAGGTGAGTTGCCTACAGATACAGTGAATGATAGAGAGAGATCAATTTAATCACTACTTTCTCCTTCCTTCCTTCCTTCCTTCTTTCCTCCCTCTCTTCTTTGTTCCTTCTTTTCATCACCAAGGTCTTTTGCATCACCAGTGCTTTTCTTTGATCCACTCCAGGAGCAAAGAATCTCTCTGGTTAATGTTCCATCTTAATATAAATCTACAATTCTTTTTCATTAAAAAAAAAAATCACCTTCTTACTAATTTGGAAATGGTCAAACATGAATTTTACTTGGATTTTAGACCCTTAGCAATATGTTTAAGTGAAGAGACACTGCGGATAGAAGGAAAACGGCCTGTATCTCAATGTCAAATTCCAAAGTGCTATGTGAAGAAATATACCTCATTTATATATAAATATAACATTTATTTATTTTATTTATTTATTTATTTATTTTATTTATATTTATTTATATATAAATATAACACATTTAATTCAAATTCTCTTTTCTGATGTTCATACAGGCTTAGCCTTAAGCACTATTATTAAAGGACAGCTCACTCCACTGCACAGCATTGCTCTTCTAGATGTTATATGACTAGCATGTAAGCAGACTAGGCCGGGGCTAACACATGGAGCTTACATGTATTGCAAATGCTCAAGAGAAAAGAGAAGAAGTAGTGAAGGATCTATTTGATTTGTATTCCCAGCTTAAACTAATACACAGTGTTTAAGTAGTAGCTTTTACTGAGGTCGTCTTACTGCTGTCTTATAATCAATAGCATATCTCCCTAAAGGTATGTAAGATAGGAAAATGATCATCCCAATTTTACAAATGATAAGCTAAAGCAGATAGCATTTAAATGACTTTCTCCATGCTAATGTAGCTCAGTTTCAGAGCTATTAAGAAAAAAGACTCAACTACAACAGATTTCAGTTGGATAAGAGTCTCTTTGAATTCTTCTACTGATTCATAAAATGTTTAATATTTCCATCTAAAGTAAAATTCAGGGGGCAGCTAGTTGGCGCAGTGAAGAAAGCACCGGCCCTGAAGTCAGGAGGACTTCAAATCTAGCCTCAGACACTTAACACAAAACTAGCTGTGTGACCTTGGGCAAGTCACTTAACCCCAATTGCCCTATCTTCTTCCCTCCAAAAAGCAATAAAATATAATAAAAAATAAAAGCAAATAAAATTTAAAGTAAAATTCAGGC
This sequence comes from Pseudochirops corinnae, assembly GCA_028646515.1. Lineage (NCBI taxonomy): Eukaryota > Metazoa > Chordata > Mammalia > Diprotodontia > Pseudocheiridae > Pseudochirops > Pseudochirops corinnae. The sequence continues at coordinate 118,559,030 of CM053592.1, forward strand.
CTGACCAATTTATATTATTTTCATCCAAATCATTTCAATTCTAAGTATGTATGTCTTGATAAAAAATAGCCAAAAACATTCACAGGAATTGATTACATGCTTACTCTGTGTCAAGCAGCTATGTGCCATTATACCTGGTGTCAGAAAAACTTCAGTTCTGACATAGCCTCAGACACTTACTACCTGTGTAATCCTGGGCAAGTCATTTAACCTGTCTGCCTCAGTTTCTTCATCTATAAGTAAAGCTAATAATACTACTTACCTCCCAAGGTTGTTGTGAGAATAAAATGAGATATTTGTACACTTTGCAAACTCTAAAGTACTAAATCACTTAATAATAATGATAATTTGCCAGGCTCTGAACTAAGCTGGTTGTTGTCCTTTGTTTTTGAAGAGGACCAAAATGACATCACTATGCTAGAATCAAGTTACGGTATGTCTGCCTGTGACTGATCAGACCAAGATGGGTATGGAATACTGTCCTATAGGTGGTGCATAAATAGTCCATGTGAATATTTGGAGTGGATTCTCTGAATCTGGACATCTCGTGTTTCTTTTGAGCTACTTCAGTTCTGCTTTGCTTATGGAGAACACACCTTCTTTGATGAGGGCATGCCATGTTAGGCAGTCCTATGCCAGTGTCTCCCATTTCAGCAGTCAATTCCAATGTTCTTTGGGGAGACTTTGAGAATGTCCTCATAACACTTCTTTTGACCAGCATGTGAATGTTTGCCTTGTAATTCACACACAAAAAATAGTCTCCGTAAAATAGTGTTTTAGGCAAGCACATGTTTGGCATAAGAACAATGTGGCTGCCCTGTCAGAGTTGCCCTTTCTTCATAATCTTCCTAAAACAATTCAAATGGAAGGGAGTCAGTTTCCTGGCATAGTGTTGGTAGACTCTCCAGGTTTCACAGGGACACAACAATAAGGTTAGCACAATGGCTCTTCAGTTTGGTAATCAGACTAACAGCTCTTCTCTCTCACACTTTCCATCAGAGCCTTCCAAACAGTGAGCTAGCTCTGGCAATGCATGCATCAATTTTATTATTAATGCATATATCCCTGGAAAGTACACTGCCAAGGTAGGTGAACTTATCCACAATATCCAAAACTTCTGCATTTACTCTAACTGATGGTTCCATGTATAGACAGTGTGGTGTTGGCTGGTGGAGCACCTGTATTTTCTTAGTATTACTCATTAGGCCAAAATTGTCATAAGCAGCAGAGAACTGATCCATACTTTGTTGCATCTCAGTTTCAGAGGCTGCACTGAGTGTACAACCTTATCTACAAAAAAAAAAAAAAAATTATACAGCAACTTTTGTTCTTGCTCTACTCCTTGTAGTCTTTTTAAATTGCATAATTTATCATCAGTGTGGTATCTGACCTTGATGCCATGTTCATCCCCATTGAAGGTACTAAGCAATGGAAGTATGACTTTGATGCCATGTTCATCCTCTTTCAAATTACTAAGCAATGGAGGTAAAAAAAAAAAAAAAAAAAAAAAGAAACTAGTCCCTGCCCTTAAGTAGTTCACAGTGCATTCTACCAGGGGGAATGAACATATTAAATACTAATATTTTTAGAGGGGTGGAGATTCAAGAGAGGCCTCCTGTAAGAGGTAGAACTTAAGTTAATCCTTGAGAAAAGGTAGGGATTCTCAGAGGCAGAATTATAAAAGGATTATATGACCAGCATGGAAAGCACTCTATGCAAAAACACAGATGTGGGGTTGAATTACTAAAGGGGAAACATCTAATATACCATAATTAAACAAAAGAGAAATATTAAATATTTTTACTTTTATGCTTTTGTAGGTAAAATCCAGGATTTTTCCTCATGTTGGATAATTCCAATGTGGGCAGATTACTTAGATATTTATTTATATATAAATATATTATGTGTATTGCATATTCATATATACATTTAATTAACATCCATACATCATCCATATATGTAGCTTTTACATATGATTTATGGTATAATTAATAATGAATACATGTTATCTGCTCTAATGGATTCTAAATTTCTCAAGAGTATCATCCATATAAGTTATACATCTTTTATTCCCCTTTACCAGTCACCCAACACATTGCCTAGCACAGAGGAGATGCTCAAAATATTTTTTCTTCTATAAATAAATGGATTTTAATCATTTTTACATGGGCCCTTAATTCCCTATTTTGTTTTGGTTCTGAACAAGTGAGCATATGATAAGTTGTATTCTGAAATGTATTCTAGCTTCACTTTAATCATTTCATTTCAAAAAGTTTTACAATCCTTGTTAATGCTCTGGAGTTCTGAATATTGTTCTCTTTGAACAGCTTAGTAACCTTGTATCTAATGATGAAAAAAAGTGACTTGTTTTCTTCATTTCTTTTAAAGAAATTTTAAATATTTTCTTTTTCTTATCAGAAGTCACAAAGTCTTGCTTCATACCCATCTAAACTACAAAACAAGACATTAGGCTTCACACACAAACACAAAATTACATTTTGTATGGCCCTGCAGCGTTCTGACAAAATGGCCCCTGAAAATAATATGAAAGAAAGAGGGTGAGAAGAGGCTCATGAATGTAGAAGGAAATTGTTTTTATTGATTTTCATTGGCAGTGAAGCTTATAACATGTGGACTAAATTTATAAAAAGCAGCTGTTGATTCCTTACAGAGACAGGTTGCCTTCAGAGCTCATACAATATTTGGCTCTCATATCTTTTTGATAAATTAAGTTTTAAGTTGTAAAACATTTGGTCCAAAAGACAGAGAATTTTTTTTAATTAAGAAAATCGATATTTTAAATAAGCAAGAAAATTAATATTAGAAGTATCTTTACACCATGATCACAGAATCTATCCTGATACTCATATGTGTAATTTTTATTTCTTTGCCTTTTGGATCCTCTGTTGTTAGTGCAGTAACAATGTGATTTGAAAACACAGTGATTGCAAATAATGCCCTCTGTGCATCTAGTACTACTACACTGTACTGGAATAGTTTTGTTTGATTTACTCCAATTTCGAAAAGAGCTGTTGGAAATTATGCAGTTATAAAAGATGATTATCATTCTGTCAATGGTTACTGCTTTTCAGATAATTTACAGAAACCAAATTCTTAGACACAATCTTTAGGATAACAAATGAATTTAACAGCAAGAACCATAGGAGAAATTGAAACAATTTATAATAGAAAATAAGAATCATTTATTTGAAAGTTAAATAGTACACGATTTTACTGCTCCTCTCCCTTGTGTAAATATCTATTTGCTTACTGACACATTATATAAATAGAATCATAATGTTGATTCTTTCTCAAAGAAAGAAAATGAGAAGAGGAGGGAAACTGTTATTCTGGAAAATCCCAAGTTCAATAGACATAGACTTTGTCTCCATGTACAATTGTTTTAACTTTTTTTTGACTGAAATGACTAATCAATTCTGATTAAAATAAGGTCAATTCATGCAAAGGACCTGTCAGTTCAATAAAATGATCAGTTAAATGGCAGTTGAGCTGAATGCTTCACTCTTTGGCTACACCCTTTTTATATTCAAGTATCTAGATGTAGTCAAATTACTTGTGCTAACAGAGTAAAAAAAAAAAAATCAGCTAATGCTGTACATATTAAACCAGATAAACCCAAGTACTATGCAACCTCTAAGCTGCATTAATTTTACCATCCCTCTAGGGTATCAATTACAGCACTAATATATATCCTTAAAGTGCTAAGAAATAATAATACCCAAAGGTTAAGTATCATATTTGTTTTGTACAAACGACAATAGAATATTTTTGGGGGTTTGGGGGGGAGTAGGCTGGGTAGAGAAGGACATCTAATGGCATATTAGCAAAGTGTCAGGCACACAGTTGACACTTAACAACTAATTGATTAATTTACTAATAATCTCAAGAAAAATAAATTTGGTTGAGGTTATCCCTTTGATTTGCAACACATTACTCTTTATTGAAATAACTTATGGTTAATTCTCTAGGAAGAAAAGAAATCAATTTTTTGATATTGCATCATCACAGAAAAATACAAACAATAATATGAGATAAGTCTGATGTAATATTGACACAGACCATATAGCCTATATGAACACTAGGCATTTTTTAAAATTAAAATAAGGAGTAAGATTTTGGAAGCAATATCTTGAATATCTCAAATGAGGGGATACAAAAAAAGTCTTTCATAATTTATGTGATTAAGAATCTAGATAAGTTTGTTTGTCAGAAGTGCATTACAGAAATATTAAGCATAGAAGGACAAAAACACAAGATTTCTCTGTGTATAATTATACATGTATTTTATATTTACACAGACGTGTACATATATACACAGAGAGAATCAAGTACTTTTCTTTCTAAGTTGTATATGTGAACTAAATCAATGTTTTCATATGATTATTGCTCAGCTAAGAAAATTATCATGAACAACTTAGTTCAATAATCACACACCATGTGTTTAGAGCTTGAAAGTAATCTTAGAAGTGACCCAGATTAACCATCTCATTTTACATAGGAGAAAATTAAGACCCGTAAAAGTGAAGTGATTTTTTCCTAAGATCATTTGGGTAGGAACTATGAAAAACCAGATACATATAAGAAGTCTGAAATGACCCTTTAGGTAACATGAACTTGTCTGTTTCTCAGAAAAATGAGAGCAAAAAATGTTAATATTGTGATACAATTTAATTCTGAAAGAAAATGTATATATGGATTCAAAAACTACAGCCAAAGTATATTACAAAAGGCTTTGGGGGGGAAAAAATCTTTGGCCTGAGTCCGACAATAAATTGGGTAAACTAGTCCGCCAAGGGACTTCATTGGAATGTTTGGTCCCAATGGGCCATCTAAACCATACGGAAATACTCAAGACAAAAGCATTTAGTAACACAAAATGGGAACTGGAAATGTTTAAGATTATAAGGCAAGCATGTTTTTTGAAAAGTAAATTTAAAAAAACAACTCCCAAAAGACCAAAATAAAACAAAATGATTATTGTTTTTTAGTCATGTCTGACTTTTTGTGAACCCATTTAGGGTTTTCTTGGTAATGATGCTATGGTGTCTTACCATTTCCTTCTTCAGCTCATTTTACAGATGAAGAAACTGAGGAAAACAGGGTTAAGTGACTTGCTCAGGGTCACACAGTTAGTAAGTGTTTGAGGCCAGATTTGAACAGGTCTTCCTGTTTCCAGATGCAGTGCTTACCACCTAGCTGCTTCACCAAATCTACGCTCCTAAGAGAATTTCAAAGACAGGTTGCCAATTATTTGGAAATAATTGGAAAATAATTCATTCTAACAGAAATAAAGAAAGTAACCTTCTACCATAACCACCTTTCCTCAACCCTCTAAAAGAAACAGAAGGGCAAAAAGCATGTGTTACACCCTATCCTAATTTTATATTTTAACAAGGGGAAAATGCAATTATTCTCACAAAGTGTGTAATACATTGCAAGTCAAAGCAATAACCTTAACTGTACATGTTTTACTCAAGAGTCAGTTAACCAAACAAGCAAATAAAGAAAAAAACTCAACTGATCACTGTCTTTAGGGGAAAGTGAAAACTAAAGCACATAATGAAGTGATCAATTATCTTCAACATTAAAGAAACGATCTCGGGGCAGCTAGGTGGTCCAGTGAATAGAGCACGGGCCCTGGAGTCAGGAGGACCTGAGTTCAAATACGGCCTCAGACACTTAACACACATACACACACACACACACACACACACACACACACACACACACACACACACAAAACCTAGCCGTGTGACCTTGGGCAAGTTACTTAAGCCCAATTGCCCTCCAAAAAAAAAAGCAAAGAAATGATCTCTAAGGAACCTTCCGAATGGACTAAAACCAATAATGTCTAGCTATAATCCTAGAGCACACCAAGGTGCACACATATAACGTAATTAACATTAAAAAAAAATTTAAGCACACTAGAATCAACTATTTTAGGAGGTGAAAAACTTTTTAGAAGTACTAATAGAATATTATTTAAGTAGATAATGAAAATCAATGGCAACTAAAAAAAAACTGAGATTAAGTGATTTCTCTAAGTGCCAATCATAAGGCCACTTAAGGAAATAGGGAAATACTTTAAAATATATTATCTCCGAGTTGAAAACTGTTTTAAAATTTATCATTTGAGATGCTTCGAAAGAGTAGAGAACATTAACAATTCAAGAGTATGCTGGTAAATGTTTAACAACTGGCTTTATGAAAAAAACATGATACATTTTTTTAAGTTTAATCTGCATTATGAACATTTTTCTCCATTACTTTCTTAAATCTAGACAGTCAACAAAACAGAACAATAAACCAAGCCCTGCTTTGTAGCACTTTTTGATTTCTGGGGTATAAATGCTCACACTGAATGTTTACCAAATTACCAGCTCTTGTGAGCTGGTTAGAGCTGAGTGACTCCAGCACATACCTGAATTTAACACTCAAAATAAAAGTTACAGAAACAATTTAATGGTGTAGGGAAAACATAGGAAGTTAGTTAGAGACCATCCTATATGAAAGGAGAATTTCAATCTACAAGAAAACTTAAATATATTCCAGTAAACAACACTTCTCTCTAGACAGGAGAAAATCTTTTCATTTTATAACGTGTTCAAAATTGTAAGTAGAACAAGATTTTGTCCCCAATATAATTGGGCAATAGTTTTCACATCTCTGAGATCTATGGTCACTCAAATACCAGTGTGGTCCCAGAGTATCATATTTCAGCCTGCCATTGGTCCTTCTCATTTCCCTATTTGGCATTGCTTAATCAATTATTTCCCCTTTCAGATTACTGTATATGGGGAGCCATGACTCTACTCAATGACTCTACCATTATCTGAAGCACATTTTTTTCTATGTACTGAAGTATCTGATTCACACTAGTTGAAATGAAAGACTTCCCCACAATTAATTTTCTCATTCAGTAGGCAAAACAACCCCAAACTCTCCCAAATTAGAGATGTTTTAGCTCTTTAACTCTTTGTCAATATAAATTTATTGTTACTTAGAAGGGTTTTTTTTTAAAGAAGTAGATGAAATTAGCACATCACATTTGAATATAATATGGAGCTAGTATTCTGTTTATATCACTGACATTTAATCGATATGTATTATATATAAGCAAAATCATACCTTGGGTAATGTTGAAAAATCACAATGTTCAATATTTTCTTTGTGGTAAATAACCTCAATTTATATTATTAAATAACCTCATATTATTGAGTAACTCCTATAACTAAAGTTCCAGGAAATAACTTCATAACCTCACTCAAAAATGCATGCATATATACATAATATTTATGTTAGATAATAATGATGTACATATGACTATAGCACAAAAAAAGAAACTCTATGGATGACATGGTGAATATAAATAATCTGAATCACTGAATTGCTTGAGTCAAGAGGGCCACAGATTTGTTCATCAAAGAACAGGAGTTCAAGTACCAGTTCTGCTATATACTGCCTGTATGACCGTAAGAAGCTTACTTGGCTTCTCTGTACCATGTTTACCTCATTTGTACAAAGGGAGATTTTCCTTAAAATGCTCTTTAAGGATTCTTTGGTTATAGAATCATTGATTCTATAATTGTAAATATTACCATTTATCTGAAACTGAAAAAAATTAAGCATAAGATACTAAGATTGCTTATTCTAGAAGAGTGATGTCAAATTCAAATAGAAATTGGGGCCATTAAACCCTAGTTAAGGACCCTTGAGACCAGTATTGACTTAGAAAACCATATATTAAATAATATTATATAACATTAACATAATGTTATATAACATATATAACATTAGTTTTATTCTGTGGTATTTTTATTTATTTTGTTAAATATTCCCAAATTACGTTTTACTCTAGTTCAGCGGTTTTCAGCCTGTGGGTTGCAACCCCTTTGGGTATCGAACAACCCTTTCACAGGGGTCGCCTAAGACCATTGGAAAACACATATTTCCGATGGTCTTAGGAACCAAGACATCGCTCCTCTATTGGTCTCCAGGCCAGTCTGCCCACATGCAGATACACCCAGATACACCCACATATGAGTATTAAAAAGTCACTGCATTAGGAAGGTTGAGAACCACTGCTCTAGTTCTACAGGGGAACTGCTGCGGATCTTTTGATGCCTCTATAGCAGAGGTCTGCAATCAAAGGCTGGATAACTACTTGTTGATTGTATTGGTGAGCAGATCCTTTTTTTAAATACAGGTTGATCTGGACGGCCTCACAGATCACTTTCAACTTTGAGAAACTATGATTCTTATAATTGGTTAGTACAATAACACATATTATTAACTAGGAGACGGAAACCTAAATAAGATAAGCCAATGATCCAGTTATTAAAACAAAGTAGATGTGATCATTGAAATCAGATGTTAGGGGGATCAATGGATCCATGACTGTACCATCTTGAGCAATGCTGGAACTGAATGAACAAAGGAATGGACACATAGCCCCCAATAATATTCAATAAATTATTTTAAACTTTTTTTTAATGTCCCTTTTTAATCATACTTTTCTAGCTTCTAAAAAAAAAGCATTTTCTTTCTTGATTTAGTTTTCTTGTCAATGAGTGTCATTGTTTTGCTTTGATAGCTAAATTCAATGACAGCTATTAGATTTCTGTGGTGCTAACTGGCATGTGACCTTTTCCTTTAGCCTTATCAGTTGAGCACATTGCTGAGCTGACTGTGCAAAGCAGATTATATTCCCTCATAGTCATCAATGTACAAAAACTTCTGTATGTATCTCTTAAAGATGAGGAAATTAACTCCTGCAGCTCTAGAGTGTTTCCAATGGACTTTCTTTTAGAGTCAGGCATCAAGTATATGTCCAACCTTCTAAGATGTCATTCTTACATGTTGCTATTTCTTTTGTATCTTTAGTTGTCTTGGAGATGAAAAGTGCAAGAAATTGCACTTTTGAAATATTTCAGAAAGAACACAGTTAAGATTAGTGATAAAAAGGAGACTGAGAATTTCATTCAAAAAAAAAAATTCTACATGTTCCTCAAATGAGTTATAGGTGAAAATATAACAAGAAAAATCACTCAAATAAACTAATTCATACTCTTATACTTAGTTTCCATAATGGATAGCAAGTTTGATTTTTAAGTCAATTAGATCTGAGTTCAAATCCTACCTCTGACACTTACTATGCAATCTCTGGCAAATCCCTTAACTTCTTCCAGCCTCGATTTCCTCATCTGTTAGATGGAGATAATAACAGCCCCTATATCTGGAGGGTAGTTAGTTGTAAGGATCAAATGAGATTACATACATAAAGCATTTTGTAAACCTTAAAACACTATTTAAATAACAGGTGTTATAACTTTAATGATTACAATTATTTTAAGGTTTATAGAATGTCTTCTTCACATCAACCCTATAGTTGGCAAAATAAGCCTTATGTTCCACTTATAAAGGTGAAGAGGTTGAAATTCATGGAGTATAAAACAGGGAGCTGAGTCCAGGTTTTCTGACTCCAAGTCTGGTATTCTTTCCAGTATAACATGCAATGTAATCTTGGAATATCTCAACAAGTTGTTACAATAGAAGATCCAAGAAACACAAAGACTAAATCTCTATGAAATGTTTACCAAGAACAAGTTTTGCCATTGTTTCCCTCTCTTACTGGGCAGCTAGGTGGTGCAGAGGCTGGAGTGCTGAGCCTAGAGTCAGGAAGACTTATCTTCATGAGTTGAAATCCAGCCTTAGATACTTACTAGCTTTGTGATCCTGAGTAAGTCACTTAACCCTGTTTGCCTCAATTCCCTCATCTGTAAAATGAACTAGAGAAAGAAATGGCAAACTGTTCTTGTTTTTTTGCCAAGAAAAACCCAAATGGGGTCACTAAGAGTCAGACAGGACTGAATAACAACAACCCTCCCTTACAGATGTGACTTAACCTGACTTAACCTACATGGCAATAGAAATGGTAGTCATTGATTGCTAACCCATTAGCTATAGATTTTTAAATCATAACTCTATTTGTAATGTATGCCTCTAGGACTTTTCACTGTGTCTCAACTGAAAGAAATATCACTCAGCGTTTCAAAGGTTTTGCTAGGCTCACAAAGATAAGAACTGTGTTACTAGCCTCAGTAACTGCCGTTTTTATTAGCAGATTACATGATTGACTTCATGACATTAGCTACCAAACAATTAAGAAAGTGCCTACAGAAATTTATTTAAATTTAATCCTTAATACTATGAAAAATATCACTGATGACTTAATTTAAAAATACTCTGCAGCATTTAATTGCTCTTTAAAGATAATAATTATTTACTTCAAAGTTAAGTAAAATACTAGACTCCCTAATATGTTGTACTATTGTAATTATTGATTTTTTATTTTGCAGGAATTAAATATTCAAAAGCAAAAGTAAAGAAGACAAGGTAATATGTTACAACTAAGTCTATCTTACATTACCAAAAACTGCATTATTTTTATGATAAAACAAAAATCAAATAAAGCAAGAGGTGAAATTAGGTAAAATGAATAAAAAAGAGATAAGAGCTTACTAGAAAACATTGATCTCATAAAGTAAAGGATGCCAACAATGGAGAGTGTTTTTCTAGGTTAAAAATGCTGAATGTCAAAATAGCAAATATAAATCTGCTATTTGCAAACAGAGAGAATGCTTCCTTGTTTGATCATTGAGACATCTAAGAGGGAAATAAAAGTAGAGACAATAGACATAGCCTACTAAAAAAGATGGTGAGTTGAGAGAAAATACTCAATTTAACAACCAAATACTTTATGAAACAGCATACAATAACTTATAGTAGCCAAGTAAAAAAAAAATAGAATAAAAATATTGAAATAGAAACAGTTAATTGGGGTTGAAAAAGAAATCCAGAGAGTCAGAACTACAATGGACAGTATAATTTCAACCAAGTGGAAAAGATTGGAAAAGATTGGAGGGGGGAAGGCAGGGCAATTGGGGTTAGGTGACTTGCCCAAGGTCACATGGCTAGTAAGTGTTAAATGTCTGAGGCTGGATTTGAACTCAGGTCCTCCTGACTCCAGAGCCGGTGCTCTATTCACTGCATGACCTAACTGCCCCATTTCCTTTTTTTTTTAATCAAATTTTATTCATTTATTTTACATCCCTTACAATCCTCCAAAATAGTTCTCCCCTTAAGTCACATAAATATCCCAATTAAACCATTCTCACCCTTATTGATTTGAAATCATGGCAATTCCTATGAAATAAGATTAAAGTATTTGGTTCCATTCAGATGATTTTACCCATGGTGAAAATTGTAAAAATGAGCCTCTAATGTTGTGCCAGACTAGCCAAGCCAAATACAGATTAAAAGAAAACAAAACACAACAACAGAAGAGCTTCATAAGTTTTGCTTGGCATGAATTACAGGTCTCTGAACGGTCCACATGCTTGGCTAAACAATTAAGCCTACATTTATATTTAGTATAATAAAGAACAACAAAAACATGGCATCAGGAATTAGAACATTCTGCAAACTAACCACCTCATGAAGGAATTTTTTAAAGTCACATTTCTGCCACTACTATCTGGGTGCCTTAGTTTCTTCCCCTGTAAGATGGGGACTGCACTATTTGACAAAGTTGTCATGAGGATTAAAGAAAGCTACACAATGTACATTAAGGATAGGCGATGACCTTGGACATAGGAAGACCTAATTCAAGTCCCTTTTCTGGCAGATACTGGCTGTGTGACCCCAGGGAAGTCTCTCAACTTCTCAGGTCCACATTCAGTTTCTAAGCCTAAATTCCAGAAAAAAAGAGCTGATCTGCATTGGGAAAAGCAATCCTCGCCAGCATTTATATGCACGTATTATATTACATAGATCTAGTTAAAAGAAAAAAAAAATCATGACCGTTATAGATGATAAAATTGAGGCTAAAACATTTATTTTATTTAACCAGAACCAAATATGTGAGCTGAGAGATGGAGAAGCAAATCCTGGTCTCCAGAGCCTAAATCCAGTGCTAAATCCTTTCTTTTCAAGTACTGCATAGCCTTTTTGTCTCATATTTCTAAATCTAAAAACACTTTCAAAATTTTGATTAATGTACTTACATTGTTCTTACATCATGGGAATTTCACTAAATAATGTCAATGTACACTATTTTTATAATAAAATTTGGCTATCTGGCACACCAAGATTGTGATTTTAGACAGCAGAATTTTCCACATCACAGAATAAACCATTTTTAGGTGCTCAGAGATTTATACTATTTCGTTGGCCTCAATGTTTATTTCATGATTCAACTAAAAGATCCTTATTCTAAACTGTTTTATTTTCAGTCTGAAATTCACTATTTTCTAATAATAAAATGGCTGTGTTAGTCCTGGATAAACCTGATGTCTCAAAGTGCTCCTTCACTGAAGGAATGAGGGGAAAGTTAGAAACAGCTAAAAAGAAAAAAAAAAAAGAAATCTGTTTACACATTCATTAGTTTCTACTCTAAGAATCAAGTGATAATGTGACAAGTTTGAAGTACCCAGGAAAATGACCTTTTGCAAGCACCAAAGATTTTATTTTACCCTAGCTGTGTAAATAAATAAAATTCCTCAGTGTGACTGTTAAAAGCCTGCCGGAAACTTTTCCTAACTTACCTCACATCACTCCTTCTCCTTTCCAGGTGTTATATTCTAGCCAAAGTGAATTGTTTATCAGCTCTTGAAGGCTGTGTCCCTTCCCACCACTAGGCATTCACACAAGTAGTTCCCATACTTCAAATGCACTTTGTCTTCACCTATGCCTTTCAAAATTTTTATCTTCCTTCAACACTTAGCTCAGGTGTGTTTTCCTCCCTGATACCTTGACCTATCAGCGCTCTTTTCTCAAAAGTCCCTAAGGCTTTTTGTCTTATTTTCCCTTCACTGAATCAAAACAAACCACTTTCATCTGCAACATAAACCGTTCAGTGCATACAACATGAAGAGAAATGAATTGTCCAATATTGTAGATATCTTCACATCCCCCTCATTGCTCTCATCTTTCTTCAAGATTTAGTTCAAGAGCCACCTTCTACTTGAAGCCTTTCCTGATGCAGCCAAACTGCTATTGCCCTCCATCCAACTACCTTGTATTTATTTGTTTTATATCAATCTGATCATGAGGGAAAGTACTGACTCTATAGGCAGAGGATCTGAGTTCAGATTTCTGATGCTTATTCATTGAATGGCTTTGGGAAAGTCAATTAGCTTTCATGTGCTCCTTTCCTCATCTATATAAAGAGGGGATTAGACTAGATGAGCCCAGAGTTCTCTAGGTTCCAGAGGTAAACTCTGTACCCGTTGCCTAGAATGTAAACTGCTTGAGGGCAGAGGTGATTTCATCTAAGTTCACTGTCCAGCATGGTACTTGACCTAAGTAGGATTTAATGAATGCTTTTTATTTGTAATTCCCATACATTATTCAATCGATATGGCTTTGCTGCTAACTTCTTTAATATTTGACTTGGTAATTTTTTTTTTCTCTTTCCACCCTCTTTTTTTGGAAAGACATCTGCATAATATCTACAAGTGTCCAGTGAAATATATCCTTCCCAGACCTAGGATATCCTTGGTTAAGAGCCCATTATTCCAATATCTTAAGTTGTGGACCATGAATCTAGATTATGTTCTCTAACACTCTCTTCTTAACCAAGTGCTGTGTTCCCATATCTACTTTCCTGAAGCCCCTCAATTTAATAGCAATAATGAAAAAACAATAGCAAACAATAGCTGTATCTCTTGAAGTCTTCAATTTACCTCCCAGAACAACATAGAGATGGCTTAGCCTTAACATTTATCCTTCATCCACCACTGTGACTGAGCATTAGTCTTCAGGTCTGTAGAACTGCTATGCAATAGGAAGAAACCTGTTCTCCTGGCTGTTCATGTTAGAGTGATGTATGGTTGTCTTGATGTTCCTCACTGGGGAATTCCTAACCACTATGACTTATTTCTGCTTCTCATGACCAATCCTGGAGAAGTTCCCCAGGCAGTATAAATGAATTCTCCTAATCATTCTATGGAGCAAAGAAAACTGCATCCTTCTCAAAAGACCATCAAAATTATGTCTCTATCTCCTATTGGACAAGCCTAGTGCCTGTGGTTCAGTGGCCCTTCCCTTCCTTTTTAATGCCATGACATTCTGCCTCTTTTGGAGCTTTTTTTTTTCCTTTCTAACTCAAAGCATTTCTACCATCCTTTCAAAAAGCAGCTTATGTTCTCTGATAAGCCAGAGACTTATATCCTATACATAAGTAGTTATTATTTGAAACACAAATATAGCTTAGCCACTGTAATTCATTTGTGTTAGGGTCCTGCTCACCTTCTTGCTGATCTCAAGCTTGTGCTCAAATCTCTGAATCTGCTTGCATGCCCCTCACCTCAGATATTCTCTCTTCCTCAGAGGAGGTGACTACAGTCTCAGATCTATGTCATTCATACATAGATTCTTTTGTGTTTGCACTAGTTCCTAGAACCCAATATAATCCTAGGTAGGCTGAAAGCACCAGTAGTGACAGCCTCTAGCCTTACTACCCACTCTCCTCATGCATTCACAAATCCAGGCACCAGACCTTATGTCCAGTCACTCTTCCTGACACATGGTACACTGATTCACTATCACATTGGGATGAAATGCATTTAAGAGTGTCTGGGAAGAGCACCTTTCCCTGTAGGATCTAATGAAGAATGTTTTAAATTGAAAATAGATGGATAGAGAGGAAAGAAAATATCCCATACCATAAGAGCCACCAGTTTAGGTATTAAGGTATTACGGAGGCTAGCAGTCTTGAAACAGGAAAAATAAAGAGCAACCAGTCTAGAACTGTTGAAAATCACAGGATATAATAGGTAAAAAGGAGAGCTAATGACTCTCACCCTCAGATGCAAACTTCTAATCAATATATAAACTTAGCCACTGGGATGACAATGCTCCATTTTCTGTACAGGTGAACTTCCCTATACTCTGCATACACTCTATTCATCACAAATACCTAAGGGCCAGATTTCCCTCTCCAGAGTCAAATATGCTCCTTCACTGGTGTCAATCAATAGAGCATATTGACCCTCTTTAAATAACTGTGGAATTTGCCTCTTCAAATTGTCTTGCACAGCTGTCTTCTTTTCAATTCATACTTCCTCAGAGCTTAATGTCTTGAACTTCTCCTTTCTGCTCTATAATTGTTAAAACTTAAATGCTTAGCTCTCCGTGTTTCTTGCTGCTAACCTCTGGCTAACTGCATCTACAAATTTATCAATGCCACTGTGCTCCAAGGGAGGCTGTATATAGCCTCTATGTCTGTATGTGTGTGTGTACAAATGTATATAAGCACAAAGATACAGGTACATGACTTAGGCAAGGTCATATAGTTAGAAAATAACAGGAATTTGGATTCAAATGATAAGAGAAGAACATTTTATTTTTGTCAAGGTCTTTAGTATATGCTTGTAGAATGAATCATATATGTATAACAAGCTGATAATAATAAGTTTTCTAGGCATTGAATGCTAAAATAGTTGCAAGTATGAAGAGATCCTTGCTTGCTTGTATGGTAAAGGAAAGCCTAGAGAGGTTGGCCCAGCTTGAGGCTTTGAGATTTTTAAAGCAGCAGTTCTCAACCTGTGGGTTATGTTCAATTTGTAATAATGAAAATACCTCCTGCATATCAGATATTTACATTACAATTCATAACAGTAGCAAAATTATGGTTATGAAGTAGCAATGAAAATAATTTTATGTTTGGGGGTCACCACAACATGGGGAACTGTATTAAAGGGTCGCGGCATCAGGAAGGTTAAGAACCACTGTTTTAAAGAGTCCTTAAGATTCAGACAGGTGGCAGGAAATTGGGGTGGGGCTTTCCAGGTTAATGGAACAGAATAAACACAAATACAAAAATTGGACTGTAAGAAGTGGGGAGACTTCTTTTTTTCCTTGAGAGTGGGAAAAATACATTCAAAGTATCATTTTAGGAAGATTACTATGATGTTGGTGTGTAGAATGGATTGGACAGGGGAGAAACTAGAGACAAGGAAATCCATTAGGAGCCTTGGGGTTATTCTAAAATTAGAATGGAGACAATGGCAAAGAAACCATGAGTGTGTGTTTAGCTTTCATATATGCTATCCCATTTTTGACACTATGCATAATAATAACCCTGGGCAGCTAGGTGACACAGTATGTAGAATGCCAGCCCCTCATCTTCCCTAGTTCAAATCTGTTCTCACACACTAACTAGCTGTGTGACCCTAGGCAAGTCCCTTAACCCTGTTTGGCTTAGTTAAGGAAATGGCAAACCAATCCAGTATCTTTGCCAAGAAAACTTCAAATGAGGTCATGAAGAGTCATACGTGACTGAAACAACTAAGCAACAACACAACCTACACTGAATAATATTTGGCTTTACTTCCCTTCAAGACTTGACTTTATGGGGATTGGGGTAAAGACTAAGGAGGGTATTTGACATGATATTAGAAGGAATACATCTACCATTTGATATCTAAAAAAAAAAAAGCTGAAGTACTGCCAAATAAAATAAGTAATTGTCTTTCTTAAGGAAAAAAAATAATTTGTAACGGCATCATATTGAGATATATAGAATTGAAAACAATTGAGGCAAAGGGGACAAAACAAATTATGTGCAAACAGTAAAAAACGGATATGATATTTAAGAAAAGAAAAATTCTTATTCTTATAAAAGAAGGTATAAATATCTTAACTCCACATGTTCCTCTTCTCAATATACTCTAAAATAGATTCCATGACTCCAAAGATCCTTGAGAGATGTGAAAAGCATTCAGAGTGGCATCTTACACAAGTGACTCCTGTGCCACACATAATCCATACAGTCAGTGCTGCTGGCATCACCACAAGCCAGCCATCTTCAACAGAGTTTGCAGTGTGTCCCAAACAGACATCCATTCTTTCATAATCAAATATACACATCTTTCAGACTCCCTCATGTTTGCTATGATTTGTGTTGCTACTGTTCACTTGCATTTGTATTCTTTAAGATACCGGTTTTTGTTTTCTTAAATAAGCAGGGTGAATTGAAGCAATCCAGGTGGCTATCATAGATGACTAAGACCCATAGACTGTAGAAGCAAGCTTAATTTCCATCATTTTCAAGATAAAATAGCCTTTGATTTGACTTTACCAATTCTAGAAAATACAAAACAAATATTTATCAGCTACATTATGAATTGCAAGTCAGAGTGCATGAACTCCCAATGTTCTATGATACAATGAGAAAGGACCTACCAGCCTAGAGGAGATGAATGCTCAAGTGATGATGAGGATGATGAGGATGATGAAAATGATGTTCAGACTTTTCTTAGGTCACAAACATGACAAGATCAGGGTTGTCAAAGGTCTCATTTGAACATCTTTTTAAAAAAAATTAAATTCTAACGTTTTCAATATAGTATTTGAATAATTGCTTTCTATATCCAAAAAGGCCAGAGTCCAATTGTAGGTATTGTAATTAGTTTATAAAGTCCTACCTAAGGATAGAAACTAAATGATCAGTCAACACGCTAAGACAAATGGTGAAATGCATAATGTGTATAGAAAGGATGCAGCATATGGTCCACAGCAAATTACATGCATAAAAGTATTATCAAAGGGATGCACTCTATATATGGAGTGGATGTCATGTAGTGTGATCTCCTTTTTGGAGGATGGTTTCCATTACATTGGGTAGAATCTCTAGTGTGGACAGATAAGATTATATGAAAAGAGTTGCCCAGGTTAAGAAAATATTTGTGCCATTGGAGAGATTGATTATTTCTATGGGAATCATAGATTTAATGAAGTATTAAAGAAGTATTTAACACATTTTAGAATTATCAAAAGTACAATTTTGAGCAAAGTATATAGTTTTTAAAATCTAACTTGAAAAAAGTATAACTATTTATTTGAAAAAATGAATACACTATAATTCCACTAATATTCCAGGATAGCAGGGGTTATTTTTGAGGACATAGGGTATTTCCAAAAAAGAGATAGGTAAAAAGGCTGTTGATTGGTCCATTGTATTATACATTTTAATCAAATGTTTGTTCTCCATTTCAAAGCCATTTGAAAAGTATCCTTAAAAAAAAAAGACTGTTTTAATCCCTTCATATTACAGATGATGAAAATGAGAACCAGAGAGATACAGTGATTTACTGGGGTCACAGAGCCAGTCAACAACAAAGCAGAAATTAGAAATAGGTTTCCTGACTCCTAATCTATTATTCTTTCCACTAGTTCTACATTGCCTCTCTTGACTGATTTTAATCACATATTATATCTTAAACATGAAATTATGAGAAAAGGATAAAATATCTATGAGATACATTCATTTTCTTTCATTCATTGGGCATTTAGTACACAAACATACACACAGTTGCAATTCACAAACCACAGTACAATACTAGAAGCATTTGCATGTAATATATCTTATTTTCTAGCTAATAGAAAGAAGAGATCAAGTGTAAAGGCCTTCCCCAGTGCCCTTACGTAGTACCTTCTTTGCACTGGCTAAGAATGTAGAGTTTGTGTTTCTTTTAAATTATCATCAATGTTTTCTCACTAAGATTTAGGGAACATATTAGTAGTCTGCACTGAAGTTCTCTTGCTTGCTCTGCTTACTAATAATGCCCAGGAACTTAATTAGTAAACTAGGGCATGAATGCTAAAGCATAGGTCCTTACTTAGGAACTGCAATAAAACAAAATATCAACTGGTCTATTGCTGTTTCTTGCACTTCTATCAAACACCAAAGCCCATTCCCTGTCCCCTACCTCCCCACACCCTGTGACAGTGTCAATGCTGGGTTCAGATTCTGGAGAAAAAGAAATCCTAGTAATATATACTTTTTTTTTTTTTTAGCACTGCCTCTACTTGCACATATAAACAATACTAGACATAAAAATTATTCTTTTTTTTTTCTGCCAAAATACTATTATTCTCAACTCAGAACCCCCAAAAGAATCTAAATATTTAAAGGGGTCACATTGAGTGTAGCTGTTTAATGAACCAGATATTCTTCTGGTACTGGATAATAGCTTGCCTGCAGGGTGCCTTCCTGGTTTCTACCTCCTAGAGTTTAACCTTGAGGCCACTGCAGACCAAGAGTCGTTCCAGAAGGAATATGATGTGAGGAGTTATACCACCTTGTGTAGCTCAGATTCCCTCTGAGGAGGAGATAATTAATCATTCTATGCTTCAAACCCTCCTGTTTCTGTGCCTGCCTCATTGCTTTTGGCTTGACCAAAAGGCTTGCTGCTGATATCTGTAGTCTGCCTCACCACATCTCCCAGGAAGTTTGCTTCTGTAATCTGCAGTTCTGAATTTCTAAGTTATGTGCTGACAAGATGTGAAAAGGGGGTTTTTGAACAAACAGTCTTGGCTGATCAATATTTGAAAGACTTTAAATCTTTCAAATGACCTTGCCCTAAAAGCTACCTCCATCAGCATTTCAGCTACAGTGCACTGAATCACAATTATTTCTGAGTTGAGGAAGTATGAAAATTCACTTTTAAATGTGTTCATGGTTTTCTTCTTCTATATCCTTTCAACTTTACTTGAATCAGAATCATTGTTGTCTTATGAGTCTATCCTCTCTTAAACCATATTCTGATGTTTTATTTTTTTTTTCTTAAGGTATCCAGAGACTGTTTTGTTAGGTTAACATTCTGTTTGAATGTTCTTTCTATGCCAATGGGAAGAACAACTTCCTCTACATGTGGGTTACATGTATTTCCTTTGTTGATCAATAACTATACCACGACTAGCGGAGTTAAATTTTCTGCCTTTTCCCCTCTTTGTTTTCTGTTATATGCAGCCTAGTTGCCATGCTTTCCCCTGAATGAGGGACTGACTGTCTAGCATATGGAACCATTGTAAAGTGCTTGAAGTGAAAGCTTAATGCTTCTGACCACTTTCATTGAATTCAACTTTCATCCCATATAAAGTCAACCAGATGGAATTAAGACGTCTGTCTTTGCATAACTGAATAAGAAGTCGCAAAGTAATTCCTGCTAATCACAGCAAATTAGTCTTGGAACCTACTGACATGGAAAGATTCACACTGGCATGAAGCCTAAGGACTAGTAGTAAATCTTGTATTGTATTTTAGAAAGTGCTTTCATTTGTATCCATTAGTAACCTGTGATCTTAAAGAAAGGTTGGTTGCAGTGCTGCAATCTTTCCTTATGATGGGGATAAGACAAAAAAGGCTAGCATATAAGTGGGGTTCCTAAAATAATTGGGTGATTCGCTTCTTAGAGGCTGGGATGGGAAGTACAGGTACAGCTAAACAAAAATAAAAAAGACTATACATGACTAACTGCAAATGGACAAATGGCCTTCATTGATCTCAACAGACTTGAGGGTTCCTCATCACTTCTTTATATCAACTATTTAGCACATAATTATTGATTACCTTGTGTTGATGCCTTGTAATTTTTTTGTCTATCTTCTATAGTATCCAGACATCTGGGACCTTGTTGCTGTTTAATATATACTTGATTTGACATGAGCCTTGTTAAAGGCATATAACTCTGCCACATCACAAAAATAGATTTGCACACCTAATAAAATTTATGTAATGATGCAGAGTAGACCTAACTCAATTTGCTCTTCCAAAAATAAAATATAATCTATGTATCCAGATTTAAAGATGTCTTAAAATTGCAAAATATATAAAAGCAAATAAATCTCAAGGCAATAAACATCTGAGTGCAAAGGAATAGCTGAAGTGTTTGGCTTCATAATACTAAAAAAAATCTTCTACTTAGATGATAATCCATTGAAATTGCAGAATCAGACCCTCAAAGAAATTCATTTGATTATCTCATTACATATTCAAAAAATTACACGATAGCAAAGGAGAAGAAAATAACACAGTATTCCTATGAAGGATTCCATTTCCAAACCATTTCACCAGTCACAATTCTCATCTTCCCTTCATTAGACCCTTGGATTCTACCATTTGGACAACCCTGGGCTCTAATAGGTGAGTTTTCTGAGTTCAAGCGGTAGGGAACCTACAATCTTGAGGCCACATGGCCTTCTAGGTCCTTGGGTACAGCCCTTTGACTGAGTTCAAGTTTTACATAACAAATCTTTTATTAAGGGGATTTGTTCTGAGATTTGGATTCAGTCAAAGGGTCACACTTGAGGACCTAGAAGACCACATGTGGCTGCGAGGCTGCAGGTTCCCCATCCCAAGGTCTTCATTTCTTTCACTTTGTTCCCACGCTCTCCCTCATTTTCAGTTATCCTTTGTGGGTTGGCTTCCATCTACTACACTATAAGTACCTTCAGAGCAGAGACTGTCTTGATTGCTTGTATATGTGTCTCAAGTGCATACAATAAGTGCTTAATAAATACTCTCTGTATATCTTCTATCTACTGGCAATTGGTTGACTCAGATACAATTGCACTTGGCCAATTGTCTTTAATTTAAAAAGTAAACCTAAGCTCATGTTTTGTGTATATATTGTATGTACTTCAAAGATTATGTCTGAAAATGACCTATATTTCTGCGTACACATTTTAAAATTCAAGAGCAAATTGTTGTTGTTGTTGTTGTTTCAAAATTTGCCCTCACTCGAAGATGAGTGAGTCAAATGAATCAATCATGAAGAAGAAGAAGAAAAAGCAGTGAAGTGGCAAGTTATTCTTCAACATATTCCTTGAGGACCTCACTAATCTATCTTAACACATATTGATACCAGTTGGACAGCTATTCTAGAAAAACTAGCGGGCAGAAGAGAGTTTTAACATTTTAAAAATTAGGCTCATCTTTCAAAAAAAAATGCAGCACATTCAAATGTTTTATATGTTATCTTGAATGAAACTGAATTTAAAACACTGTTGGCATCATCATCAAAACTTATTAACACCATTGTGTGTGAAGAGTTCTACTACACATCATATTTTTATCTCTTTCCATCAATTGTTAAATAAATGCTTCATTATAGCTTAGAAGTATTTGATACTATAGGATGACCCCCTTACTTCTCTGGGCGTTTTCTCTTCTCTTGATTTCAGAGAAAGCATACACTCCTGTACCTCTTATTTTTATTTTTTTAGCTACTCTTTTTCCATCTCCTCTTTCTATTTTGTATCTTTTAGATAGCAAGGGATGGGACAGAGGTAGTATTCCACAAGGTTCTGTCCTTATCTCTCTCTACCCTTTCTCTAAATACATTTAAAAAAAAAATTCATATAGCTTTATCTATCATTATTTACATAGACATCTTCTAAAACTATGTCTAGCCCTGGTTTACTGAGCTCTTGACCCATAGCCTCCATTGCCTACTGAACATTTCTGCACAGGTAATGCATTAGGATTTGGAAATCAACA
This sequence comes from Pseudochirops corinnae, assembly GCA_028646515.1. NCBI lineage: Eukaryota > Metazoa > Chordata > Mammalia > Diprotodontia > Pseudocheiridae > Pseudochirops > Pseudochirops corinnae. Next base: position 118,581,396 of record CM053592.1, read on the forward strand.
TGTTCGAAACCATTTCAATATCTTCCCTATCAAGCCAATTCATTTTGGCTTCACTATTTCCATCAATGCCAACATCATTCCCTTATTCTCTCAGTTTTGAAACATTAAAGTTGTAATTGATTCCTTCACGCACCCTCATCTCTCATAATCCCAGTACAATTACCCTAGCATTTTCCCTTAATTACCACCTACATGGACTGCTAGTGTTGCCTCCTAATAACTTCAAACTTTCAATTTGTCCTCTCACTAATCTATACTTAACAAAGCTGCCAAACTAGTCATATTTATGTACTTAACTGATCATGCCATTCTTGTGTTTGAAAATCATCAGTAACTCCTTATTGTCTACCAAAGTAAAGTTACTCTTTAGCTCAGCATTCAAGACTATTGACATTGTCTTAGATCACAATATTCCTTCCTCTTAACTTTATATTCCAGTCAAACAACATAACTCATTGTCCCATTCACACCATACTTGGTCTTCTGGACACTAATGCTTCTGTTCACTTCATTCCCTGAATCTGCTGAGGTCACATGCTACTGTTATCTCTGCCTGTTCAATTCCTACCGTCTTTTATATCCCAATGAATATATTTCTTTTATTGTCTTTCTTTACAGATGTCCCCCATCATTAATGACCATTCTTGCAAACACATACATATAGCTCCCAAAAGTAATCCATTTTCATTTTCATGTACACATTAAGACATTGTGGCACAATAGATAGAGTACTGAGCTTGAAGTCATGGAGACCTATGCTCAAATATTTCCAATGACTGTAAGCTACTAATCTAGCCCCATACTTCTCAGTCTGCTTCTACTTCCAAAAGACTTCCCCATTAATTCATAGACACGTGGTGGTATTTCTCTTTATGTGTACATATGCATTATTTTCAAAATAATTTTGTGTCATATCCCATACCAAGCTTTAAGTTCATATGAGGTAGGGGCTGCAGCTCTTCTATATTTTGTTTTATTACCCACCCTCAGTCTAACTCACTTATCTCTTTCAAAATTATGTATTTAATACATGATTATTGAATAGTGGTATCTTAAAGTTGTATGCCTATTTCCAAACTAAAGCAAAATTCTCTTATTATTGTATATGTTTAGGGCTTCTATGTGACACTCCTGATAGAGCACCAGCCCAGAGGTCAGAAGGACCTGTGTTCAAGTCCAAGCTCAGACTTTTGACACTAGCTGTGTGACCCTGGGTGAGTCATTTAACCCTCAATGTCTTGCCCTCCATTTTCCCCCCAAAAGTATTATATACATCTATATATACCAACCATTTTTGCAGCAGAGGCACAAAAATGAATAATAAGTAGTATTTTAGAAAATGTTTATGGAAAATAAAGTTTAATACATAATATTTTTATACATTTAAAAGACTTTATGCTTTTTATAAAAAAAAAAACGAACATCAATCATGGACTTAGATCTGCATTTGTATAGTTTTACCACACGTTGCAACTAAGCAACAAAGGTAGCTTGGTATAGGACCTAAGGTTGAAAGTATTAGGCTTTTTTTTTCCTAGGACAAACTGTACCACCAACTGGCAGTTAAACATTTGACAAGTTACTGAACATCTCTGAGTCTATTTCCTCATCTATAAAACATGGGGGTGGGGTGGGGTGGATCGGATTAGATGAAATCTAACATTCTTCTAACTCTATAGTCCTATGAGCCTACTGGCCCCTAGCTATATATTAAAATAATCATGGTCCAGCTTTGCTTTTTTGGAGCCACTTTGGTGGCTCATAAATCACAGTCCTACACGCTAACATTATAGTGAGCCTGAAAGGTAAGTTCTTCTCTTCAGTTGAATTCGGTTTTGGTTTTATAGACACAGAGGACAGGAGAAGTATTATTTTAAGTAAGCTGATGGCATCGGCAGTTTACTTAATTTCCTAAAGGAAATAGAAAGTCAGCATCAAGAAAAGAATGCAGCCAAAGAGCTTATTGCAGTGCTGAAAATTTAGTCAGCACATGGAATTACTTTCATCACACAAATATTAAATTAAATTGACCTATATTTGAACTTTAGACTAGAGACACTGGAGCCAAAACTTAAACATCTAATTTTTCTTCTTTGGTATGTACCTACTAGCATCTTGTTTCAAAAGTACAAAGACATTCATTGCCTCTCAGCATCTTACTGATTCTTGTGGCTTCTTCTCATTTGTAATAGTCACCCTGAGCCATGATTGGTTTATGCTGTTCAATAGGGTTTTTCACAACCACTACTTCCCGTCACTATTCTTGGCTTCCCTACCATCTAAGATCTCTTCGTTTATGTTGGAGGGAGAGTAAAGAAGAGAGAATGTATAGGAGACCAACATTACTCCTTTTCTCAAGAACTGCATGCTCTGGTACCCCTGAAATTTTGCTCTCATTTGCCTTCTAGTTGATCCATCTGAGAGAAAAAATACTAGTGGCATCTTCCCCCCGGCTTAGATCTTGATTCCACTGCCACATTTCTCATTCCACGTTATGCTTTCTATGGCATGCTGTCTTAGTATATAATTCTTGTCCATTCTATGCCTATGCCTCTTTGTAGCTCTGCTCTTGTTGCTGCTAGGATGAATGGACACTGAATACCCTGCTTTTTCTTTAGCTCCTACTTGGTATCGCTTTTCCATTTCAGCATGCTGGATCAATGCATGTACCTCTCTTTTGTCTATTTAGGATGAGTCTTGAGAATATATGTGTTTCTTTTCCTTAATTAGAATTTCTAAAAGTATATGACATAAATTGTTATTGACATATTTTCACTTGTCTTCCCCTCCTACCCTTAGTGGTTAGCCAAGGTCGTTTGTTATTAAAATAAAAATTCCTACCTTTGACCCCTCTAAGGAAAAATGAACTAGCAATCATTGCCAAACATCTATAGCATGAATTAATTCCAGTAATTCCAGTAGGTAAATACTTGTCCAATAGCAGAAATTCCCTTGCTACAAGTATTGGGACACATACATATTGAAAGGGTGACTGTCTTAGCTACTGGCATCAAAGAAGAATGTACTGAGTAATTCAGAAAGGCAGCTGCTACTGCATTCTAAAGCAGCATGACAGCATGGAGGTTGTATATGATGCGGGTTTCATGGCTTACTTGGAAACACATTTTTAGTAAAAAATTAACCTGAAAGGGCATCAACACAATAAGAAAAACAATTAGTAGTTGATAGTGCCCTCTTGAGGAAGTTCTGGAAACCTGAATCAAGGTACCTACCCTTAATTTATTCAAGTATATAAAACCACAATTTTTACATTTTCATTATAATCATGCAAATGTTAGCTTTCCTAATTTTTACAAAGGTTTGAACTATCAGGGTGGGTGGAGGAGAGGTAAATGCAAAAATTGTTCAGTCTGTTCAATTAAACTCTTCTTCCCTAGAAAACTGTTTTTCTCCACATCAAAGTGGTTGTGTATATATATATATATATATATATATATATATATCAGAAATAAATATTAGGCTTTGATTCCCATTGTTCTGGAGAAGACATTCTATGAATATGATATAAAGAAGATGATGCTGGATACTACTGACAATATAATTTATTAACATGCTTGCAATAGATATTAATCCATATTCCAGGACTACAACAAAAAGTGGAAGCGTTATGATAATAGAGCTAAAAGATCAAGAATATTAAACATGCATGATTTAGTTAACCACTTTTTGCATGAACCAGATGCAATTCTCATTTCTCCTCCTCTTTTTTCTTCTCTTCTTCCCTTCTCAGAATGTAATGGCCAGGCTACATATCTATTTAATGTGAAATTCTTGATTTCTGTTCTTTGGCCTGGAATATTTGTGTTCCTTGATGCGGTAAGACTCTTCTGCAGCCCCCACAAAACACAAGTGAGCTTTGAACACATCCATCCAAATCTCCATCACTTTTAATGCATTGAAATCCAAACATAAATAAAAGACTTTGAGAGTAGACTGGGCAGAGTAGAAAGAGGCCAAAATAGAGTTCAAGTTTTTTCCTGAAGTCAGAAATTCCTTTTAGGAAAAGAAAAAGATGCAAAATTAAAGAAATAAGAGCAAAACAAATTAAAACTATAAACATCAAATGTATTTTGTTTCTTGATGTCATTTTAAATCCCATATGTCAGCTACCTAGTCCAATTCTCTCTCTCTCTCTCTCTCTCTTTCTCTCTCTTTTTTTTTTTTTACAGATGAGATAAGCAAGACCCAGAAAACCTAGGCATCCCAATGGAAGTATTAAGTGAACAATTAGATGTAGACTATGATTAGGATGCCAAGTTTGGCTCTGTTGAACAATCTTTGGCCCCTTATACAGTGTGAAAACTTTTGAGAATTTTTCCTTCAGAGGTCTTCACAGTGCTTTGTGCATTGTTGACAATTTGTACAATGTTGAACAGTATGAATCATAACAATGAAGCTAGAACCATGGATGATAGAGAATCTTTGTCTGAGACAAAGGTTTTGCTTCATGGGTAGGTAACAAGAGGGCTTTCCCTGAGAGGCAACATTGTATATATAATGTAAGTAAAATGTTCCACTCAGAATCAGGAGAACCTGATTCCAAATCTTGTATCTAGGACGTCAATCAACAAACATTTACTAAGTGCCTGGTATGTAAGAATGAGGAAACAAAAAGAGGTAAAAGATAGACCCTACCCTCGAGGAGTTTACAATCTGATGGAGAAACAAGCAAAGAAATATGTACAAACAAGCTATATAAATAGGCCATCTCTCACGTTTCTATCTATATAATAAATAGGAAAAAATTAACAGAGAGAAGACACTAGACTTAATAGGAATTCAGAAAGACTTCCAGTAAAAGATGGAATTTTAGTTGAGACTTAATAGAAGTAGGTAGAGATAAGGAGGAAAAACAGGAGGAAAGCCAGAGAAAATGGCAGGAGGTGGGAAATGAAGTATCTCATTCAAGGAACAACAAGGGGGTCGCTGAGTACATGACATGGAGGAATATGCAAGAAAACTGGAGAAGTAGGAGGGGGCTGGGTTATGAAGGGCTGTGAACACCAAACAGAGGATTTCATATTTGATCCCAGAGATAATGGGGATCCACTGGAGTTTATTGAGTATTGAGGTGGAATATTTGGACCTGTGTTTTGGAAAAATCACTTTAATGACTGAATGGAGAATGGATTGGAGTGGGGCGAGACTTGAGGCAGGCAGACTTGCTATCAGGCTATTCTAATAGTCAAGGGGTGAGGTGATAAGGGCTTGTACTACAGTGATAGCAGCATTAGAGGAGAGAACGGGGCATAAAAATACTCAAGAAATGTTTCAGATTGGAAATCAACTGGCCTTGGTAAGAGATTAGATGGGGGGGGGGGGGGTAAGAGATAGTGAGGAACTGAGGTTGATGTCTAGGATGTGAGCCTGAGAGACTAAGAGAATGGTGATGTCCTTACAGTAATAGGAAAGGAAGGGAGGGGGAGTCTTTAGCAGAGAAGACAATAAGTTCTGTTTTGAACATACTATGTTTAAGATGTCTACTGGACATCCACTTTGAGATGTTGTAACAACAAGCACCCTAGCATACCCAGGGCGGCTACTAGCACAGGTTCTTAGATCTGCTTTTCTAAAGGAAAGCAACTCAAAATGGGTTAACAATCTTACTTTAATCAAACATATCATTTACCTAGTTCAGGGGGAAAAAGTCAGCACCCTGAACTTCAGAGAATACAAACAGAAGTTACAAACAAACAGAAAAACA
>CM053592.1:118587620-118612452 GCA_028646515.1 Pseudochirops corinnae
TGGATATATCTATATATAAATGCTTGTTTTACAGTTTCTTTAACATTTAAAAGTGAAAGGAAAAGTGAAGGAAAATTGACTAATATACACAAATCTTCACATGTATTAATTTATCAAATTTTAAACACAAAAATTTTAATAGCAATGTTCATCTTCCTATTATTCTGACTAAGAAATATATTATATTTTCAAGTGACATCATTTAAAGCCTGTCAATAATTATATAAAGTACCTTTTAAAAAAGGAGTATCTACATGTAACAATATAATTTTTCCCCCCAATTAACTCTTTACTTCTCTTCTTCACCCTCCCCCTTTCTCTCTTCTTATTTCTTTCCCTTTCTAGTCCAGGCCTCAATGGCTGAGGTTACTCACAACCTGGTCATTCTCTGATCTGCATAGGTGCTTTGACCTTTCTGACTCTATTTCTGACCTGGGTGAATTTTCCTCTCCTTGGGTAAGCTGGTTCTTCCTATCCTCTGTCACCCCCCTCATCGTATTAATACCAAATTTAGGACAGTCATCCAATTGCTGTAGCCCACTGACACTCAGAACTCCTGAGCTTAAGAGATCCATCAGCCTGAACTTCCTAAGTAACTGAGATTACAGCCATGCATGATTATATCCAGTTTACTTTCTTTAAAATACGTTTTAATGTAGTACTTAGGGATATGAGCCACAAGAGATCTCCATGTCAGCTTTAATTTAGCAAAACATTTAATCACATAATTATATATTGTACATTTAAGGGAGGTGTATCCCATTACACAGAATTCCTTTGATCTTGCCTGATTATTTACCATAACCTGACACATATAGGTACAATTATAAACAAATAACATGATTATGTATGATATATTCAAGTATTCTTAAATGCAGATTGTAAATTACATACTGAACTATGCTTTTTAGTTTGAGTGTTTTGGGAGGTGACCTACAAAACTAGCTATTCCAGTTCTTGTATTATATACAGCTTTGGTGCAATCAAAATTCTAGCACATAATAACATAGTAACAGTAATTAAATATTTAATGGGCATACAGGAGATAATGAAAGACTTAAATAGAATAACAGTAGTTATCTTGAGGAAACAATCATCTTTTATTTGGCAATGGATTTGAAAATGTTGGGAGATAAGAAGGAAACTTTCTTCTTAGTTGATTTTTAAGTACTGTTATACTTTCCCTACTAAGTTCTTCATGCCAAGAAGAAGCAATGCATTTATATCTCATTTATTTTCTTATTTTATCCTACCTCTGGGGAACTTTCTTTGTTAGGGGTAGAATTTTTGAAGGTTCCATTCTGATTCCTCTTTTCTGGAATACCTATATACCATCTCTCTCTTGGATACCATATTCACACCCATGTCTTTCATTGTCACTTCTATGTAAATGACTTAAATTTATGCCTGGAAATATTCTCTCTTTTAAGCTCCACATTTCCAAATCTCTGAAACATTAAAATCGATAAACAGCCTAAATAGAACCCTTTATCCTTTAACCTTTGGGCCATTACTTTTTTTTTCCATCTTCTACTTTCAGGATCTTGTGAAATGAGGATCTTAGAAGATTTGCTTTGGGGAACTACAGGATCCCAATCTCACTATTATGACGTGGTTATGTTATTGCTATACTTATCTAGAGATAGGCAGTGACAAGTAATCTCTGGTTAAGCCAGAAAATAAGTACTAATTCTTTCACTTGACCCTACTCCTTTTATATATTCATCTTTCTAATATTTTTATACAATAGTTTCTCTTGGCTATGGCTGGTGAAGCACTCTCTTGGTAGTATAAATTCCTACTTTTGCCTCTTCTAATTTTTTTTTGGGGGGGGTATCTGAGGCAATTGATGTTAAGTGATTTGCCCAGCAGAACACAGCTAGTAAGCATTGTGTCTGAGATTAAATTTGAACTCAGGTCCTCTTGACTCCACGGCTGTTTCTCTATTCACTTTGCCACCTAGTTTCCTCTGCCTCTTCTAATTTTGTTCATCACAAGTGCTAGGAATAAAATGTAAATTACTAGGCACAGGCCAAATGAGATTTGTGTGACCCTGTATCTAAGATAAACTCTTTTCTTTTCCATTATAAGTTTAGAGTCTAGACAATGTTATTAAATAACACTTAGCCTAAGTATTAGCAATAATTGCTTAGCTTGTCTATCTGCCACAGGTATCCTCCATCTCCAAACTAACAATGTTGCTATTCTAATCTTCTTCAAACACAGTGTCCCTCTCTGCCCTGAAATCTTCAATAGCTCCCCTACTGAGTAGCAGATAAAGTTCAAATTCCTTGGCATGGCATAAAAAAACCAGGATAACATTGCCCCTTTTAGGGTCTCTATGTGAGGATTGGAGAATGAATAAATAAAAATTTTAATACCCAAACATGATTACTGATGAGTAAAACCCTTAACCCTCAAACTCCTGGTTTTATTCTAGACACAAAAAGATCAAAGAATGATTAATATTCATAAATTTAAATAAAGGCAAAAATAAACTCAATTCATACTTTGTTCTCTAAACAGGAAAATAAGTCATTACTTTTGAATTCTGTAATGTACTTGTGGTCTCCTTCAGTTGTAGATAAAGTTCATTACTAAACAAATTAGCTTTTCAATTACTGCCACTAAGGCGTAAGTAATTAGAATTCACTGAAACTTTCAAAGTCATTTTTTAAAAAGTTGTTCTTTTCCAAGTGCCAACCATTTTCAATGGGAAGAAATTATGTTGTTCATTATTTAAATAAAACAAACTACATGTGCCTTGAATATTTGCTGTTAGATGCATAATTTGGGAATGGATTACCAGAATAAAAATCATTTCCTTTTTTTTCTTTTTTTTCTTTCTTTCTTTCTTTTTTTTTTTTTTTGGCCTTATGTGTCTGGTTGATTTTTTGTTCTTTTAAATGAAAACCTTAGGAGTACTGCAAGAAGTAGGTCTTGCCACTGGATTACTTGTTTTTGTTGGGTTTTTGGTTTTTTGTTTGTTTTTTGCTTTGTTTTGTTTTAAGAAAGAAGTAGGCCGCAGTTCCAACTTAAGTCATGTGCATTCAAATAAAATGAAATTGTGATCAAATTATGCATGACTTTCTATTTAAAAAGAAAAGTCCAATATTTGAACAATTCAATCTTCAACCCCATTTTACTCTAAAAACATGTGACCTATAGTATATATGAATGACTACAGGTAAACCACAGAAACATCCATAGAAATTGGATAACTGTTGTGTTTGTGTATTTAAAATGGAGCCTTTTGTAAACAACCTTCTTTTGGGCCAGGGGATCTTTGGAGAAGTGTCAGTGTTAGCTTCAAGGAAATGTCCCAGATAGCGGGTATGTCTCCCCCTCTCTTCTCCACCTTCTCCTAAATCTCTGAATTTGGCCAAAAAAAATAGAAATTTATGAAGCACAAGTTATTTTAATAATCTCTTTTCTAGCCCAGCCAGGAATGTTTGAATGGGTTCAAATTTTCAGCTGTGCTAATTACTGCCTATGTGACCATAGCTGAGTCCCTCATCTTCTTTGGGCCATTATTTCCTTATCTGTAAAATGAGGAGATCTGAATAGATACTATTTAAAGTTCTATCCAGCTCTAAATATAATACCACATGGTACTATGATTCCACTCTTTCCTATATCTGGTGGTCCAGTGTCTCCTTTATTTAGGGACTGACCCTATTTCTTATCTAGCATCAAGATCACATTCTTCATGCAGGTCGCAGGAAACAACTCTTGAAACTGAAAAAGTGGGCAGATACAGAGTCTCCTAAAAAACCTCCTAAGTTGTTTAATAATCAACCACCCAAAATACTTTGATCCTAGAATAGAAATAACGTGGGGCCTGGCATTGATCACAGGCAGTTGCAGTATTTATATCATAGAATGTTGTTGTTCAGTTGTTTTTCAGTTGCGTCCAATTCTTCTTGACCCCGTTTGGGGTTTTCTTGGCAAAGATAATAGAGTAGTTTGCCATTTCCTTCTCTAGTTCATTCGGTTGATGAAGAAACTGAGGAAAACAGAATTAAATAACGTAAGGGTCACAAAGTTACTAAATGTCTGAGGCCTCATTTGAACTCAAATCTTCCTGACTTCAGGCACAGGGCTCTATCCACTTCACCACCTAGCTGCCTTGTCATATAATAGAATCTTCTAATTTTTTTTTAAACCCCTGATAAGGGGGGGACAAACAGTATGAATTCTAATCTTTGTATCTTCCTTAATACTTCTCCTTGAATAGATATTACCACTAGAATAATCTGGCCTAAATGTCCATTCAATAGTTTCATCTTGTTCTTATTTTCACCTATTTCCTATTGAAGGAAAATCTAATTCTCTGATAATTCAGTAGCACAGATAGAGAAACTAGATTTAACAATAGATAATATTTCTATGGGCAAAAGAAATGAGAACAGAGTGGGAAGCAATGAGAAGAAGTTTTGATTAATGGAGTGGAATTGGGAAGGCTCTGGTCAGACATCCAGAATCTTTTCAGTCAAATGAGAAGATTAAGTTACCTACTTTAAGTAAGATATCTTTGGGTATCCAGAGGAGACATGAAAATATTCAGAAGAAAATTGTTAAGAATAAGACAGGGAACATATAAAAGGAAGAACAGAAAGAATGTTGGGCGGCACCAAAATCCTAACCTTGATTATGTACTATCATTTTGCAGTGGGTAAAATTAGACAGGTCCAGGGAGGATGAACCAAGAAACTTTTAAGTGGAACTTATCCAGAAATCTTCACATTAAGAATGCCTAATAATAAGTGGGATAAGAAAAGAAAGGGAACCTAGAGCAGTGCACGGTAGGAAACATTGAAGTGCCTGACCATGGCAAACATTAAGTCTAGTATAAGTGGAGAAGTGTGGAGGTGGGTAGCAGCTTGAGGGAATGGCATTATATAGTTCTGGCTCTTAGAAATAGGTCAGTTTTAAGATATAGTGAAGTCAAAAAAGTGACCATGAGTATTGATAGCTGAAGAGGGTTGAAGTAAGCCCCTGGACTTTTCAATTGGTTAAGGTTTTTTTTGTAGTCAGGATATCAGAACAATTATCATTATTAATGTTTTGATGACTGCAATCCAATGGTTTAGAGAAGACTGTGGATCATGTTCCAAAGTCACTTAGAAAACTAGGTGAATAAACTAGATGTGTGTGGGGAATAGCAACAGAAATGGAAAGAAGGCAGTTTTTACAAATGGATTATGTGTGCAGGTGTAATAAATCACTTCAATTCACAATTAAACAAAAATGAGATGATAGGAAATAGCTAAACTATAAAAGGAAACAAAAGCAGACCAGACATAAGGCTACTTTTAAGAATCTACACATAGTAATAGACCTTACAAAACAAAATAAAATTGTAAAAAAGTACAGCTACTGATAAGGGAAGGCCTGAGTTAAAAGTCAGTTGTTATACAAATGTAAGCTATTGTCATTATAGTTCATTTTTAAGGGGCTAAAAGGTGTTTGAACATATCCCTTTGTCAGCACTTGTCCTTTTTTCAAAAAGATAAGACAGGAAAGGCTGCATCTCATTAAACCACCTCTGGAAATTATTAGCACCTGTGCCAAATTACAACATTTCTGCCACCAATTTAATTAGCCATTCGGAGCCCAAGCAGTCATCAAAGTAAATGAAATTCACAAGAGGCTGTCTCGGTTTGGGATCCTACCATTGGGATATTTAACATGGGTGACACAAGAAATTGTTCAATTTTCTATGCATATGTTCAGTCTCTGACATCTTAACACTGTATGGGAATAAGTCCTGCTCATTTCTTTCAACAAGAATGGCATATGACGAGTGATAAGATTCTCTTCCTTTGCAAAGCAATCACTATTAAATTAACTATATGCAGTCTTTAAAAACCAGCCATTCAGGATAAATCAATTCTTCTATAATCCCAAATATTATTGATTCTACACATCCAATATCTCTTGACTTATTTATCCCTTGCCCTGTAAGGCTATATGTTAATAGGCCTTTCACTTTTTCCCCCAACTAAATTCTAATGCCCTGTCCTGTATGGAGACCTGTAATGGCATGTTAATGTTTTGCTTATCATAGATTCTTATTAAACTTGCTAATCAAACTCCTTATATATTAGTCACTCTGTCAGTCAACAAGCATTTAAGTATTTACCTTGGGCCAAGCACTGTGCTAAGTGCTGGGAATACAAAGAAAAGCAGAAAACACTGCCTCTGCCCTTAAGGAGCTCTCACATGCTCCTTGTGTGACAACATGTAAATAATCACATAGATGAAAGATAGATAACAAAGCATATAAAAAGGAATCTCCTAGAGGAGGAGCTAACAGCAAGGTGGTAGAGGAGCATGGACTCTCTGTACATATCAATATAATAGCTTCATACAGATTTCATAAGATTTTAGAGCCAGCAGGAATTTCAGGACATCTCCCTTACTTTACCTATGAGAGAAAACTGAGGCCTCTTAAAGGGGAAGAGATGAGCCTGACCTAACATCAAAAGGTTTTTGTCAGAGACAAAGCACAAATGGATTATACCATACTGTCCCTCCTTTGTTTTCATATCATATAGTTATTAAATAATAAAGAGTTTAAAAACAGCAGCATACTTGGTCCCTTCTCCCCTCTCTAAAAAGAAAAGAAGGTAGTAGCAAACATAACTCAAAATAACTTTCCATTTAGGATGGAATACTGAGTCTTTTCCTGGTTTAAATTTAGCCCCAAAGTATTTTTAAGCTAGAGATGCATATAACACATTCTAGAAATCTCAATACAATACTTGATAATGGATCTACCTAATGTGTATTCCCTAATAAATTAATTTCCACAGGAAGTACAACTTTTACTCTTAAATTGAATAAAGTTGAAAACAGCAAAAAATTAAAAGGTAGGGAATAAGTAAAACATTAAAAGTAGGTTTGCTATGACAATGAAATATTCTACTGGGTGTTTAAATGGTGCCTGCCACCATAACTTCTCTTTTCATTTAAGATGAACATTTGTTAGTGACATTTTTTCTTACCAAAAAATTATTTTATCACCATTACTGGTGAGTATTGTATCAAAAGATTCAATAACTCAGAAGGAAAAAACACATATCAAGGAATTTCCTTATCATACCATTATCAGACTTATTTATGAAAAAGTTCCAAGGAAGAAAGGCCTCGCTGGTACATAAAAAGGAAAAAAAAAAGTACTAAAGAGAATTTATTTGAAGTTTAAAACAGACTTAAGACAGAGTCAGGCCTTAGAAAGCTCAAGTAAAAAGGGATCCAAGATTTTGGTATAACTTATCTGGACTTGTTGGTAAGAATTAAAACTCTCCCCAGGGAATCCAGGGCAGACTATTCTATTAGTAGGATTGGATAAGACAAATTAAACAACACAATATTTGAGGATGGGTATCAAGTTCAATCAGTCAATCAATAAATATTTAATTACCTACTACCACCAGGTACTGTGCTAAGCACTGGGGATGTAAAAAGAGGCAAAGGACAGTGACTGGCCTCAAGGAGCTTACAATCTAATGAGGAATTTACCATTAAATAGTGATATCTAAGGGGCGAAGGGATTATGTTTTAACTGTCCTCATCAAATATCAATGTCAAATAAGAGGCCTTCAAATTCAAAGCCCAGGGCTCTATTTTATATCTCTCCCTTCTCACTAAAGCCTACTGATTGTGGTTGCTTGTCTACTACATCAAAATGAAAATCATCAGGTTTAAATATAAAATACAGAAATTATGTCTTGAAATAGTGATTTAAATGAACCAACACTGAGAAGCAAAAATACAATGTCATTTCCATATTTGACAAGGTGTGAAGAAAGAGTAATTAGAAAAACATTCCTTTTTTTCCCCCTTAAAATAGTTGACTATAAGAAATACATTTTGGGAAAAAGAGGTCACAATTGACAAGTATAAAGGCATACTAACCCCTGAATCTTTGATCATTAGAATTTCCCAGGAAGAAGAGTAGAAGTGGAAAGGCTAGGTGGCACAGTGAATAGAGCACCAGTCCTGGAGTCAGGAGGACCTGAGTTCAAATTTGGCCTCAGACACTTGACACACTTACTAGCCGTGTGACTTTGGGCAAGTCACTTAACCCCAATTACCCTCCAAAAAAGCAAAAAAAAAAGAATAGACGTCTGGCAAAGGTGCCCCAGTGTTCATGTTAAATTACTTGAAACATGTTACTAAGTACAACTATGTCTGCAAATGTACAATTACCAGTTATGTAGCATATTACTATCCTAGATAAAGATGTTGTGTGTGTTTACAAATTTAGTATAGAATAATAGGGTCTACATAAAGAAGGATTTTTTTTCCCCTTTCTTCCAATCTACATTATCTGACAACTTTGGAAAAGTGCCACTGATTTTTAATGAAAAAGAATTCTCTGGAAGATGTCCATGAGTGTGGACCAGGAAGAAGACATATTTAAGATACAAGTCTTGTAAAAAGATAACCAAGTTTGAATCAACAAAGTAGTGAGGAAACTGAAACATTATGAGTTAGGAAAAGCTAAAAATTAATTTAAAATGTTTTCAAAATACATTCTGTACAATAAAGAGAGAAGCAATTGGGAACACTCATATTCTATCTCCTTTCTCTCTGTTTTCCTGCTAAACTGGTAGAAAGAGTAATATACACTCTGCTTTTACATCTCAACAGTGAATTCTTGACCTTTGAAATCTGGCTTCCACATCCATCATTCTATTGAAACATTATTCTCAAGGGTTACTAAATCCAATGTTCTTTTATCCATATCATTTTTGACATTTTTGTAGCTTTTGGCCAACAATTCCTTCAGGATTCTCTTGTCTTCCTTGGCTTCTATCAACCTGTACTCTTTTAGATCTCCTTATCTATACAACTTTTCTGTTCTTTGTCAACTCTTCTTTGATGGAGTTTTCCTTCTCCTATCTCCCACATGTGGGTGTTCCCCAGATAACTATTCTGGGGATTCTTTTCTTTTCTACACTATCTTCTTTAGCTTGTTCATGCACTTCCATAGATTCTGTTTCCACATCTTTGTAGATGACTCCCAAATCTATGTATTTAGCCTTATTCTATTTGTCCTAAACCCTAGTCTGAAATATCTCATTGCTGGTTAGGTATCTTCACTTAGATCAGTGGTTCTCAACCTGCTGGGGTTACAGGAGTCGACTAAGACCATCGGAAAACACATATTTCCTGATGGTCTTAGGAACCGAAACACGGCTCATCTACCCATCTCCAGGAGGGTCCGCCCATATGCAGATATGCCCACATACAAGCATTAAAGGGTCGTGGCATTAGGAAGGTTGAGAACCACTGACATAGATGGTTAACTCAACTCAAATTCAACAAGTTGTCAATATGAATCATCATTTTCATTTCTAAAACTATCCCACCTCCCAATTTTTTTACTTCTATTGATAGTGCCATTCCTCTTCAAGTTATCCAATCTCAAAAACTTAAGTCATTTTTAACTCCTCTCTCTTTGACCACTTCCCCCATGTCCAAAGAACTGTTTAATCCTATGGACTCTATCTTTGTAAGTTCTTTATTATGTTTCTTCTCCATTCATGTTATAACTACCACACTTCAGAACCTTATCACCACTTGCTCCAACAATTATAATAGCTGCCTAACCTGTCACTTGTCTAGTCTGCCTATCTCTGTCTCCTCTGCAATCTAAGTTTCAAGTAAATGTTAAAATAATCTTCCTAAAAACAGGTCTAACTATGCCATTATCCTATTCAAAAGCTTTCAGCAATTTTTTTTACTATCTATAAGGAGGAAAATGTACAAATTCCTTAGCCTATTAAAGCCCTTCAAAATTTGGGAAAACAACTTTCCAGTCTTATTTTGTCTTACTTCCCCTTTGAGCATTCTATATTCTAAACAAAATCAATTATTAGTTTTTCCCCCAATCAGCGTGCTACCATCTACCATTCTGCATTGACAAAGTCCAGTCCTTAGGCCCAGAAGGCAGTCTCATAATTTTCGTCTTCCACAGGGAGTTTAAAGCCTTAGGTCAGGAATTAGTGTTCCCCGGATTTCCCCAACTAAAAATGTTCACCCCTCTCCTTGCCCATTAGATTTTGGAAGTCATGAACTCCCTACTATTCATATTTTCATTCCTAAATAGTGGGCACCTAATGATTATATGATGTTGCTTTTTTTTTTTTAAGTTCAACTGAAATGGATTTCAGAAGTTAAATTGAACTTTTCTTTCATCTTGTACCTTTCAGACATCTCCAGTGCTTCAGGTACATTTATAACAGCAGCTTTAGACTATGAGAAATAGCATAACATCAAAATCCCTAGTTAATTGGTAATAAAATATTTAAGCTAAAAACTCTTCAAATGATTATAATCCTCTACAGAATTTGGATTCCTTCCAAATCGTAATACAACTACATTAAGAAACAAGTCACTATCCTAACACTGTTTGTACATTAATAGTCATTTATTTTATCATTTGATAGTTGAAAATTAAGGGAAGAACGTTTCATAAGATGTTAAATACAAAACTAGTCTACGTGTGAGTCGGTCTCAGAAAATATTGTGATAATTTGCATTAACCTTATTCTTCTCCTGGATATAATTTGAAAAGAATAGAATATGGAATCATATGTTTCGTTACACTGCCCAAGATACAGATGAATGCCACACTGTCATAAATAGGATTACAATTTTTTAAAAGGCAGAATTTTATTAAGTTATTCTTTGAATAACTGAGCTTGAAATTAAAAAAAAACTTATTTGAATGTAAAATCACTTATTTGATTTTTAAAAAATAATTGTGCACTGACCTGACGTCCTCTGTTAAGCCCCAAGGAATATACTTTGTGAAGTAGAACATGAACTGAAAAATCAATGCTTCTTAACTCTTCTTTGAAAAGATCTCTCTTTTTGCACAGAAGCGTGATTTAACCCAATTTTTGTCATCTACTTTTCACAGAAGAGAACTGTTAGTGCTGCTAAATCTGCAACTTTCTTGTTAGGCCTTTTCTCCATTTCTATTCTAACTCCTCTCCACCTATCTCAAATTTCCAATGCTCCTAATTATCAACCATACCTCATTCCATTCTCTAACCTGAGTTTATTCCATTGCATGCTTCTTTGGTTCATCTTACAAAGTTTATCATGCTTTTTTTTAAATAGTATTTTCTCTTACCCGGCTCCTGTACTTTAATCATATTTTTTGAAAATTTTAATTATGTCACTGACTTTTTAATGTATTAGTTAAGGAGTCAAAGATTATAATAATCACAGTACTCAATAGCTGTTCTTATTCCTGGGGTAGTAATTATAGTTGTGTTAACTTAAATTCTAAAGTCAATAATACAAAAATCAAAACAAAACAAAGAATTACCTTGGAGTCTAAACGCTCTCTGAAAATGGTGACCCTTATAGCATATTCTTAGATGTGCCACTCCTCTTTCCTCTAAAATCTGACTTGGAATAGTGAACACTTATTCAGTAAACAATTATTAATAACAGCTAGCATTGACGTAAGACTTTAAGGTTTAAAAAGTCTTAATTCACATATTAAGTCATGTTCTCTCATTTGGCTCATTTATTACACACCTACTCTCTCGTGAGCACAATCATATTACCTCCTGCCCATGGATTCTGTTGTGGTGAGCAATCACCTTGTCTTTGTCCTGGTTCAGGCCTTCTGCCCCAATGGCCTGTAATTCCCATGCCAAATTACCAAGCATGTTCCTCATTCCTCTAGCAACTCTTTTTCTGAGACTAGAAATAAAGTGAACACAACCATACTGAAGGGTGTTTATTGACCTTACTAGTGCATTTTACTTTTTATTTAGTAGTAAAACATTTGAAGATATTATTAGTGAATTTACAAATAATAAAGACCTAAACACTATCAATTTTAGGACTGAATTTCCTTTTTAGAGGAGTAGGTACCCTCTGTAACTTTACAAAGTAGTTAATCAGACAAAAAGAATCTTAAATCAGGACTCTGTTGTACCAAAAAACAAAACAAAACAAAAACAAACCTCTGAGTTTGTAAAGACATTTAACAAGGAGCAATCATTCAATGTGACTCCTAATAAAAACTGTTTCAGGGAAAGGCTGCTGCTATATGAAACCAAAAAGCTTATAATTATTAACCATTAAAGAATATCAGAAGTTCAGACAAAAATTTAGAGATTATGCCTTGAAATGTAAGGTTTTTTTTAGCTCATACTTATATCACATAGAGATAAAAAGAGGAGGCTTAGTATTTATAACTCAAAGAACATGTGTGGTGTAAGAAGTGAAGCTCTGGACTTTGGGTGAGGGTACCTGGGTTCTATTTCCTGCTCTACTGCTACCTTTCAGTGAGTTTCAGAAAGGTATTTCATCTCTCTTGCCCTCAGTAGCTTCATCTATTTAAAAAGAAAAAGGTGAATGAGGGGGGAATGGGAGGAGAGAGAAGGGCCTTGAAGCAGATGATTTCTAAAGCCCAATACAACTATAAAATTCTCTGATTGAATGTAATTTCTGGATATAGAAGAGTCCTCAAAGGCAATAGCTTTCCACAGTAAACAAGAAAATAATGATTTTATCCAATTAATTCTTCACTTTATATGATCATATAAACTCTGCTGCTGCTATCAGCTACTTTTAATCTTAGGATGACTCACAAGTGGTTCCATTCAATGGGGAAGGTAGGAAACATCTATTAACTTTAGTGAATTTTTGACCATTCTGTACAATATGTATTTAATTACAAATAGAATCCCTCATGGCCACACAGGAACACGTGGGAAAAATAATTAAAAACTTAGAGATAATGGAGGCTAGCAATCTGGGGCATGTTCATTAGGAGCCCTGGGATCCTGTTCATGTATCTCAAATCTGTGTGTGGTTTTGAAATCTGCCCACTTGCAGCCCACTGGAGTGCAAACAGCTGATTTCTATAAACTTAAATTTGAAATTGAAGTTGCATGCCTCTGTTCTAGCCCATCAATTCACACTGCACACTACCACTTCCAAATTTTAGCCCTCTGTTACTAATCTAACTCTTTTTTTCTTATATCTATATAGAGATAGTTGAAACATATATATCATGACGTATGAACAAAATAATTGTACATTTAGCAAGAAAAACATCATATATTTAAATAATATATAGATATATAAATATAGTTGTAACATTTAATTTGTGAATAATAATCCAAACATGGTAAACTTCTGCTTCTTTTTTTCTTAATATCATTCACAGAGTTGCCCCTAAAGTATGATTCCACATCACTGTTTTTAGATACATTAAAAAATGTGGTTCAAAAGATAACAAACCTCTCACTGAGTGTCAGCATTTAGTGGTTTAAAAAATGTTGAAATCAACATTCTCTGAGTCTTTCCCCATGAATGTGAGCTAGAAATCTGAGTAGTTCTATGTGAATTTCATGTTGGGAAAGCCTGCAGACCTGCACTGCTCTAACAAATGACCAGTGTTAATGGCCCATACTAAAACCTCTACTTGGGTTACGGTTTTCTTGAACCAGTCACAGCCTCTTTGCTGATTTGCTGTCAATACTGCTAATGAATCAACAGCTTTAAAATTATGTCAATTCAGTTTCTGAATCTCCATTGTACCTCTGTAGGACTTGTTTGAGATATAGCTCTTTGACATAATTACTCTAAACTGGGTGAAAGGCAGGGTATCATCTGAGGAGTGCTTAAAGGTACTGAAGTTACTAGGTTTTGTAATCACTGTGAGGTTGTTGGAATGTTGCTGATCTAACCATGATTGTGAAGTGACTCTTAGCACTCAGAAATTATTGGGGGATGGAGAAGATAATTGACAGCAACCTTGAAGGATCATCAAAACAAATGCCTATATACCTCCCAGGGAGCTGGGAAGGCATTGTGGTAAAAGACAGATTTTTTTCCAAAGATTCAGAATCAGTCCACAGAGAGGTCAGATCTGTTGAGGCTGCCTTCATTGCTTGTTTTAATTGTCAATCAGTTTTAACAGTAACTATTATATCAGTAGTAAAGCTGAAGTGGAGTTGTAGATATACAATTTGTCTATTGCTTTTAGTTTCCACGGAGAGTACTGAATAATAGGTATCTGTTTATGTGATATTTTGTTTTCTTTTGTTTTGTAGGTATTGTATCTTGGTGAAATATAATGAACACTCCAATCATAGTTACCTGATTGTTTATTTTAAACAAGGGTTTATTTTTTTAAAGTGGGGGTAGAGTGAAGAATGTCTTCTGGTAATCCATCTCAGAACTTTCCAAATTAGATAAACAAACCCACCAGTAAAACACTTTGATAAACCCTGAAAGCTTAGAATTCCTTTTCTTCCTTGCTTCATCCCTCCTCTTAACCCCACCTCCAGGCACATTCGCAGTTTTGAAGGTAGGAAGTAATTCTAAGCATATCAACCATGGCAGTCAAGTGAACTATATATGAATGATCAGTGGAATTAATAGTGCCTTAATCATGGAGTGCATGACAAGAGAAA
Source organism: Pseudochirops corinnae (assembly GCA_028646515.1). Classification (NCBI taxonomy): domain Eukaryota; kingdom Metazoa; phylum Chordata; class Mammalia; order Diprotodontia; family Pseudocheiridae; genus Pseudochirops; species Pseudochirops corinnae. The sequence continues at coordinate 118,602,086 of CM053592.1, forward strand.
GCAAGCAGAAAAGGTACAGAATCTAGAGTCTCAATACATTTCAGTCAATCTTACTAGGACACTTTTAAAATCTAAGCAACCTGAATTGAGATTTAATATGTTTCAACTGGAAAAATATAATCTCATTTTTATTCGCTTTTAAAAAAATTATGGAGATGTACGGGATTACAAAGCAGTTCGCAAACATTGTCATTCACTTGTGGCCAACTCTGGGATCTCATTTGAGGTTTTCTTGCCATTTCCTTGTCCAGCTCACTTTATAGATGAGGAAATTGAGGCAAATAGGATTAATAGCCAGCCAGTAAGTGTCTTAAGTCCGATTTGAACTGAGAGAGATGAGTCTTCCTGACTCCAGGCCCAGCTTGCATTGTTATTTTCATTTTAAGTATGAGAATAGATGAGACTCCAAGTTATTAAAGGACTGGTCCAGGATCACCCATCTACAGGTGTTGTGTCAAACTCAGGTGTCCTGACTGTTTCCGGTACAGTTTGTTGCCTCTCTCAACTAGGCTTGTATAGGTTATAGTCTGATCATACAAAAAGTGTCATACTTATTATCGAAAAGAAAAAAAAGTGAGGTAGCTAGTCACTGAGTCCTAAGATATATGGTATGTCTGGAATGTGAAAAGTGTGCAGGTGTGTAGGAACAGTGAAATAAGAGAAAGGTAATGTCAGAATGCATAAAAGCACAGGGGGATTGTGGTGTGTGCAGGGCTTACTAGAGCAAGTATCACTTTGCATATGGATCTGAGTTAAAAACATCTGTAACATTATCCAGGTTCACTCAATGTTGGTTTTCTGTTAGAAATTCTTCCTAAGTCATAGAGGTATGTCTTTTCTTTATTTAATTTCTCTTAACATAAATGCAAAATACACTATTGACGCTATATAAGAATATAGATAATGTCTGAGAACTTTTAGTTTTCAGTATCATTTCAAACAATAAGCAGATAACCTTCTTCAGTTATTTTACCAAGTTAGCATTTCCAAATTTTTATGAAGTCCCAAACTAACAAGGTTTTAAATTTAATGTGTAACACTTTGATATAGCAAAGCTTAGTAGAGAACTGTGGTTTCATTAGGGCAGGGGCACTTAAGTGGTACAGTTTATTAAGAGTGCCAAGCCTGGAGTCAGGAAGAACTGAGTTCAAGTTTGGCTTTCAACACTTACAGCTATGTGACCTTGGGCAAGTCACTTAATACTGTTTGTCTCAGTTTCTTTATCTGTAAAGAGAGCTGGAGAAGGAACTGACAAACCACTCCAGTATCTTTGCCAAGAAAACCCCAATGGGGTTTACAAAGAATCAGCCATGACAGAAACGAATGAACAATAACAAATAGGTACTGCAAGTTTGGAAAATCCTTCTACCTTCTGTACTTACTGAGAGAGTTAATGATTTGCCCACAGTCATTCAGCTACTATGAATCAGAGGCACTACTTGAAGGAAGTCTTCCTGACCCTAACTCCAGTAGTACCTCTATTACACCCAAATGCCTCTCAAATAGCAAGTTTTAGAACTATTAAAAAAAGCTAATATCTATGTAGTTCTAATTACCATGAATACAAAATGGTTTTAGGTACTTAGATATCTAAATTTTCAGTGCTACTACTCGATAAAAGTCCAATTTTCCAAACAGATTTGTTTAATCTAACATTTGTAATTTGAAGACTAGATTTGAGAATGTCTTTGATTTGAAGTGATTGGGGAGGAAAACAACCACAATAACATACAACATTACTGAAATAGTCCATCTGCAGGATGAAACTCGATTACTATCAATATTAAGATGTGCTAAACCAAGGTCAAGATCTCTATTCATCTTTGGGCATCTTTGGCATTTCAAGAAGTCCTCCTCCCCTCTAATTACTCCTTTAATTTGCATACCCTAAAGATAGGCAGAGTTCTTTGTTGTATAACCTATCAATCACAATGGACCGAATGACTTTAAAGAACTCAAAAATTCTGTCCACTTCTGAGATTCTAAAATCATCTGTTTGCTGTTTCATTGTTTTCTGTTTGTTTTTGAGTATATGAAGCTCCCCAACTAATCTCTAAAGTTCTTGAATGCTGGCATATGTTCTTTTAAAAGGGTCTCATATCAGCCATACTGAAGTTCAATCTATTCACTAAGTAGATTCTAAGTCCATTAGCTGATACTGGTCTCTAAACCTTTTTTGATTGCGCACCCCTATAAGTTAGACATTCTTTTATTTGCTGATATTATTCAGTCCTTTCAGTCATGTGTGACTCTTCATGAGCTATCTGAGGTTTTCTTAGCAAAGATACTAGAGTCGTTTGTCATTTCATTCTCCAGCTCATTCGACAGATGAGGAAACTGAGGCAAATTATGTTATGTAACCTGCCCAGGTTCACACAACTACTAAGTGTGTCTGAGGTCACACTTGAACTCAGGACCTAACTTGACCTTAGGCCTATCCCTGTATCCCCTATGTCACCTAGCTGCCCTATACATATATACATACATATACACACTAACATGTATGTATATGCACATATATACAGTGTGTATTAACTTAAAATTTTATACATGTACTACTACATGTGAGTTTAGTATACTCTCATACTTGGCTTAAAGGCTGTCATGATCCTCTTCAACAACAGCTAAAATGCTAACTTACAAGATACTTTGATCCAAATGTAATTACCCCATCATGATTACAGTTGTTAAATCATGATACACATCTTTTAGCCTCATACACAAATTTGTACTTATATAGAGGTTTGGTTTATAAATTTCCATTTTCCCTGTTGTCAGTCATTTGTCCCTACAAGTTAATTGGAAGGCTTTGTGTTTTTATATTTTTAACAAATGGCATCAAAACTTTCTGAAACTCTTCATTTGGAAGCTTTTTTAATATAGGTTAGAACATCCTGTTTACGAGTTTTTAATGTATGCAGATGAGAGAGTTTTTATAGGTGATACATTTATATCATGTTTAGTAACAAAATCACATAATGATGAAAACATTTCCAAACATCTGTTTATAAAATGCTCTTTCTATATTTGATAAACAATAAAGAACTTATTCATAGAAAAAGTTTTTTTCTTTGTTTTGTAGCATTTACTTCTAAGAGATGTCTCTTAGTGGAAGACGGAGCAAAGGGATATACTTGTATTGAGAAATGTTGACAATAAAAATGGAATATATCAATAATTTGTTTTAAAAGTAGTTATTTTTTTCCCTTACTGTTGTTAAAGTATCACCTTTAACTCAAAGAATCAGACTAAATGTGTGGGTGCTTTTTAAAGTACCTAATAAGTGGCATAATTAACACTGATAGACACTTATCACAGAAAAGGTGATATTAAACTCTTGTCTTTTTTGTAGAAGAAAAATGTACTATTCATCTCCAAGTTAAATAACTCTTTTAAGCACTTTGCCGCAAGATAACCTGTGGACCTCTCTGTGGTTCAAAAGATTTTCTTGGTCACTCCCCACTTAATTACATTGACCAACTGCTGCTTGCACAGTGATTACATGCTAGAGTGAGTTACTAAGCATTTCACTTAAAAAAAAAAATCTGTGTGGGAAAAGACAGACTTGTAAATAAGTATTATTAATAAATTGCTCAATTAATTTGATAAATGTAGCTTATTAAGGGCCCTAATTTCAATATTGAAAATTATTTCCCTCCCACCAAAAGCAAAACCCCTGTAGACAATGCTCTTATCCACTGGATGCTGTTCCTCAGCATAGCATCCATGGTGATCTTGGGGGAAGGGAGTATTTATCCTGTAGGTATATGGAATACTTTTCCTAATGGAGCTTGAGAAATGCAGAGGTCCTACACCTAGCTGGGAATTCTGGTAATCACTTAAAGTAGAAACAGAGGTATACCTGGTATAGAAAAGGAGAGATTTATAGTTTATACCGCACTTAAGGCTAGCAACAGGAGTGTGTGTGTGTGTGTGTGTGTGTGTGTGTGTGTGTGTGTGTGTGTGTGTGAATACTGGGTAATAACTGGTTAAGGCAGTTAGTGGAGGGGATTTTCTATTTGAAATATATGCTGTAAATGACTATCCTGTATAGGATGGAACATGACCCATCTTCTGACTCAATATCCCCATATCCTTAAGGAATCATTTTGCATACCCCAGTTAGGAGACCCATTTCTACTGAAGTCCCAAAGCCCTTAGGTGGAATCTAGCCTCAGGCACTTACTACCTATGTGACCTGAGGAAAGTCACTTTAACTTCTTTAAGACTCATTTTCTTTATTTTTTTTTTTTTTTTTTTTTTGCTCTTTGGAAGGCAGTTGGGGTTAAATGACTTGCCTGAGGTCACAAGGCTAGTAAGTGTCAAGCATCTGAGGTCGGATTTGAACTCAAGTCTTCCTGACTCCAGGGCTGGTGCTCTATTTACTTATGCCACCTAGCCGCACCCCTTTATCGTTAAAAAAAGAATAAGACCTACAAGGTTATTGGGAGGATCAAATGAGATAATACATATAAAATGTTTGGTAAACTTTTAAAGTGTGGTATAAATATGAAGGGAGGAAGAGGAAACTGGATGAGGACGACAACAGCTTAATAATGCTTTTTCTTAAAGTTAATCAGTTCAGCAAACTGTTGTCTACTGATGTCATGTTACTTCATCATTTAGAACACAGCATGGAAATGGAGTGCTTTTCACCATAAGGTCACCATGATCTCAGTGTTAACACAAACGTTAACTCAAACTTCATACCGAAAGTTTTGTTTGACTCAACAGAATATTTTCGGTATAATTTTGGATGCAGTTATCGAGGTTATTTCCTCCATTTCCCTTTTTACTTTAAATGACTAGCTATAAAACTAAATGTAATTAAAGTAAAAATTTCAAAAACAAATCTTCTACTTCATAACCAAAAATGAAAGTTCTCATTCCCTGATGTGCCTATTAAATAAAATGGATGTTCTGATATACAAATCAGCCTCAATTTATTATTCATATTGAAGGTTTTCCATTAGTAAAAATTCCACTATTTCAAAAGTAAATTCTTAATCTCTTTAAGTTATATTGTGGTATTGTTTTTTTTCCCAAAAAGGAATCTAACTCGAAGTGTTATATGTATAAAGGGGTTTTCACTCTTCAATTCATTCTTATAACCCAATATTCCTGGATATGGAGATATTATATTACTAATTAAAGCCAGAGTAGTGAGTCACACTGGGACTCAGACATAGCGTATGTATGTGTGTACATATGTATATATACACACATGCATATACACATACACATATATGTATATGTGTGTATGTATATATGCATATATGCATGCATACATATATATTAACTTGAGATTGTAAAAGAAATTGTAAGGATTGCCTATTAAAAGGATTAGCTTTAAAACACATAGACATTTAGAAAACATCTTATTATACTTGAAAAATAATTGGCTAGGTTTGGTGGACCAGAATCCTGGACCTGAGTATCTTAATTGTTTATAACATAATGGCTTATGTTGCACCAGACACCACATTCTTGACTCATTCTGTTTTTAGAAGCTTGAATATCCTGGTAACCTTACAATACAAGCAAGGATTACAAACACATGAATGTGCGTGTGATTGCAATTAATAGAACAGAACTTCAGTGACAATCGCTTCTTCCTATAGATGTATTCCATCACTCATCACAGTTTCAGGAAAGGTATTATATGGCCCCCTTCTTGCTCTTATCATCTATACATTGGATAGGGATGTCCTAACTTATTATCACAATAAAATGAATAAACCTCCCAAGACATCATCAGCTCAGTCTTGGCACTATAGCTTGTGTGGAGTTACATTATATAACTATCCTTAGACTGGATGTTTCATTATATAGTTCAGACTAGAAGGCAGAGTCACCAGACATTATTTATTTGCACAATAAAGCAACTAATACTTTGCTCAGTTTATACATTCTGATTTCTTGACAGCAAAAGACAGGGGCAAGAGGTGGAAGGCCTTACTTTTATGAAGAGAGGATATAAAAACTGAACAAATCATGAACTTCTTTCTCATTTGCAAGTCAGGGCAACAATCTACATATATTGAGGCATATGAAAGATGGAAAAGAAGCTCATTTATATCATGGCAAGCAGGTTTTTCCAGAAGAAGAAGAAAAAAGAAATTCTCAAAGTGAAAATGTATTTCTGACATCTGATGGACAACCTTCCTTGGGTACCATTTGAGCAAATTATCTCTCTCCCTCCCTAAAGAAACCATTTTGCATTACAATTTTTATAGCTTTCTGTATATCATTAGGAAATCACAGAATTAAATTTGCTCTCATTTAGGATTTTTTTAGGCAGAAAATCTTCTTGTTAGAGATAAAAATCAGCATTGAATGGCAGGAGAAATGTGATGCTTCTCCAACTGGCTGAAATGAAACTCTTTCTCCCCTTATTGAATACCTGCTGGGTTAAAGACAAGGCTTTTACAATACAAAAGCTCACAGAAATGACTCCTTTTAAAATACTTTAAGTTATTAGCTTTTGGGTATAGAAAAGAGCTTCATCTAACATTCAGAATAACAGCCAAATAAATGTCATTACTAAGTGTCTCGCTTGTGTTTCTAATTCTCCAGTAAACTCTGCATACAGTGATTTCAATCTTTAATAGCAGCATTCCAAGCATTCTTTGTAGCATTGCTTTTGAGCTCCACTTGTTCTTTTAGCTAAAATTTCATCACATAATTTAAAGAGGCCACTGCCTACTTTCATACAACAATGATTCTGCATAGGCTTAATATTTCTATTATTTTCATCCTGCAATGAGTACTACAGAATTATTTTTTTTAATTTACTCTCTTCCCTAAATAATAAAATGTACAAATAGCACTGTTTCACGTCTTTAAAAATGAGTTTTGTTATATATCTTGCTCAAACAAGGTATTAACTCATTCCTGGAATAATTAGCTACAAATTATAGCCTAAACTGGAAATCCAGATGGGGAGATGAGAAAGAATTTCTTAACCTAGGAGAGGTTACAACATAAATGCCAGTGGAACACAGTGAAGTTTTATGTGACATGGACATTGCATGTGCTTAAGTAATCTTATGCACTCTACTAGTAAATTACAAAATGGCAAAATCATTCATTTGATTTTCCTAGACAGGTTTTTTTCTTGCAATAGGACTCTGACAACTGTAAAAACTTATAATAAACATCCGAATTATCTAAGGCATTAGTGAAATGAACTAGGTATATATAATTTTAATTACTGTCTCTCAGAGGAATAGCTATGTTTCAGAAAAGAAATTTTTAAAAAAATATTTATAAACCTACCAAAGTGCTTCTTTATATCTATATAGTTATTTTCTACTACACTGTCCTTTCTTTTCTGCTGTAAATTTTCCAGTAGAGGTAACGTAAGAAAGGGGCTATGAGCCACCAGAAACCCCTTCCCCTTCCCTCCCCAACCCCAAAAAAATTAGTAACCTTTTCTACAAGCTTGAAGACTGTCCTTAAATAATGGTTACTTTCCTAGAGGCATCCAGTTTGCAGAGATGCATTATATATGTCAATGGTCAGTAACATAATTGAAGTATCTCTATCTGATAAAATATAGACTCTTCATTTCTACATTATCTTAAATAGCTGTCATCCAATTCAACATATCTATGATAAAATAATATATATTTAAGAACATATCACTTAATAGCATCCAAGGTGCCAGTTCTCACTATACTTATCTGTGTTACCCAGAAATAGTGGATTTCACCATAGATAGGCTTTTTGGTTTTGAGTTCTAAGAAGATGAGGGTGAGGATAAGAGGGAGAGAGAAGAGAAAGGGGAGAGTGAGGAAGAGGGGGAGAAAAGAAAGAACCAAAGAGAGAGTCAGAGAGAAAAAGAGGTAGGCAGACAGATAGACAATGCCAGGGAAACCAGAAGGCAGAGCTGAACAAGAACATCCCAGGCACTTAAATACCAAACGGAGGTTTTTATGTTTGATACTGGAAGTAATATTTGAGTTTATTGAGGCTTAGCATGCTCAGACCTGCACTTAAGGAAGGTCACATTGGCTGCTGAGTGGATGATAGATGGTAGTTTCAGGAGACTGATTCATTAATTCTTAAAAGAAACTGATGTTCAGCTTTTCTAGATACCTTCCAAAGTTCCTTCTTCTTGCAAAGATGAACAAGTCAAGAAAATGACATTTCTCTCTGGAATAACCAGTGAGAATCTTAGCTGGAACACCATGCAGGTCAAATATGAATACAGCTCTCAGTTTGATTTAAAAATATAATTCTTGGTCTCCCTTATTCATGCTCTCATAGAAAGGATTTGTTATTTACATATTGATATTTTTTTTTTAAACCTAAGGGGTGTTTTTACTTGTAATAGGCTTCATAGTGCTAATTCCTTACAACTCCACCAGAATGCCTGTAGAGTCTATATGATATGTTCAAGTTACTAACTAAATAGGTATGTTATTAAAATAATTCACCAAAATGTAGGGTATTGCAAGGAAAAAGTCTCCCTTTGGGCTAATTAGAACATCAGAAGATCACTGGGAAAAGAGAACTGGATTAATTTGTATATGCTAGCCAGATTTTTAGTAGCTTAGTAAATAAATACAAATTACCCTTATATTAGTGGTTAATAATATAATATGATGATGGTATAAATTAAAATAGTTTAACAATACATTAACCACTTGATTATTTTTGTAAGCAAAAGTGGACGATAAGCATTTGAATCACTTTTACTCATTTGGAATGTGGCAGCAATGTAATAAGTAAAATGGAAAGGTAAATGGAGAAAAAACAGTAAATTAAATTTTATTATTCTTTGATCATTTTGAACAGTGCAAATGAAGTACCAACTATTCCTCTAGGGGTTGTTACCTCATCATGTTTTTTCCTCCTCCAGAATGCTGTAATCATGCTGATTTAACATATGGGAAGTTAAGGCCATATCTTTAATTAGAAAGGGCACTGTTAAAAGTGTGTCTTCTTAAGTCCTAACTAAAGGCACTGTTTTTCTTAGTTACTTAGAGTTCTGGAAATGAGCCAAAATACCCTAACTCAACTATCCATCTTGAAATTAGCAACCAGACTGAGTTCCAAGAATAGGTCCATAATTCAAGTGACATGCTGAATGAAAAAGCAATTCAATATGCTTTCTTCTGAGAATAAGACTTTTATATATATATACATGTATATATACACCCTCTTAATGTGTGGCATAAAACTGTTACCAACCATTTTCCTAGTTAATTTCTTAGGTACACATCTATTTCCACATATCCCTCACCCTTTTCCCCAACACATAAACACAGACGTGTGTGACTTAGATGCTCTTTACAATACAACTTGTCTCATTATGACCATCCCTATAGTCAGACTGTAAAGATTGAGAAGAGACGGAGAAAGATATAGAATGATATCAAGCTTGATTTTCTTTGGTGACACAAAAAAGGAGGGAAAATCTTGCTTAGATAAAAGGGGGCACAGTTTCCCAATTACTAGAAGGTTTAAAGTCAGAGAAGGATCTTACTTCAATGTAGGTCACCAGGGTTACTTCCAGGATACTCAAAGGCCAGGCTAGCACACTATGTTCAAAGTTCTTACAGTTGCTGTGGAACTACAAGGGTCCATGTAGACCACCTACTATTTAGAGCAGCAACATTGTTATCTGCACCAGTTGGAAAATGTACTCACCCTGAATGAACAAGGATCCTTGAGCACTAAAGTGTGAATCAGTATATAACTGTCATATTTGATTATAGCCCCTTCATGTTAGTTTTAACACCACACATTGGGTAAAATACCAAGATCTTTAGACTAGCTCTGACATCCTGAGACTGAGTAGAAATGAACCTCTAGGACCTGGTCCTAGTTTGGCAACTGTCTTTTCATTGCTCCTAGAAACATGACTCGTAGCTGATTTCTGGCACGTTTTAATAGGAGCAGTAACAACAACAACGACAACATGGAGCATTTTCTAGTACTTTAAAGTTTATAAAGCATTTTATATTCTAAAAAAAAATATGTGATTCTATTCTCAAAACAACCTTGGGAGGCAGGGAGCAAGTGACTTGAATAAGGAGATACAGCTAATGTCTAAAACAAATTTGAACTCAGTACTTTCTGACTCCAGGCACAGTACTGCACCACCTACCTATAACAATAAGGTCAAGCTACCTTCAAAAATATCTCTCCCACCTAATCTATTGATGCTTGAAACTGAACAAGTAGAGAATCATATCTTTGGTTTGGGCCAAATAGGAGCTATTAAAATGAACTTATCTATTTGCAGATCCTATACATGATTGCATACCACCATGGGGGGGTGGGGGAAGAGAGGGGAGAAAATCTGAAACTCAAGGGATTGTTGAACTGAATCTTGTAAACTAAAAGTAAATAAACAA